>CM060859.1:16842541-17103045 GCA_030737845.1 Acorus calamus | reverse complement strand
GACCTGTGATCGGACGACCCGTGGTTGACGCCGCACTCGTCTGCACGCCGCACCTAATCGTTTCACTATATATATATATATATATATATATATATATATATATACAGGGCGGTTCTTAGACGGACGCCCGCAAAGTTTAAATTGCGGGCGTCCGTCCGGACCGTCCGATCGCGTGAGATCGGACGGTCCCAAAAAAAAAAAAAAAAAAACAGATTTGACCACCAATTGAAGCCGGAAATATCAAATCTCATCCGTCCGATCGCGTGAGATCGGACGGTCAAAATCTTTTTTGAAACCCCAGACAAAACCTTCCCTCCCCACTCTCTCTCTCTCTCTCCTCTCATCTACTCTCTCTGTACTCTCTCTGAAATTAAAACCAAATCTCCCCCACGAGACCCTCTCTGATCCCTGACGAGCCCAACCGACCACTTGTGAACCCCCGTCGACCACATTCGACCCGGCGACCACTCCGGCCCCCGGCGACCGACGCGACCACGATTTAGGTTCCCTCTCTCTCTCTCTCTCTATCTCTCTCTCTCTCTTTGTTTGGGTTTTTATCTAGGCTTCGTGATGATTAGGGCTTTATCATCTAAGGTTTGTGACAATTGATGGTTTTTCATTTAGGGTTTTTGATGTTTGGGATTTTTTCATCTAGGGTTTGTGATGTTGAGGTTTTTTTCTTGTTGATATGGAGTCTTCAAAGGCTTGTCTTTTTAACCTTTCTGACAATGAAGAATGGAAGAACAAAAATTGCATATGCACTATTATTGAAGATATTTGTCTAATATGCATTTATCCTTCGGACTGATTTTATTGGAATGTCATTGCTTTGAGCAATGGAGATTTTTTATTTTAGGATTCCATTGTTGAGTTGTGGACATGCTTAAATCTGTGAAGTCTAAGTCATTGTGATGTTGGGATTTTTTTGCTTGTTGATATGGAGTCTTCAAAGGCTTGTCTTTTTAACCTTTCTGACAATGAAGAATGGAAGAACAAAAATTGCATATGCACTATTATTGAAGATATTTGTCTAATATGCATTTATCCTTTGGACTGATTTTATTGGACTGGCATTGCTTTGAGCAATGGAGATTTTTTATTTTAGGGTTCCATATCTTCTATTCAATTGATAAAAATAGGATCATGAATTTTTTATCTAAATAATATTTTTTTTGCTATGTCAGATATGGAGAATTTGGACACTGGAATAGGAAGTGCGGTAACTCAACAAGCTGAAGCCAATGATTCAAATGATGATGATGATGTTCTTTACACTCCTGAAGTAGCAGAGGAATTGATACCTACAAAAGGTCAGAATTCGAAACACTAGATGATGTTCACGAGTTCTATAATAAATATGCAAAAGAAGCTGGGTTTAGTGTTCGAATTCATTCAAGTAGGAAGGGAAGGACCGATGAGATCCTAAGGAAAGAATATGTATGCTATAAACAAGGGACATATTCCAAGAAAGCTACCAGTGAAAAAAAAAGATGTCGAGGAATAATAAAAGAGGGTTGTAAGGCAAAAACTGTTGTTGTGAAGTCTAAGTCAGGCAATTATGTGGTGAGCATGTTTGTTGAGGGTCACAACCATCCATTAGCAACCCCACGAAAAGTGCATTTGTTAAGATCTCATCGTAGTGTTTCTCATGTTCAAAAAAATTTAACCCAACAGTTAAGTGCAGCAAATGTACCATCACATCAACAATTTAATATACTAGCAATGCAAGCCGGAGGAATAGAAAATATTGGTTGCACACAAAGGGATGTTTATAATTATGAAAGAGATCAACGTAATGAGATGAAGGGCCACGATGGAGATATGTTAAACGAGCATTTTCAATTAGAACAAGAAAAGAATCCATCTTTCACTTTCAAAATTGAGGTTGATGAAGAACGTAGAATAACTCACTGTTTTTGGGCTGATGCTAGATCTAGGCGTGCCTACAGTTTTTATGGAGATGTCGTAATATTTGATACTACATACAACACCAACCGATATGGGATGATCTTTGCACCTTTGATGGGAGTTAATAATCATGGCCAAACAATCATTTTTTGTTGTGCTTTCTTAAGTGATGAGACCACTGATTCTTTTATTTGGCTTTTTGAGCAATTCAAAAAAGCTATGCCAGGCGATGCTCCGAAAATGATTATTACTGATCAGGATCCAGCAATGACAAAAGCTATTCACCAAGCTCTTCCAAAGACATTTCACAGGTATTATCTCATTATTATATTTTTTTGAATCATTCATGTTTATGATTCACACAATGATATGTAAATTTCTCCTTCACAGGTATTGTAGTTGGCACATCCTGAATAAATTCTCAGAAAAACTAGATGCTGTGAAATATAAAGACCACTACAGAAGCTTCCAAAAGTGCATATGGGAATCAGAGAGCAGGGAAGAGTTTGACTCAAATTGGATGGAGATTTGTGAGAGAAGTGGGTTACACAACAATGGATGGTTGCAGTCTATGTATGATATCCGTACGAAGTGGGTGCCTGCATATGTGAATCATGTTTTTTCTGCTGGAATGTCAAGTAGCCAACGAGCAGAAAGTTCACATTCATTCTTCAAAAAGTATGTTTCCAAAAAAAATTCATTAGTAGATTTTATGATTCAGTTTAATCGAGGACTTGTACGTCAGCGTCACGAAGAGTTGATTGCCGATCATGTTGATGTGAATGAGAAGCCTCCATTGAAGTTGCCGTTGGAAATGGAAAAGCAAATGGCTGGAATATATACGCGTAAGTACTTTTACAAATTTCAAGATGAACTGTGGGAGAGCCTCAATTATAAATTTGAGCCTATTCGAGAAAATGCCGAACATTGCTTCTACAAGGTATTCAAAAAGAATGATGAGAAATATAAAGTGCGTGAAATCGTATATAAAAAATATATGGATTTTGTTTCATGCAGTTGCAAAAGGTTTGAAAGTGGAGGAATACCATGTAGGCACATTGTGGCTTATCTTCATAAGATGCATGATGTAACTCATTTGCCTGATCAATACATTTTAAAGAGATGGACAAAATCAGCAAATGACAATATAGTCACTGATGATGGAGTAGAAATAACTGATGACCCATCATTACTCATTAGACGGGGTAGATTATTTCAACTTGCTTCGATTGTAATTGACAAGGTTTTGATTAGTGAAGAGGCAAGTAAAATCTTTACAGATGCTTTAGATAGTGTTGTTGAGAAAACTAAAGCATTGGTGGTTGGTGGTCCAAGCATTGGCTCGTCTGAACAAAGAAGCACTAATCTATATAGTGAGCCACATCAAGTTAGAGCAAAAGGGTGTGGAAAAAGGCTAAAGGGAGGTAAAGAAATGGCAAAAGGGAAGTCAAAAATTAAAGAAGGTAGGCGTTGTCATGGATGTGGAAAAGTTGGTCAGTCACATGACAAGAGGAATTGTCCAATGCTTAGTAATCGGTAAGGCATATTTATTTTCACATTCCAATATATGTTAACATTATATTACTCGAGTATTAATGATGAAAATTGTCTTGTATTGTAGAAATTCCACTTCTATTAATCATGAGAGTCCAAACTTCCTCGATACAGATGATGATAGTGGTTCATCCATAGGTAATTTCTACATTTTTAATGTTGATGTGCTCTGTAGTGTTGAATGAAAAAATAATTGAATTTTTTTATCCATGCAGGTATATCTAAAGAAAATTAATGATGCTCTTGGAGTGGTGGTTGTTGTTTTGATTGGTCAGGTTCAGTTGTACTAAAATGCTAAGTTGTAGTAAACTACAAGTGGTGGTTGTTGTTTTGATTGGTCTGTTTCAGTTGTATTAAAATGCTAAGTTGTAGTAAATATGTTCTTTTATATGTGCTGGCAGATTTGGTAGTAATTTCTACATTTTTAATGTTGATGTGCTTTGTATGTTGAACGAAAAAATAATTGAATTTTTTTTATCCATGCAGGTATATCTGAAGAAAATTAATGACGATCTTGGAAGTGGTGGTTGTTGTTTTGATTGGTCAGGTTCAGGTGTATTAAAATGCTAAGTTGTAGTAAACTGCAAGTGGTGGTTGTTGTTTTGATTGGTCAGGTTCAGTTGTATTAAAATGCTAAGTTGTAGTAAACTGCAAGTGGTGGTTGTTGTTTTGATTGGTCAGGTTCAGTTGTATTAAAATGCTAAGTTGTAGTAAACTGCAAGTGGTGGTTGTTGTAAGTCAGTTGTTAAATAGGGCATTTTAGCTTATGCAGCAATGTTATTCATTGTTCTGCTAAGGTCTGTTAAGAATATTTTTATTATTTTTTCTATGGGGGCATTTGAATTTGGATGTTGAAATCTATCTATTTCAGTATGTGTTATTTTTGCAATAACTATGGCATCTATATTTTATAAAGATTTTCATATGCATTATAAATTTTCATGAAGAGTGACCAATAGAGGTCAGATTTATATAGTGGTGGATGGTAGTGTAGGAAATATATGCAGGTGGTCTGTTGGGTTTTTGGCTAATTATATGCCTCTAATGAGGCCAGTTTTCAAAAAAACTCCAAAAAAACAAGTGCATGGAATTTGCACAAGTACAGTTTATGTGCTTTAAAAACATAGCATATTGTTTTCTTTTGGTTCATTAAAGCTGATTATTGATACACCCACAAGCACAATCTGCAAGCACATCTACAAGATTATTTCAACAAATACCCTTTCATTTAACAGTCACAACACCACTCACATCAACTCACATACATAAACTCTTAATAAACACATTACATTTTGATACACTGTTATAAAATTAAAGTTACATGTTAAGGTTCTTGTTACTAAATAAAATTGCAAAAATTACAACAATTAAAGATAAAAATATGAGTTTCATCATGCTTCCCATATCTTCAATTTTTGACTTCATTACAACATGCGTAGATTCCAATTGTGACAATCGATTGAAGACTTCTGAAAATCGATTTGCAAGCTCCACCTGATTCAAGTTAGCAATATGATCTTTAGGTCGTTCTTCATGACTCGTCTCCATGTGCTTGGTCGCAGGTTCCCCAGAATTACATGGATGCGTCCACTGAAAAAAATTACACTGTTTTCCACTCAATCCCATACATGTGTAGTATAATTTGTTTGGATTCCTGTCTGACTCAGAAATTTTGATTGCCGCTTTGCACCGACATTTGCAAAGTATGTTTTTAAAACATAAATCCATAGGCTTATTGGATGAATATGCATTGCTTGATGATTCCATATATGACATGTTTCCTATATTTACACAAATGTTGTGTTAGGATTACAAAGAGATCCAAAAATGAAAAAATCATGTCTAACCACAAATAAAAATCCAAAATCACATCTATAAAAGTATCAAAAGCAGTAACATATCTTAAATGCATCCGCATACTCTACTCAAGCAGATAACAAAAAACTGTTAGTGATAGAATGATGGATTAATACATATGAATCCATAACTTTACTCAAGCATATAACAAAAAAATTTATTTAGATAAAAAAAAATCATGATACTATTTTTATCAATTCAATGGATGATATGAGAGCTTGCTCTGCTAATCATGATGCATATGAATCCATGACTCAAAAATTACGACATAGTGATAGAATGATTGATTAATACATATGAATCCACGACCCACATACTGTTAGTGACAGAATGATATATTAATGCATATGAATCCATGACTTAGACTTCACAGATTTAAGCATGTCCACTACTCAACAATGGAACCCTAAAATAAAAAATCTCCATTGCTCAAAGCAATGCCAGTCCAATAAAATCAGTCCAAAGGATAAATGCATATTAGACAAATATCTTCAATAATAGTGCATATGCAATTTTTGTTCTTCCATTCTTCATTGTCAGAAAGGTTAAAAAGACAAGCCTTTGAAGACTCCATATCAACAAGCAAAAAAATCCCAACATCACAATGACTTAGACTTCACAGATTTAAGCATGTCCACAACTCAACAATGGAATCCTAAAATAAAAAATCTCCATTGCTCAAAGCAATGACATTCCAATAAAATCAGTCCGAAGGATAAATGCATATTAGACAAATATCTTCAATAATAGTGCATATGCAATTTTTGTTCTTCCATTCTTCATTGTCAGAAAGGTTAAAAAGACAAGCCTTTGAAGACTCCATATCAACAAGCAAAAAAACCTCAACATCACAAACCCTAGATGAAAAAATCCCAAACATCAAAAACCCTAAATGAAAAACCATCAATTGTCACAAACCTTAGATGATAAAGCCCTAATCATCACGAAGCCTAGATAAAAACCCAAACAAAAGAGAGAGAGAGAGATAGAGAGAGAGAGAGAGAGAGGGAACCTAAATCGTGGTCGCGTCGGTCGCCGGGGGCCGGAGTGGTCGCCGGGTCGAATGTGGTCGACGGGGGTTCACAAGTGGTCGGTTGGGCTCGTCAGGGATCAGAGAGGGTCTCGTGGGGGAGATTTGGTTTTAATTTCAGAGAGAGTACAGAGAGAGTAGATGAGAGGAGAGAGAGAGAGAGAGAGTGGGGAGGGAAGGTTTTGTCTGGGGTTTCAAAAAAGATTTTGACCGTCCGATCTCACGCGATCAGACGGATGAGATTTGATATTTCCGGCTTCAATTGGTGGTCAAATCTGTTTTTTTTTTTTTTTTTTTTGGGACCGTCCGATCTCACGCGATCGGACGGTCCGGACGGACGCCCGCAATTTAAACTTTGCGGGCGTCCGTCTAAGAACCGCCCTGTATATATATATATATATATATATATAGGGATCCGATTACATGCGGTTTACGGTCGGTGCGGTGCGCGATCACGGGCCGTCGATCACGGGTCCATCGCATCGGACGGTCGGGTGCGATTCACGTCGACCGTTGGATGCGATGGACCCGCGATCGAACGGCCCACGTCGTAAACCGCACCGACCGCACACCGCACGTAATCGCGACCATATATATATATATGGTCGCGATTACGTGCGGTGTGCGGTCGGTGCGGTTTACGACGTGGGCCGTTCGATCGCGGGTCCATCGCATCCAACGGTCGACGTGAATCGCACCCGACCGTCCGATGCGATGGACCCGTGATCGACGGCCCGTGATCGCGCACCGCACCGACCGCACACCGCACGTAATCGGATCCCTATATATATATATATATATATATATATATATATATATATATATGGTCGCGATTACGTGCGGTGTGCGGTCGGTGCGGTTTACGACGTGGACCGTTCGATCGCGGGTCCATCGCATCCAACGGTCGACGTGAATCGCACCCGACCGTCCGATGCGATGGACCCGTGATCGACGGCCCGTGATCGCGCACCGCACCGACCGTAAACCGCATGTAATCGGATCCCTATATATATATATATATATATATATATATATATATATATATATATATATATATATATATATATATATATATAGGAGTGATACGATTAGGTGCGGCGTGCGGATGAGTGCGGCATCGGCCACGGGTCCATCGCATCCGACGCCGCACCCGTCCGCACGCTGCACCATATCACTCCTCTCTCTCTCTCTCTATATATATATATATATAGTTGAATGATAATATGCGATCCGTGCGAACTCGGTATATACCTCATTTAAAGGAGCATATGCTTTAGTAAATAAAGCATATACCTCGTTGAATGTATTGTTGATAATGTAATTCAAATTATGTATGTAATACTTCAATAAGGTGTATACTTCCTTTACTGATATATATACTCCTTTAAATGACGTGAAACACCTTCAAATGAAGTGTATGATTTCTCTATTGATGCATATACCTCTTTAAATGACGTATATACTATGATCCGCATGGACTGCACCATATCATTACTCTCTCTATATATATATCATTAAAAAGTTTCGCATTTATTTGGAGTATATATTTCATCTTTTCTCGTTTGGATGAAGGTATAAGATAGAATAATAATGGATACGGGAATAAACATGTTTGTTTAAGGGATATAAACTGGTATAGCAATGCTAGTATAATAAGGTATAAGTGAGTATAACAATTCTACGATTCTCTTGGTATAGACTTATACCACCTCATTCATGATTCTAGAATGACATTTCAAAAGTTTAAATTTCATATCCACCACCTATCCTATATTTATTCTTAATCCATTTTAGGTCAAATAAACAACAAAAACTGCTTTATCACGTTTTTCAACGAGAATAACTAAAAACACACAAAAAAAATCTCGTATTTCTATGGAATTGTCATCTATACTGATATAGTTATTTATCTGAATAACGCATTTCCTTCATCCAAACGGGTAGAATTATGTGCGGTATATGATTTTTATACAAAAAAAAAGAAAATCTCTACTTTGGGCCGTAAATGTGAGCGTGTAACATTTTTTTTTGGATAATGTTACATCCAATCCGCCTTAAATCCAATTTAGAAGTGTTTTGAATTTTTTAAAAACAGTATATCTCATGTACGTGTTTTTACAAAAAAAAATGAAGCATATAGGAAATGTGAAATTTTTTTTCATCGAAGCTTATACGTTGCTAAGGTAAGTATATGTGCTCATATTTTTTTTTATTGATGCATGTGATAATCTATATTATTATTATTATTATTATTATTATATATAAAAGTCTCTTAACCCAAAAAGATCTCAAATGATCATTTTACCCCTATCAATTCATTCAATCCCATTACAATCCATTCACACTACTTTAATCAAACCATTTGACCATTTTACCCCTATAATTCTATTCAATCCCATAAAAATTCATTTACATCATTTTAATCTTATTTATAATTTATTTCAATAGAGACATTTCATCATTTCTTTTATATGTATATTATAAAATTATATTAATAATTTACATAAATTATATGTATTTGAGTGTTTTTATATACATCAACTGACATTATTTTAATATTTTTATTAATTTATAATTAAAATTGGATATCATAATATTATCAAGATAAGATGATGCTTATAAAATAAAATGATATTCAAAATATAATTCACTGTTGGAATATATTTTGTACTACGTACATTTTATATATGTATATATATATCATAAAATCATATTAGTAATTTACCTAAATTATATATTTATTTGAATATTTTAATATATACCAATTGAAATTAGATTAATATATTTATTAAATTATAATTAAATTTGGATATCATAACATAGTTTGGTCTTATAAAATGTGATTTTTAATAGTTTATATACTAATTTAAAAAATAACTCAATAAATTTTTATTCATGTGCAACACGTGTGCATTAACCAGTAGAATAAAAACCGTGTAAGAACACTTTTTTTATTTTTTCTTTCCGAAGTGCCACTTGACTTGTTAGGGTTCGCATTATTTATTTTTTTTGGGCCCAACAAGAACGGAAGCCTCTCCACAGTTGGAATCCCCGATCGCTCGAACACAGTCCCAAACCAATCAGACTCCTAATTGCTGCTCTGAATCATTTCCACGGTTCCTCTGCTGGGATTCTTCTACACTGTATCGTCTAATTTCCCAAAGGGATTCCTCTTCACTAAAGGTTTAACCACTTGAAACCACTTTCATAATTTGGGCCTATGGATTGCAAAATTGGTTTACAAGATTAGGGTTTCCTTTTTATGTGGGTCGTGTTATATCTGTGCATGCTTGGAATATCAGGACAGTGAATCTTTATTTCTGTAATTTTAAATGCATGATGATGATATCCAATTCCCCCAATTTCAATTTGGTTTCTTTTGAATTTTTTGTTTGGCATATATGGGTGGGGTTCTTTTGTTAAATTGGTGTCTCATTTAGCACAAGTTAGCATATGAGATATTGGTGAAGTTATACAAAAGGTCTGAACACATAGGGGGATACAAGAGAATGGGAAGTGAAAAAGAAGAGAGGCAGAGTAAAACAGTAACAAGAAAAACACAGGGTCCCCAATGTGGCTGAGGCTGCTATGATGGTCCCGGGGGACGAAGGCCTACGTCTCGATCTGGAGTATTTGATTGGTGTATCTAATACACAATGCATGGTGCATTTAACATCATAGTAACAAATTCGCCGGATGATTCGCGAATAGTCACGAATGTCCGTCGAATCACAGGTCTGTCGAAGGAATCGACGACTATTCTTCAGTTCGCTGAATTCGGCGTATGTTTTAAAATTCAGGACGAAACGGTCATATTCGGAATAGATTCGGGACAGTTTAGGAATATAAATATCCAGTTTATAATGAGAAAAAAGGGTCCCAAGCCTGGAGTTGCGCCGTCTGCGAGAGGTGTCTCATCATATTTGTAGAAGTGTGTTAGTTTTCATTTTGGTTTTGTAATAGGTCCTCTGTTTATTGGATATCATAATGAACGGCCCTCCTCTTTTTTTTCTTTTTTTTGGTCTTCAGGCAGAAAATAACATTTCTTATGTGGATTACATGGATTTATATTATGTTTATTTGAGTTCTAATATCTTAAAAATGCTTTATGTTAGATTTATTTTATGATTATGATGTTTATTTATATATTTTGATAATTATGTTATATATATACACTTTTTTAGGTCTCCGAATTTTTTCGAATTGTTCCCGTATCCTTTCCCGAATAATCCGAATCGTACTGAACAAAACCGCTACCGAATTATCACCGAATGCCGAATTTGTTACTATGTTTAACATTGCCATCATGTAGTATTTGATCCAATATTTGCACAAGAGCTGATCAGTAGACGAGAACTGTGATGTCGGTTGGTTAAGAGATTTCCAGTGCATGATCTTTTTCCAACTGGATTAGTTGGATAATTTTTTTTTTTTTTAACTCAACCTGTCAACCCCACAACAGAAGATGAATCAGTGATTGAACACAATCAAAAGAGGCTCAACTTATAGTTTTAGCTTGTGCTGCTGGTTCTTCCACTTTATATGCTGCGAGGGTTCATGATTGTTCACTTCACTTTTATGTTTGTAATTGTTTGAATACATGGATTTTGTATGCCAGGGTTTAAATTTTTTTTTTAGTAAATTTAACTTTGTTTGTAGTACCCCCCAACGGAAAACTGGTCTAAAATGGAAGGCCTTTTTTGTCTAAATTTTCTCTTCTTGATTCGGGTTTATACAAATTCCTCTTAGAATCTATAAAACAATGGTGGACGGGGGTGGAATTATGGATGACAATGTTGATGCTTTTCTTCTTTTTGTTTTTTTTTTAAATTATTTTATGTTGAGTGAGATATTCATGGAATTCAAATATTGGGTGGGTCACTGCCAGATTGTTAGGCCTTCCATGGAGAGCAGTATAGATGCTTTGAGCAATGCCTACCAGGAGTTTGTCGCCGCAGCAGCTGGTGTTCTCGAAGCAAAGGAACTCTCCGGAGGCCAAAAGACACCTGAAACGGAGGCGGCACTCGAGAACTTCAAGCAGCGGTGGGAGCTTTTTCGCGTTTCCTGTGATCAGGCGGAGGAGTTTGTTGAGTCCGTGAAGCAAAGGATTGGATCAGAGTGCCTGGTCGATGAGGCGACTAGGATGGCCTCGGCAACTAAGTCGGGGCAGGCTTCCTCTAATGGGCTTCCACCTATAAGCGCTGTGCGGCTGGAACAGATGAGCAAAGCTGTCCGGTGGCTTGTTTTAGAGCTGCAGCATGGTTCGGGAGGTGGTGCTGCTTCCCACTCCCAACATTCTGCTCCTTTTGATGCCAGATTTTCTGAGGATGCTGCCCAATAGGTGTGTTTGTGCATACCTTTTGGAGATGTGGAGATTGTTGTAGGGTCAGTTTTTGTTGAATTACCATAGCACATTTTAATTGCTTTATTTATAGTTTGTGCTTATAAATGCTGTGCTTGTTTGTTCCTTACATCAAAATTTTCTGTTGTCAGTGAACAATAAAATTGTGTTCAAACAGAGAGCGTGTTTTTTTTTTTAGAATAATATAGGATATTATCTTATTTCAAATAAACCCTCGAAAAAGGAGACGAGGGATCTCCTTACATGCTAAAAAAAGGAAAATACAATGATTTAGTAGATTCTCAATTATACTATCGTCTTCCCCAAGCATCACCTATAATGGAACGCGCGAAGGCTCCTCCAAAATGAATTTGACCTAATCCAATAGCATCGAAGAAATGAAAGAACCAAGCATTCTCCCAATACATCCTTTTGTACTTGAATACTCCCTCGTTTCGAGTTAGCCAAATAGACCAACAAGTAGCATGAGGAACCAACTAGGAATTTAGAGAGAGAGTTTATTTCTTCTCCTTTTCCTTTAGAAGTTATGTTTTAATATCTTGCACAGTTTCTGATAATATTAGATGTTATAACATGACAAGGTCTCATGTAACTGATGCTGTCATATCTTGTTCTCTTCTAATTTCATTATGGCTCTATTAATTTTCTATTTCCGTAAGAGTGTCTCATTGTTTGGTATGCGAATTATCAATTTTCATCCCGACCTTACTAAGTTTTTTGGAATTCAAATTTTAGTCAGGGACTTATTTTTTTTATTGGAACTCTAACTCAAAACAGTCTCTGGTAGATGAATGACGACCTCTCTCATTGTCAACCCTGCCAAATTATTTATTTGGTAAATCTTTAGCTTTTAGTTTTGCTAGAAAACCTCCTACATATTGATGCTGATCAAAGGTCTGTTCATTTTTACATTAAGCTTTTCTCAGGACTAAGTAAACATATGACCTTCATTAGGATAGTTGAAATATGCGGTCAAGCCATCTATAAAATTTCTTCTCTCTAGTCTCATCTAGCTCAACAAATGGATTTTATACTGGGAAAATATCCGTCTTTGAATATATTGAATTCCTAACTTTTTCTGTTTTCTAAACCAGAAGAGTCAGAAGAAGAAACACAGAAAATTGAAAGTTCTGCTAAATTAATCTTCTTGTGGTAGACAAATTAGTGATTCATCCCTGCACTCTCTTAAGTCATAGTTCCCTAATTCTTGTTGGCATATTAGCATATGCATCAATAATTTCTTGTTGACATATACATCAATAATGTAGGTGAACCAACTCCTACTTCTGCATTGTCTATGAAGTTTATGATAGGAGATAAAGTCAACTTGCTTTTGAAAAAGTAGATGAACCCCAATCTTATGAATTATGATAAATCATCAAAGATGAGCTATTTTCAGCCGTCTTCCTTTTTGTCATGTATCAGAAAATCCTTCCCACTGTCATGGCCGCTATGAAGGATTTTCTGTTAAACTAGTGTTGAAGAACTATTGGAAACCTTGTGCTATTGCATAGTGCATTATTATCCTTTTGGCTTGGTGATATTGTATAAGATTTGGAGCAGAAGGAATCCGTATTGTAAAGAACCAACCTCTCTATATTCATTCTCTAAATTTTTTTGTGGACTTTTTTCATCAATCAAATGCTATGCATTGCTTGTGTCCTGTAGCCTTGCGATTGCCTTCTGTCTGATATACGTATGTGGGTGTAATATATATAAATTTCCAGCCATGTTGATTTCTGGAAATTATTATAAATTGTTTTTGACATGTAAGGAGGCTCCAGAAATGGTGTAGGTACACAAGTTTGTGGGTTTTAAACTTGTTTTTCTTTTCTATTTTTAGGTGCCTCATGGTAGCTCTTTGTGGTGGCTATTGCATGATCAGCTTTGGAACACATTTTACACCAAAGTTTTATGTAGTTTTATGTTATGGTCTATCAAAGAGAGATTTAAACCAAAGTCTGTGTGCCACGTTATCATGCATCCCTTATAATGGGATTTCGAGTATGACATTAATGTATGCTGTTTCTTTTCATCCTGTATCCCTTTTTGATAGATCTCACTTTTAATAGAGAATTACAGTGTGCGCTCTTCTTTCACATAAAGAACAAAATTCACGCTTTATATGTACAAAAAGGACGCTGATATATACTCGTATGCAATTTAGATTTGATCCTCTATGCATACCATTGGATTGTCCTGTTGTAGTATATAATCCACTAAAGCAGTGCATGCATTTTTTTAAATATATATTTTTAAATATATATATTATTTTTCATAATACCATATTTTTTGTTAGATGAATATATTAGGTATCATTTTCCATAAAAAAAAAAACAAAACTCTTTTAAAGTGTTCCGTTATATTCAAATCATTTTGTATATCTTGTTAGTGTTATTTACTCTATAGAAATATATATATTTTTAAAAGTTATTCATATTTTATAATTGATACAATTTAATTCATTAAAGTATATACTTCAATTTTTTTATATAAAAATTCATATCTTTTAAAAAAAATTCGTATATCTTTAAAGGCATATGATTTAAAAAAAAATAAAAATGGTCTGTGTAAGGGTGTGATCATTTTAGCACAAATCCACCAGATTTGAAGTTAAGTGTGTTTGAGCGAGAATAACATTAGGATGGATGATCTTCTGGAAAGTTCTCCCCCTAAATCTTCTTCTATGAGACAAGAACAAGCAGACGACGAAAGTAGCATGAACCAGTCATCAATTTTTTTCAGCAGTAAAATATTGTTGGGCCCAAAAGCATTAACATTTCAATTGGGCCCAAAAATTCAATATCTCGCAAAGCGAGCCACCGCACTCGCAAACAACGGCGCATGATCGGTCGGTGGCCAGTAACTTCACGACCTTTCTTTTTCGGGCAGGTCTAGGTCCACCAACCTACTTGCTGTCCCCCCCAATTAAAAAAAATTAACAAAATTAATTTGTTTAGTTTTGTAATCCACTATCCCCACCTCCCCTCTTCATCAATCGAAACATTTAGAAATGCCATCTCCACCACCTGAAATCACTAAGGTGAGGATAATCGATGCATGTGTTCTGCAAGTTGTTCGACAACTCTGAAGTCGAATAGATGTGCTGGCGGACGACAAAAGGTCAGTCGACCTGGGGGGTCATGGGTGATGGGAGGCGTCAAATAAACCATTAGGCAGCATATGTTATGGATCGAGTTCGACAGTCCTACTGTCGAACATATGTACTGTAGGACGACAATAGGGCAGTCGTCTTGAAGGATTTATGGTGACGGAAGACCCGTCGAACGTTAACAGTGTAGTGATCTATGACTTTAACTGTGAACATTTAAAATGTTTTAAAATATTCATACTAATTATACTTATCAATTCATTCATTCATTCAAACATGAGAACATTCAAAATGTTTTAAACCATTCACACTTTGTTAGTCTTGGGATTTAGTCTCTACTTCAATAAAAAATATGAGCATTGATTGATACTTGTTCTAAAATCATCCGTGCCGATCGTGTCTTTGCTTATAATTTTAGAACAAGTATTAATCAATGCTTATATTTTTTTTTATTGAAGTGGAGACTAAATCCCAAGACTAATAAAGTGTGAATGGTTTAAAACATTTTGAATGTTCATGTTTGAATGAATGAATGAATTGGTAAGCATAATTAGTATGAATGATTTAAAACATTTTGAATATTCACAGTTAAAGTCATAAATCACTACACTGTAAACGTTTGACGGGTCTCCCGTCACCGTAAATCCCTCAAGTCGACTGGCCTGTTGTCGTCCTCCAGTACATATGTTCGACAGTAGGACTGTCGAACTCGATCCATAACACATGCTGCCTAATGGTTTGTTCAACGAGCCTCCCGTCGCCCATGACCCCCCAGGTCGACTGACCTTTTGTCGTCCGCCAACACATTTATTCGACTTCAGGGTTGTTGAACAACTTGCAGAACACATGCATCGATTATCATTACCTTAGTGATTTCAGGTGGTGGGGGATGGTCTTTCTAAATGTTTCGGTTGGTGGGGAGGGAAGGTGGGGATAGTGGATTACAAAACCAAACAAATTAATTTTGTTATTTTTTTCTGGGGGGGGGGGGGGGGACAACAGGCTGCGTGGTGGGGATAGAGCTGCGCTCTTTTTCAAGCAAGGGTGCGGTTATTCCCACCACCCTGATTGTTAATCACACCATGCAATATTACTAAAATACATAGTTTCTCGTTTTCATAAAATAGAATTAATCCCACCACCTAGTTGTCGAGTTAACTCCATCGGGTTGACAGAGAGGTCGTCGATAAAATATAATTGGGTGGACAGAGGCTCTGTCGAGCTCATGTGATTTGATCGACTCCAACCATGTCGATCTGACCCAAAGCTTCTCCTAGTCACGTTATGTTGAATTCGACCCACCTAGAGTTGACTGGATTCTTAGTTCTTCGACTCTGATCTTGTCGAATTGGGTTATTCTTTTCGACACTACCTTCGTCGAACTGGGCGTGTTTGCTTTTTTTCAAGTAGTGATGACATTCCATAGGTACATCATATCTAATCTATACGCAATTCATATACCCCACAATCTTGAAGCATTCATGCGTTAGTTGTTCATATACACATATCAACCTAAACATTTGAAATACAAAAACATTCCACAAAAGTGCTTAAAAAATTATTTTTTTATATATGAAATGATAAAATTAAATGCTTCACCCCATTATTATTTTATTTTTCTAAGACAATTGATTTTGAGTTTCCCTAAGGAATCTCTCCCGTTGATCTCAACAGTGGACAATCCCCTAATGTTGGTTATAAATGAGTTCCATAATCTGACAAGCATCATCAATCAAAATCTCAGTTTGATTTCCCACGCAATTACAACTAAAAAATTTCTGATTTACCGATCAAAAATAAAAAAAAATATCGATTTCCCATGCAACTAGAGTTTCTTATTCGACCCAGCTGTGGTCGACTGTTTTTAGTGTGTTCGACCCTCTCTGTGTCGAACTGATATCGGCATATTCGACACTCTTCCTGTCGACCTGGGTCTGTGAGGGTTTTTCTGCCCGAATTGACATTACAATGGTACACAGACATGCACATTTATCAATGAACCATAGCAATGGTACACAAGCACTAACAAACTGATTTTTTCCACCATTGTTACCCAATCCCTCACCTAAAATAACTCATAACCCTACATTTATCCCAAAAATCACATATTTCTATAAAAAAACCCTATGTTTATCTCAAAAACCCTAACTTGAAATTGTGTGGTGGGGAGTCGGTGTAGTGGAGATCGTGCGATGGAGAGTGTTGACGCGGTGGAGATCGTGCGGCAGGAAGCATCAGCGAGGTGGAGATCATGCGAGGGAGAGAGGGCAGTGAAAGAGGGAGGGGAGAAGGGAGAGAGATTTGTAAAAGATGTGGGGGTGGTGGGTATGGTGTTCCAATGTATATGTCTTTATTAGGTGGTGGGTTTGGGAAAAAACAAATTATCAGGTGGTGGGTGTAGAAAGGATGTGGGTTAGATAATAAGGGTGGTGGGTCTATCTGCCCCCTTCAAGCAATCCTGTCAAACAGAGAGGTCCTTTCGACTCACTTAACACTCACTTAACACTCACTTACCTCCGCTTCTCTCTTCACACTCGATTCACACTCGGAGATCTCACAACAGAGAGGTCCGATTCTCTCTCTCTCTCACTTTCCGAAAATGAAAGACGACGAAGATCTGCTGCCGACGATGACGTCTCCGTCGAAGCCGTCCTCCACCGCCGTCGGAGACTCTTCTCTGTTCGGTAGGGGCCGATACAAATTCTGGGCTCTTGGGGCGATCCTCCTCCTCGCGTTCTGGTCCATGTTCACCGGTACCGTAACCCTAAAGTGGTCCGCCGGGAACTTCAACGGCCTCTCCTCCTCTGACATGGACGCTCCGATCCACGCCGATCTCGACGTCCTGGTCCGTCCGATCTCATCCATCGATCGATCTTCGACCGTCCATTTTTCAGATCCCGATGTGACGGTCACTGAATGATTTTGATTTTGTTTTTGAGGTTGTTTTAGGAGATTGAGGAGAGAGAGAAGGTGGTGAGACACATGTGGGACGTGTACGCGCACAATCCCCGGATCCGGCTGCCGAGGTTCTGGCAGGAGGCTTTCGAGGCGGCTTACGAGGACCTGGCGAGCAACGAACAGACGGTCCATGACGCGGCCGTATCGGAGATTGCGAAGATGTCGATGCGGTTGGTCGAGCTTGAGCCCCCTCCGCACCAGTCCTCCACGGTGAGATCCTCTTGAGAAATTTTGATTTGTTTTTGTTCTGCATTTGAAACTATTTATGGAATTGTAATGTTCGATCATTTGACATTTGCTATGATGATGGTTCTGGTTATGAGATACAGACTCACTTGAATTTTGAAATTTATATTGGAATTCGAATTTTTTATGATTGATGATGTGTTTTTATATTTGTCGATGTTTAACGCATGAAATGCTAGATATCTTTCCATTGGTTTCTTTTGGGGGTTTGGATTTGGTTGAGTTGCATCTGACTTTTTTTTAAAGAACTGCTGTTGATGTGCATTGTCACACTCTTGTCCAGAAATGTGAAGATTTGATGACTTGTTTCCTTTTTTTATTTTCCATATTGTTGTTTATTTGATTCGTATGGTATGACTTTCGTTATCTATTTTGTGTTTACTATGACAATTTTGTAATTAAGTACATCGGTGTTATGACATCGAGTAATTAATTGTTCATGTCATTTAGTTAATCCTCCATATCAATCAAGAGGTTTTGCTTGTGTTATTTCCCCAACTCTCTTGTGCAAGTTTACTGTATAAACAAAATTAATGGTTATTATTGGGCCCCTCTAAAGCACGGAGACTCCTGGAATTGGAGTGACTGATGTTTACTCTTTGTTGGTACTGTATTTAAGTTTATAAACCTGTATTATTATTATTAATTTTGATGATTGGTTTATGTTTTATATCGTGTTTCAGAGTACCAGGGAAAAGGATTCGAAGGAAGATGGTGCAAGGGGTAAAACAAAATCTGCTGTAGCCAGTCACTGATATCATGAGTGATCCAACACTTGTTTTATGCTCATCAAAATTTCAACCCAGTGATGGTCTTGATGTGTGTAGTTGACCAAATGTATTTATATCAGGGCAATAGGTAACCTTCTTAGTTGCCTGTAAGCCTCTTCTTTTAAATATTGTGAAAAAAGGAAAACCATAATTCAGATCTCAATTCTTTTCAAATGTGTTTTTAGTGCATTGCCAAGGGTTTATATATTAGTGCATCTATTTGTTCTCAGCGTAGTACTTCTATAATTGTTTGGAATTTCTCTGCTACAGGCCTTAAATTATATTTAATTCTTAAGCAGTTTTCCAGGAGTTTCATGGAGCTTGGAATCTGTACTGTTTATGTAGTTACTTGGAATTGATGCTGTACTTGCTAGCTCGTAGATTAAGTTCTATTCAGTAGCACAGATAATTACATTATCGCTTCAATTTGTTCTGTGTTACAATCATTTAAAACTTCTATATATGAAAAATCAAAACCAATTAGATTATATCATTATGGATATATGTTTAGAAAATCATTTTTCAAAATTTTAGGTTTATCAGATTCATTGTCAATGATCCATGCAAGGGCATTGTTGGATCACAGAAAATTTATGGACTTCTCAGATTTTTAAAACCAAGAGGGATATGTTGCTATTTAAGGTAGCAAGTAAACTTTAGTTTACCCCCCCGGTGAATATGGGAATGGGAAACATTTGTGATAGTTATCGCCTAAACACAGTACTTTACTCTTGTAAATCAGTGTTGGCGAATTATATGGTTGATGTGTAAAGACCATTTGGTCTAAATTTTTTTTCCATCAGTGTATATTTTCCCTTGTGCCTCCATATAATGTTGAAAAATATTGTTTATTTTGAACTGTAATAAAATTTTCTGTAAAAATGCTCCAAGTTGGGGATATAATTTTGCTTATGGTTAACATTTTTCTCTGGATATGCCCAGATTTTCTTTCTGCGATGATAGTGATATTGGAAGGTAAGTTATATTACATGTCAATTGAAATAGTGGAAGCTGTTTTTTTCCCTAAGGCCTTGCCTGCAAATGTTCTCTGTATGTATTGTACAACTTCAATGCAAATTCCAAATGTTAATTGCCCCCTTGGATCTTCATTATGTTGCCACTGTCATGAGTCTTCATGAAGTAGAGTAATTGAACTTTGAACTTCATATAACCTATGTTATTTCATTTGTTTTAAGATTCGTAATCACTTGTTGCTTCTAACTTCATAAATTTTATCAAGGTTATATGTTTGGTTAGTTGGTGCTCTAAGATCGAACTACTCCTTACAGTGCTTTCTCCTCAATCCAGCACTCTCTACACTCTTTGAAGTTAACCATGATTTTCAATTACATCTTTTATTCCTTCTTTTATTTTCAAATATGCCAAAAATGATCCTTGCATGAGTGATATATTAATTTACAATAGAAAAGAATCAGTGTGCAAGCAGTTATTAACTAACTGTGAAGTACATGGACCCAGATGATGTGGCATGTGACATCATGGCATGTCAGCTTCCTGGTTCCATTGCATGGTCGATTCACAATTGTTAACCATTGTTCTTAAGGGTGCTGATTGTTCTTAAGAGTGCTGATTCAGTTACCCCCCAAAAATTTCTTAGCGTAGATGCGTATGCATTTTTGGGCATGCATTTATGCAGTTTTTTTGCGTGTATGCATTCATGGGGAGAGAAATGGATGATTTTTCAATATTAACTCTTATGTTTTTCTTATTTTCATATCGGTGAAATAGGGCTGATGGTGATACTTTATTGAGTCACTGAATCTTTAGATATTTAGTCCATCCTGCAGCTTGCACCAGGACTTTGTGTTTGTAGCATATTTGCCATTTTTAGGTAATCTGATCATGTTTTACTTGAGAATGCATTATTATTATAGAATTGCAGTTCCTTTAGAAGTGCTACTGTGCTTGTTCTTAGTCCAGGCTATTTATTTATTTATTATTATTATCTTGAGGTCTTAGAGGTGATGAACCTGATGTTTGTTGGAGATTATTTGTTTTTATCATTCTAGGTGATCAAATTGTTATTCCTCCATTTGAGTAGCTACATATGCATGTCTACTTCGGGATACCTATCCTATTATAGATAATAAATAAAGGATAATGTTACATTCAATCCCATTTTCAGTCTACATGTATTTTGAATTTTTTTAAAATAATATACCTCATCTAATGAGATACATGCTTTTATAAGATATATATACTCCAATGAATTGTATGTAATCATTTATACAAAATGTAAAAAAAAATTTCCGAAGCATTTGTCTTGTTAAGATGAGCATATGCGTCGTTAATTTTTTTATCGATGCATATAAGACTAGAATTGAGTTTGGAAATGGATCTGGGTGCAACGCTCATAGATAAATCATTTTCTATTTGTTGTTTTTAGTTATTATTGTTGAAAAACATAATAATAAAGTTTTGTTGTTTGGTTGACCATGAATAATAAAAGATGAATAAGATGTGGATAATAGTTTATAAAAGATGAAAAATTAATTTGACATGTAGACCCTTTATATGTAATAGGTGATAATATGTGATTTAATACGTGACCTTTGAACCAGTGGAAAAAAATTGTGTGAAAGAACACAATTTTAATAGAACATTGATTTTCACAACGTATTCTGGTAACTTTTTTAATCTATTCTGTCTCTATTCAACTACCCAACAGCCAACAAGGCATAAAATTGTGTGTGTAACTGTTTATATGAGTCAATCCATGCATTGATCATCATAAAAGAAGTTATTCCACTGTTAAGAGCAACCATCTGTGCAAGAGTATTTTTTCTTTGAATACAGAAAAAATTCTTCCCGCTGTTTGTTTCTCTGTCATACATGACCGATAGTATTTCATAAAAATCAATATTTGAAAAAACTATTTTTGTCATCAATATAAAATGAAAAATGTTATACTTGGTCCATTTTATGGTTTAAAATATACATTATACATGTGTTTATTTTTTTAAAAATCATATATATCATCTAATAAGGGATGTACTTTTATATAAGGTGATGTATTTTACTCCAAACAATTGAATTGTATCATTTAAAATGTGAAATTTTTTTAACAAAGTATATATCTTGATATAGTGAATGAAGAAGACTAACAATGTATATAATATTGTATTTAGAATCGTAAAAAACACTGAGTTCGACAAAACTAAAAAAAATGAATTCAACAGCTTTATGGGCGGTTCTCTTGAGCCCTGGTCTACTATGTCTGTGAGGGACTAATATAAGCTTTGATAATAATTAAAATGAGTATTTATATATTGTTATCTATACCAAAGAATTAAAATAT
Organism: Acorus calamus; assembly: GCA_030737845.1. Lineage (NCBI taxonomy): Eukaryota > Viridiplantae > Streptophyta > Magnoliopsida > Acorales > Acoraceae > Acorus > Acorus calamus. Next base: position 17,080,929 of record CM060859.1, on the reverse strand, counting down.
TTTTTCATATATTTTTTTCTTGAATAATGGCAAACATCTTACCTCAATATTATTAAGGGAATGGATTGAGATACACCAAAAAGTGTTACACACTTACAAATTTTGGAATGCCATAAAGCATTTTTCATATCATTTTCAACTAATCTATGTTGAAGAAAACAACAAAACAAAAACACGAGAAAAAACCTCCCTCCAAATCCATCTAAATCTTTAAATTATCGATCACATCTAAACAAATATTTCAAACATAACATAATCCAAATCTTTAATAGGATGAAATATTTTTTTTCTAGCAAGTAATTTACAAGAAAAGGCTTGCTAGGAGGAGCAGTGATGAAGGTGATAATAAATACAAAAATTGCGGTCAATAAGGTAGGGATCATTAAAACACCGAACCATCCAATGCAAAAACGGTTTTCGGTGTTGGTTATCCAGTTACAGAAGCGACCCTCCCTCGATGGTAATCTTGATATGACCAATTTATCCTCTTTTGCAATCAGTTTTGCAACAGCACCCGCTGCTCTAGCTAATTGTCTACCCTTTTCCAAGTGTGATTTCTATGTTATGTATGGCCGTGCTTAAGGGCATATCAGTTAAAGTAGATTCTTTTTTTGATCAATAAAAACCTCCCAAACTGTACAAGCTTCTTCCAAAGCATACAGCTTTCTAGATGTATACGATGATATTTAGACAGATGGATCTTATATGAATCATATGATGAGGTACCACATGTGGATATATAGGAATCCAAATATGTTGAATCACTCATGGTATGATCTTCTACATCCTAGGTCTCCTCGTTCTATCATCTGGCTTATGTTCTTCATGTAGCATTCAGACCAAATGACTATGAAATTACGTTGATACTTTCACATATTACAGGTAACGTATAAGACATCTCTATTTTTCTCCTGGGGATCCTTATAATTAATTAACGTATAAGACATCTCTATTTTTCTCCGGGGGATCCTTATAATTACCACTGTTTAGCTTTCAATTCGCCTCTAACCATGAATAACCCGTCCTCTCTTTGAAGCAATACAGACCAAGAAAAATAAGGAAACCCAATCATGAAATAAGAGAGAAACAACAAAAACCCTCTCTCTCTCTCTACACACACACACATCATGCATTTTAGATTTCTTTCAGATTTTGGCCTCCCTCTCATTGCATAAACCATTTCTCATTCTTTTGTTCTTTCAAGAAAAAAAATGACAGAAGCAGATTGGGCTGAGATTCCTTATGACATCTTGGATTTGATCACAATGCGGCTGCCATTCCTCTCTGATCACATCCGCTTTGGCGCTGTTTGCAAGTGGTGGGGATTCGTCGCCAACACCAAATTCCGACCCCTCAATCTTGAGTTCCCATGGCTGATTCTGTTTCGCAAAACAACCCTCCATAACAGCAGTGACTACGCTCTCTACAACCCACTTGAAGGCCATTTGCACCGCATTGACCTCCCCAATCGCCATCAAAGATGTCTTGAATCCTCGGAAGGCTGGCTTGCATTGGTGGATAATGACAGTCTCTCCTTCCATCTCTTCAATCTCCTCTCCGAGGAAGAGGTCGGCCACCTCCCTAACCTTTTGTGCATAGACAATCTCGAGTCAGAGGACAACATACAGAGTTCGATCTTTCACAAGTCTATATGGTCAAAGAATCCTAAACACCCTGATTTCATCGTTGTCATCCTTTGTCGATCGTTCCAGGTTGGTGTATTGGAAACAAGGTGACAGGCGGTGGACCATGGTTAGGCCTACATTTTCATTGGTGGATGGTGCTGTCTTCTATAAAGAGAAACTATACCTCGTGAATGGTTCTTCTGGGTATGTATTGGCATTGGATCTCCTCCACCAAGAACAAGAGATGATGATGGTGTTGCCTCTGGTGGAGGATGTTGATGCACACAGATACAGGAATAAGTATCTTGCGAGAGGCCCGTCTGGATTGTTGTTGATTTGGAGGTGTGGCTTCTCACAACATAACAGAGAATTTAGAGATAGCAAAGTGTGCGAGGTTCTGTCTTTACGAGATGACTATGTTTGAGGTATTCGGACTAGATGTGGGGGGGGGGGGGGGGAGGCGATGAGATTGGCGAGGACTCAAAGCTTGCGTAGGGGGATGCTGTTCTTGGGGATGAATGCCTCCATGTGGCTTGCTAATTCTCAAGATTGGCAGGGATGATATATTTCACGGATGACAACTATGGTTGGCACATTTTCTGTCCACTCAATTATGTTGATGAACCAGTTTTTTTTTTATATCAGGAGTTTGGTTATGGTTTGGGTGTTTTTTGTCTGGAGGATGGGGTGATCAAATCGATTTTCAATGATCGTGGTATGATGTATCCTTATATGGTATGGGTTGTTGCCAATCCATGGTAGAAGAAAAACTGGATCTCTCTCCCACTGAAATAGTAGGTTCGTCTCTCTTACATGATGTACGTTTGGTGGTTCAGTTGTTTACAACTAGTGATACTCTAGTAAATATGAAAATCGAGCATGTTAGTACTATCATGGCTTCCTTGTGTGTCCTTGTTATGAATATTTTGCCACATTGGAAAATGAGCTATTATGTTGGCTTTCATGGAACTTACTTTTCATTCATTGCGTGGGTATCTATAGGCAATTCCTGAATTTCCATGAGTGACTTTTTTTTGTGTTGGGGTTGGCCTGCTCTTGTATAATTTATTCATGTTGAAGAAAAAAGAAACCTGCAATGGTCATTCACCAATGCAGGGGAGGAGCCATTTTGCATCAGCTGATATGCTTTGCAAGATGATGGTGATAGTGAATTGCAAAAACTAAGGATTTTGTCTATTGTCTTAGCTTCATTTGTATAGTGAATTCACTTGAGTTATTTGGATTGGCAAGGTACTCTTGTTATGTTGTGCGTTCTCGGTACATTTTAGACTTAGCGAGATGCAACCTGCAACAAAATCTATGCATTAAGTATCGCTGACAGGCTTTGTGAATTTTAATTCTGAAGCAAGGGCATTCTGATTGAGGTTCTCTTATAAAATACTGTTCTTTTTTACTAATTCTCTGATCTGAATCAGTATTCCAGACAACTTTCTGGTGAGCTTCCCTGCAATAATATTCTGGCTTTCTTATAGGAGTCACACTTTTATTGGAGAGTTTGTACTATGCTATGCTTTTCTAGGATTCAAAGAGTGACATGGAACAGATTTTGATACCAATTATCACAATAACAAATGTACTAACCAGTGTTAGTGGTCATCTTTTAGCATTATGGCATGATTCTCATTAGGACTTTTTCCTTGACGAACAATAAAAGTATTAGAACTAGTAAGAATTTGGTTAATGTGAAAATGGATTAACTTATGTGTGCCTATTTTTTGCATAATTAGGATGTATCTTTAGGGATAATAGATCAACAATAGTGAATGGAACACGAGCAAACATAGAACAACAGAAAAATAAACAAACTAGAGATGTGCATACTCTTTATTACCCACCCAAAAAATATATACACATCTATCTACACATGACACACAAAACAAAATGACCATTGGGCTTCAACCATGGATTAAATTTCTATTGGACGTGTTCCCTTTGAATCAATTGGTTTTGAAATATGGGATTATGGGATAAATTATATTTGTTGTGGATCTTGCCAAATTAATCCAGCTGAGCCAAATCTGTTTATAGACTAAGGTTTGGAACAAAATGTGGATATGATAAAAATTGACACTGTATTTGAATCCTAGAATAGTAGTTGTGTGTGTGTGGGTGGGGGGTGTATAGGAATGACTATTACATGGATAGAGCTACATTTCATAAAACAGAATAAAAGTTAAAAGTAATTGCGCTAGCATTCCTACAATAGAGCAGGGGGACCATTGAGGATCAAACGGATAGTGAACTAGTTGGGTGGTCGCTAGGACACCATCAATGAAACAGATTTAAGTTCATAATTTTTTTTGTTTCTCTGTTCTTTATTTGTTCTGTCATTGGTTCTAGAGGAGTATCAACAGTAAATTGTTTTTCTCCATTACAGTTGGGTGTTGTTATGCAACGTTTATATTTCACAAAATATTGCTTTGTACTGCAAACTTGACCTTTAGGATGTAGCCAAAATTAAATTGCATTTGATTTTTCTAAATGCCATTGGTTACTTCTTCTTCAGATGTTAATTATAAAAATAGTCCGCACATGTTTTAATTTTTTAAAATAGTATACTTCATTTAACGAGATATGTGTTTCGATGAAAAGTGTATATTGTTTTATTTCAAATTGAATGGAACCATTAATAGAAAATGTAAAATAAAAATTAAAATTAATGAGGTATATTACTCACCAAAGGAATCCAAATTTTAAATCCAGTAGAGCACACATTCCGGTTTTAAGAATGAGTTAATATCAATATATACGTGTCACACGAATCCTTTTTGCAACCCTAAATGTAGTTTTATATAATTTGTTAGCCATCCAAGGAGGTGTATACACCTCCTCAGGTAAGATATTTACATTCGTAATTTTTTTACATTTGTTAAAAATAGATCCATTCAATTCAAAATAAAACAATATACATTTTTCCTCAAAATATGTACCTTATTAAATGAGATTTACTATTTTAAAAAAGTTAAAATACGTGCAGACACTCTTTAAGACTGCATATGTGGCTGTATCTAACATTATTCATCTCAGTTACCTGCAACCGGTTCGGACTTCAGACTCCATCCGGGAGAAATGTGAACCGATGAAATTTCACACGCAACCAGTCACTTTGTCTAAAGTATCCAATCTCTTCTAAATGATTTTTCTGTAAATAACGATTTTACCCCTTCAAAAAAGTTAATTTTATAATATTCAGATGACTAAAATCGTTATTTACAGATGATTTTTTGTATTTTTAACATATTGTAAGAGAGTTTTGGTGTGTTATATTTTTAATGAGGGTTAACCAAATAAAATATTCACAGAATATTCTTCATCTGTTAATAGAAGTTTAGCTTTAGAGGTTATTTGGATTTACATAAGTGTTTTCAGTAGGTTATATGGACTTTAGGAAAAGTCAGGGGATTATATGGATTTCAGGTAGTTTATAGGGGATTTATTTAGATTTTTCCCTTAACAACCCCCTCTCGGTCTCCTGTAGCACTCGATGTAGACTTGGACTTTTGTCTCGAAATTGAAAACGACACTTTTTGTCTCCAAATGTTTGTGCTTTGTGGTCAAAGTGAGATATGCCCTACCTGATGTAGACTTGGACCAGACTAATAAGTAGAAAAATGGAGGTGATTTTCTAGTGGTCCTATAGAGAGATACCAGAGATTCGATAATGGTCGGGGGTTCATTAATTCAACTGATCGAGTGGCCGCAATTGAGAGCTTTTAGGACTCTTGATGAGTAGTAGTGAAAGAAACGTATGTTGTAGGGAAGACAGTTGAACCACTAAAAGCGACGAGTCTAGAAAAAGAAGAAAAAACAAAGGTGTTGATGAGCCATGAGGGGTCAGATGGAAATGCTTTCGAACTTTAGCAATATTGATGTGTTTCAACAAGAAAGCAATAGAAAACCACACCAAACATACATCACATAGTTACTTGTTTAGTATTTGTGTTCAGTTATGGTTTTTTCTTTTTCTTTTTCTTAAGAAAGGTGTTTTCCAGGATTTGCCGTTGATCTCTTTCAAAGAAGCGGGAGGTGTTTGCCTATTTAACTAAAGCTCGGTTCGTCAGTTATAATTTTCTTGCCCATTGAAGATCATACAGGTTGAAGGTCAAATGTTAAAAGGACTTTTAAGACCTTGAGGTCTGTAGATACCCCAATTTTGACCGTCCAGAGAGACAGAAATACTTCAAGTAACACACGGAAATATCCCACAAGTGGACACCAATAGAGAACCAAATGTTCGGTAAACCGGAAACCCTAACCCTAGCCTTGACCTAAAGCTAAACCGGAAACCCTAAACCTTGACCTAGCCCTAAAACCTAGCCCTAGCCTTGACCCTAAACTATAAACCTAACCAAAACCTAAACCCTAACCCTAAGCCAAAACCCCAAACCCTAGCCCAAACCCTAACCCTAAACCAAATCCTAGCCCGGACCTAAACCTAAACCTACCCTAAAAAAAAAAAAAAAACCAAAACCCTAAAAACCTAAGTCCCTGGAAAGGGGCGGCTAGACCTAACTAGCCGTCCCTCACTGGGCGGCTAGTTTACACTAGCCGCCCCCCTAACCGCCCCCTGGCCGACTTTGGACCAGTCCCCTGGATGGGACATAAAGCAATATTAAATGCTGATCATTGCGGCGGGTCATGACCTTTAGCCGCCCTCTCTTGGCCGGATCAAACCAAGTAGCCGACCCAAGCCACCGCTTATCAGAGATGGAACGTTTGGCAGGTCATGATAGGGGCGGCTACCAGGAAGTAGCCGCCCCATCCCGGGCGGCTAGTTAGCACTAGCCGCCCTTCACCTGGTCTCTGACAGAAGAACCAGAGAATTAATGAGAGGTCCAATCGAAGCCACCCACTCCATTACCCACTGGATCTTCCCCTGCCTCTCTTTTACTATAAATAGAGGAGGTCCCAAGCCTTACAACACATCCACAACATCAACAAATCCACAAAACACCACCAATCCACCATCCCCACTTGTTCAAACCCTTCCACCACTAGAATCCCAAGAGAGAGAGAGAGAGAGCCCCTTTTGTGAGAGAAACACCCATTCCCTACATAAAATACCCTCTCATCCCACCCTCCAGAAACCCAGGCTAAACCTAGCTTAGCCTCTGCCCAAGACCCCACCCTTTTCCTACCAAAGTCCTGCCCAAATTCCCCCAGACCCTGGACGGCTAACCCTACCTAGCCGCCCCAATCCAGACGGCTCAAACACACTAGCCGCCCCACACCTACACCCCACCCGCACTCCTTTGTCCCAAGACTCCTTTAGTCAAGCCCCGGAAGCAGAATAGGATTACCTGTTTTTCACCTCTGTGTACGGTATATCCGTGTCTCAGAGCGGAGACCCCACAAACTCCCCACGTAGGCGATCAAATCCGACCCAAACCCTTTCCTGTTTTTAGAAAAAGCAGGTGGCGATCACAAAACCCCTTGAATCCTCTTGAGCCGCTGTCGGGCGCCTCAACCAGGAACGACACCCTCACCCCTTCCGAAAGACGATCCGACCGAGCCCGCCAGGGCACGCATCCGATCCGAATCCCCGAAGAACCCCCACACACGCGGATTTTTCAACACCGACAAAATCTGGCGATCACGGTGGGACCTCCCTCGTGAAAAACAACAAAAGGTAATCCTCTTCTGCCCCCTTTTACAAGCTTGACTAAAATGCTATCAACCCTCTAGGAAGGTTAGAGTTTCTCACTCCTTGAATTAAATCCTCTTCTACTGTGCATTATAACATCCTTTATTGCTTTGTAAGCCGCACACAGCTGCGCAATCCTTTACTGCTTTCGTAAGTCGCACACAGCTGCGCAATCCTTTACTGCTTTCGTAAGTCGCACACAGCTGCGCAATCCTTTACTGCTTTATTTACTGTTTTCAATCTGCATTCATCCCCACTCTACGTCATGGAATCCCACATAGAAGAGGAGATATTAGAGGAAAGGAATCACCAAGAGGGTCAGGCCACACAGTTCCTGACCCATCTAGAGGAAAGGATGGCTAGTCTAGGGTATCAAACGGTAGAGGACATGTTTCATGACCTCGCTGACTACCGTCATGCCAAGACCTCGAGACAGGAAACCCCTGTCGAAACCCCTAAATCCACTCCCAAAGCCCCATCCACACCCAGTCACTCGGTCAACCCGAGTGTCTTTTCGTTCACCCCCCTTTCCCCCGCGAATCCAATATTCCCAATCGTTTCCACCCCAGGCCCCTACCAGACCACCCCAAACCCGGGACCGCTAGGCAGCCCTCCCCGGGGAGAAACACTGGACGATACCATCCGGAGAATTCTCTCCGAGACTGGTCCCTCGGCCCCCAAACACATGTCTCTACATAACCTGAGACAAATCCCGTCAGTCCACCTACCGGAGGGATTCAAAATCCCCAAATTCCGCCGGTACAACGGTCGTGGAGACCCAGACATTCATTTAACTGCCTTTTATCTAGACGCACGCCCGTTTCTAGATAATCAACCTCTACTAGTCTTCCTCTTCCAGAAATCATTGGAAGGAGAAGCACTACAATGGTTCTCCACCCTCCCTGTAGATCACTTGTCGAATTTCTCGGCTGTAAGCGAGAAATTCTTGGGCCGCTACGGTTACCAGAGGATTAGGACCCCCTCTATTTCAGATCTAACCGTAGAGAGAATGAGGCCTAGGGAGGAATTCGAACAATACGTGTCTCGGTGGCGCACCCTTGTCCACCGAACCGGTCTGCAACTCACAGAATGTCAAGAAATTGACATGATGTTACAGAGCCTGAGTCCAGAGCTCCGTACGAGCCTTTCGTACGGAGACTGCACTACGTATCAACTTCTGATTGACCGCCACAACAGGATTTCCCGTTGTGCAGCCCCAGCAGTACAAACCCAGTCCCCACCTATCAGCCATAGGGTTGGACAACCGCCTCGTAAGGCGCAAACCCCCACGGTAGAGGGGATCATTAGCCAAGTATCGGCACTCTACCCGAACGGAGCGCGAGTTCCTGACCGAGGAACAGCTCCGAGACAGTACACGCCCGGTTCATCCGGATATGCACCGCCTCGGCAAGCGAATCAAAATTTTACCCCTCGATCAGTACCCGTCCCCGTGCCAATACGACAAAACCTCACAACCCATGATTCCCCAATTCAGGCCCCCTCAATCCATAACCAGGACCAAAACAGGAGATCCTCTTATCCTATCCCCCCAAGAACGCAAGGTATAACCCTTAGAGAACCCGCGTACGGCCCCCATGATAAGGCTACACCTTCCCCTCCTACGGCCCAAGATGGTCAAACAGAAGAGATAGCTGTTCCCCCCTCCCGAAAACCCTAGGGAACATCCTCAGAGCCTTATTAAAGGTCAATAGCATTTCCTTACCCACGGCTAGACCTTCACCTATCGGTGCTGACCCAACCCGTTTTTGTCAGTATCATCGGCATCACGGCCACACCATCGAGCAATGCTCCTTGTTTAGAGACATTGTCTACACCCTTGACGAAGAAGAGACGCTTAGACTGGGCCACCATTAGGGGACTCAACAACAACCCAGTTACGAGATCACTAGAAGTCAAGAAGGTCCCAGAAACCCATAACCCCGTAGAAACCACAATCCAAAACCCAAGGCCAGCTACGAAGGCTCCCTTGAAGAACCAGAAAACCTGAGCTATGAAAGCGTCTACACCATAGAAGTCGCTGACCATGAAGAGTCACCCAGAATCGTTCCAGGTGGCATAATCTTACCAGCCTCTTCCCCCATCCTACCAACCCCCTCCCCTATTCTCCCCAAACCCACAAGACTCTTTCCCCCAAAAAAGACCAACCAATATCCCCCTTACAAATCAACAGAAGCCTGCGCCCAATAACACAAAGCCCCCGAACCACCATTGACGCACTAAACCATCATACTACTAGAGCAGGCAGAATCTTCAACACTGTACCCTCTTATAGACACCCCTGCCTGAAACCGAAACTGAGGAGCCCCGCGCCGGGGATAGGATCGACATCCTAGACCAACTCTGAAAAATCCCCGCGAAATTTCCATTTTGGAGCTAATCGAAACCTCAGAACACCACCAGCAGGCTCTAAGAACGTTCCTAGAAAGAACCAAGTCGACCCGCAAATCTCTACCCTAGGCATACCAATAGCTCTAGCCACCGCAGGACTAGGGCCCGTCATCACCTTTAGACCTAAGGAAGAAGTTCATGATAAAGTCGTCAACACCTCAACCCTATGTATAACAATCAACCTCGAAGGACACTCGGTGGATAAAGTTCTAATTGACACCGGGGCAGGAGTAAACCTCATGTCATTACAAACCTTCGAGCACATCGATGGGCGCATAACCACACTCTTTGAAACGGACACCCGTATATTTGCCTATGACAAAACGGCTCGTCCAGTTCTAGGCTTCAAGGACTTCCGATTAAAAGTGGGGCCGCTAGAAACTAGCACTAAAGCTTATGTCCTAGAAATGGATTCAGATTATAATATGATCCTAGGACGTAAATGGCTAGCGTCCATAAAGGGGGTCTCCTCTCCCTGCACCAGTGCTTGAAATTTCCCTTGGGAGGTCGGATAATCAAAATACAAGGGGATGCGATCAGAGAACCTAAGCCAAGGTTCGCCGATAATGAAACCACCGCCATAAAAACCAGTAGCTCAAGACCCATGGAAACCACCATCCACATCTTAGATTTCCCGGCCAATTGGCTAAATCCCCGGAACACTCCCCCCATTACCTCAAAGACAAGCCACCCTAGGTTTGAAAATCCTGGCTGGCATATAATGGGGACCATGGGTTACCTTCCTGGGGAAACTCTGGGACACAAAAATGGGATCCTGGACCCCATCGACCTCCCGGCATGGCTAGACAAGAGGGGGATCGGCTCACCCAAACACAAATCTAAATTAGAGGGAAAATATAATTGGAAGTTGTACGAACATTTCGTGAGGGAAATAATCATAGAACCCGCCGAAGAAACCGTATGCCCCCCCCCTAGACCCTATCCGGGAAAGCGAGCTAGACTATCTCTCTGGCTCCCTAGAATGGCTGTTCCCACTCCCTGATAAACACCTGAATCCACACTCGCCACCAGACGACAAAACTCCAGCTGACCCAGCCTCCTTTTCTCGCAGTGCTCAAGCATCGCAACAAAGGAGCGCCAGCTGCTGGAGGAAAGTCGGCTGAAACACTTCCACCAATCCAGTAGATTGTAAATAATAAGTGTCTTTTCTGTTAAAAAAAAAAATTGAAACCAGAACCCTAGGATCCCTGTTCGACAAAGATGACTTCACTCCAGCATGGCACCCCTTAAGTGACGACTCTGATCTCCTGAACGAACTACAGCGTCTCGCCAGTCAAGCCAAAAACCCCAACCCTAGTGTCTCGTCCAAAACGGTAAAACCCACTAGGAGCCAAGTACCTGACCAGATCATTAGCAACTTGGAAGGATATAGCAGGGCCATACTAGGTTTAGAGAAATTTGAATCAATAGCGGTTATAGAAGAACCAGACCTAGATAACATAGAAAACCCAGATGACGGTCTAGGAGTCTTCGAAATCTGTGATGAGGACGATAAAGAAAGAGAAGACCTGTCTAAGGAATTCAAGCAGAGCCTTCAAAGGTTCGATGAAAAACAGAGGAAGCAGATGAGAAGATAGAAGAGCTAAACCTAGGGACAAAGACTGACCCCAAAATCATTTCGATTAGCGCAGAACTAAATCACGATGAACGAGAGAGACTGATTAAAATATTACACGAGTATAAAGACGTCTTTGCGTGGTCTTACAAAGACATGCCTGGGCTCGATACCTCGTTAGTCGAACATCAGTTAATCTTAGAACCAAACGCAAAACCAGTCAAACAAAAGCTGAGGCGCCTCCATCCCGAAGTGGCTCTAAAAATCAAGGATGAGGTGGACAAACTCCACCAGGCTAAATTTATCCGGGTGGTCTTATACCCAAAGTGGATAGCAAATATCGTTCCAGTGTCAAAAAAAGATGGAAAGATCCGAATATGCATCGACTTCAGGGACCTCAACCGAGCGTGCCCGAAAGATGACTTCCCACTCCCACACATCGACCTCCTTGTCGACAACACTGCAGGATATGAGATGCTCTCGTTCATGGATGGCTTTTCTGGATACAACCAGATCCGGCTGGCAGAAAAAGACCAAGAAAAGACCTCCTTCACCACACCCTGGGGAACCTACTGCTACATAGTGATGCCTTTCGGGCTCAAAAATGCAGGGGCAACCTATCAAAGGGCAATGACCTCAATATTCCATGATATGATGCACAAGCTAGTAGAAGTGTATGTGGATGACATCTTGGTTAAATCTAGAACTCGAATAGGACACGCAGAAATACTTAGGCAAGTACTGCAGAGATGCAGGGAATATTCACTTAAAATGAACCCAAAGAAATGTCGTTTCGGTGTCTCCTCGGGAAAACTTTTGGGATTCATGGTAAGTAAACGGGGGATAGAAATAGACCCGACCAAGGCAAAAGCCATCGCCCAAATGCCCCCACCCAAGAACCTAAAAGAACTAAGAGGGCTTATAGGAAGGTTGCAGTTTATTAGGAGATTTATTTCTCAACATGCTGAACGATGTCGCCCCTTTTACAAACTACTAAAAGGGGGAGTCCGGTTTAATTGGGATAGTGAATGCCAAAAGGCCTTTGATAATTTAAAAGAGTACCTTCTTAAACCCCAGTACTTTCGGCCCCGGTACCCGGGCGCCCCCTACTCCTCTATATAGCTGCAACTAAAGAAGCCATTGGTGCGGTACTTGCACAACACGACGACATGGGAAGAAAGGAAAAGGCCATTTACTACTTGAGTAAAACCCTGATTGAATACGAAAAAGCCTACCCTCCTACAGAAAAAACTTGTCTAGCATTAGTATGGGCTTCCCAAAAATTACGACATTACTTTCTCGCCCACAAAGTCAAATACTTTGCCAAAATAGACCCAGTAAGGTTCTTATTCGAGAAAGCCATATTGACGGGACGCTTAGCCCGATGGCAAGTACAGTTAAACGAGTTTGACGTCACGTACGCCACTCAAAAATCCGTCAAAGGACAAGCCATCGCTGATCACCTCGCTCAACTACCTCTCCCCGATTACGAACCAGTAAAAACGGACTTCCCGGACGAAGAAATATTTGCGCTTATTGAAGAGAAAAGTAGAGAGACATGGACGCTATACTTCGACGGAGCAGTCAACCAAAAGGGAAAGGGAATAGGGATAGCACTAATCTCTCCCGAAGGCGTCATTATCCCACAAGCGTTTCAGCTTACGTTCAGAGCCACCAACAATATTGCTGAATACGAGGCCCTGATAGCAGGCTTGAAGGCAGCCCTAGCCTTAGGAGCTAAAAATTTAGACATCATTGGAGACTCCCTCTTAGTGATCCGCCAAACTCTTAAAAAATATCAGACTAGAGACCCAAAGCTGAAGCCATACAGAGAACTAGCCATAGTCCTGTTAAAACAATTCCGTGAGGTTACTCACATTTTCACACCCCGGACTGGCAATATTCTTGCAGATTCTCTAGCCTCCCTAGCCTCATCACTCGCCTTCCCCTTATCTAGGACATCTGAAACAGTCACTATTCAGAGACTGGAAACACCTGCCACCAAACTCGGTGACCCTAAAACTCAAAGTCTTCAGGCCAACAAAAATGCTGGTACCACGGAAATCCTAACTCTTGAACTAGGAAATATAGACGACGGAAACCCATGGTACTTTGATATTAAAAACTACCTTAGAGACGCTTCATTCCCAAGCTATGCTACCAACGACGACCAGAAAATAGTTAAAAGGATAGCAGTCAAGTACTGCCTCCGAGGGGGTATACTCTTCCGAGCATCTTTCAACGGAGAACTACTCAGATGCCTGGACGACGAAGAAGCATACACCATTGTAGAAGAAGCTCACTCCGGAGTATGCGGAGGGCACGTCAACGCCCAGATGTTAGCAAAGAAGGTACTAAGAATGGGCTACTATTGGCCCACGCTCGAAGGAGACTGTAACAAATACGTTAAGCGTTGTATCCAATGTCAAACCCATGCCAACAAAATACATGCACCAGCATCTTGTTTACATCCCATGACTTCACCATGGCCCTTCTCCATGTGGGCATTAGACATAATAGGACCATTCCGGGACACTATAGAAAACACCACCCAAAAAGCCTTCATCCTCACCGCCACAGAATATTTTACCAAATGGGCTGAGGCCGAGTCCTATGTAGTAATTAAAAGCTCTACCCTATCTCGTTTTGTCCGCACTCACATCCTGGCACGGTTCGGCACCCCCAAAGTAATCATAACTGACAATGGCCCCCAGTTCATCTCCCAAGAATTCCAAGACCTATGCAATAAACATCATATAGAACTTCATCATTCCACGCCATACTACCCACAGGGGAACGGACAAGCAGAGGCCACCAACAAAACCTTACTCAAAATTATAAAGAAAACGTAGAAACCCACAAGGCTACCGATTGGCCTGATAAACTGGTAGACGCCCTCTGGGCATACCGAACCTCCATTAGAACGCCCACTGGTCAAACCCCCTATTCACTCACATTTGGGACCGAAGCAGTAGTACCTTACGAAATCCTCGTCCCATCCTTGAGAATAGTACTAGAAGAAGATCTCCAAATTGAGGAAAAGAGGGAGGCACTCCTACTACGCCTCGAACTACTGGACGAGAAGAGATTAAGAGCGGCAGACCATGCCCAGGCCTACCAAAGAAGGGTGGCAAGGGCATTTGAAAAGAAGGTGATAAAAAGAAAATTCGAAATCGGGGAATTAGTACTTAAGCAAATCATGCCATCAAGACAGCCTCACCCGAGAGGAAAGCTGCAACCCACATGGGAGGGACCCTATGTGATCACCCATGCCTATTCCGGGAATGCCTACCGCCTGGTAGATGCCGAAGGAGTCGAGGTTCCAGGTTCGTGGAATGCACTTTATCTGAAGAAATTCCATGCATGAAAAGCTTTCAATACTTAAGAACTATTATTCTTCCTTCCTGCGATTTCCAGCGTTTAGTACTTGATGATAGAATTGTAAGACTCTCAAAGATAAACTCGTATCTATTTGAACACGTTTCCGCCAAATCATGTCATTCCCTTCACACACGTATAACTGGACTAGATTTGCCTGATAGAAGAAAAATTGCCTACCCCGTGGACTGGGACAATTTAAAAACTCCCCAAAGCAAAATATCCCTTATTTCCGCCCCGCTCGTATTAACCCTAGGTCAAAATGAGGAGTTACCCGGACCTAGCATATGTCCCAAAAACTGGCTCTGGCACTATATAAACACTTCTAGAGGGGAAGCATGAAAAGAATCGGGGTGAAAAACAGAAGAGCCCCCCCCTCAAATCAAAACAAAACAAAAAAAAAAAGCAAAAAGAGAAAATCAGGCAAGGAGAGGCCAAACACCCAAGTGAACGGGTTAAACTCTCTATTTAGCAGGCTTTCACGCCTTTACGCACGGTATACGCTAAACAACGGCTATACCAGTACAGATCCAAACAACGGACTGTACTTTCCACCCAAAAATAAAGAAGTGGTAAAAAGAAGAAAGCCAGAGGGACCTAGGAAGTAAGACATGTGCTAGACTGGGACAATTCTAAAATATTGCCCGAAAGGAAGATATTACTCTTACCTCATTCACCCTCTCCCCTTTTTATTTTTTTTGCAATGGGGGTTCAAAATTGAGCTATGTCCACCGGGAAAAGCGAAATTTTGACCAAGGGTAGATCACGTCCAGGTTTACACCTACACACACACTCACACGAGTTCACTTAGAAACTTGCCTATCCAAAGGAAGCTTATTTGACTTGACTCTTGGTACATTCATGGATTTTCAGCATGTTTAGAATAATACGATTAAGCATTTGAAAACCATGAACCTAGGAAAGTCGACGCCTAAGGCTTATACCTCTCAAATACAATTCTGGTTTGGACATGAGTGACCACAAGGGCTCCTCCACGGGGACTTGATGGTGTCTTTTACTTGTGAAAATCGAGAGCATTGCCCTCTCACCTAAAAAGGGTCATTGAAGAACTAAAATGCCCCCTTATGCCACTTACACTTACGCATAAGCTTGCATTTCCCTTTTCCAAAACACCTTGGCATCCGATTTTCTTGAAACATTAAAGTTAACCCCCCGAATATTAGAATTATCCCCACTCATATGAGAATTGTCCCCACGAAATTTAAAATTATCCCCACTCATGTGAGAATTGTCCCCACTCACCTCATGCCCTTCCGCACATGCGTGAGAAGAAATTGTCCCCACCTCCTACACATAAGTTCTTCTTCACTCACGCACTTGGAATCCCTTCCTTGCGCACTAAAGCCTGGTCTCCCGCACTTTACTTTCTCGCATTTATATTTCCATTCCGCCTTAAGATGGATTGTAGCCCTTGACAATTCAAGCAAGAAGGGCTCGAAAGTCAGTGCAGGGGCACAATCTGGACAGATTTAACACTTGGTCCATGGAAAGAATGTTTTTATAGGTACTGAAGGTTAGAACGGTCGCAAAGACTTTCAGCGGCAGCAGCAGACAGGAGCAGCAGGACCAAACTGCCCCAGGCAGGGGGCGGCTAAGCTCGACTAGCCGCCCCTCACTGGGCGGCTAGTTTATACTAGCCGCCCCTGCCCTTTGTCTCAGGTAAGTTTGCCCCAGGCAGGGGACGGCTAAACCTAACTAGTTGCCCCTCACTGGGCGGCTAGTTTACACTAGCCGCCCCTTGCCTGCACCCCTTTCAGTTATATCATTCCATATCCAATCAACTCTTCAACACTTCTTTACCTATTACAATCAAATTCTTTCCAAAACCTGCATGTACACATTTCATACACATATTCATACGCAAAACCTGTATAGATACCATGCTAAAACGAATTATATATCAAAACCTACACCCATCCATGAATCAAACCTATAAAAATCCAGATTCATCTACACATACATACATATCCATGAACATCCATACTAACTATTCCAAAAGACATGCATACAAAAGAGAATGATTAAATTGTCCCACCCAAAACCACAAGTATAGACTGTTTTTCTAAAAACCTAAGAGAGGGCATAAAAAAGGGAATCCTTTCCTTCGAGACGCTCCAAAATCCGAAAGTCTTGAGCTATACCTCACCAAAATATCACCTAAAACCAAAAACAAAAGAAGAAAAGCTTGAATTCATCGCATATATACTATTCTTCTACTTAAAACCAAGACACAAAGAAGCTATACCTCGACGTATCGTCATCCGCTGGAGGCTGAGTAGGAGGAACGTCCTGACTTGGCTGAGAAGGGAGCGGCGGATGAGGAGAAGACTGAACCTCTGGAACATCGGGAGCAGCAGGAGTCTCTCGAACCGAAGACGCGGCCCTCGCGTATATCCCACGACTCCGAGACACCGAAGGACGAGAGGCACGGCTGAAGGTGGCCCCGGTAGCCAAGGAAGCCGAGAGAGAATGGTCAGGCTCAAGTGGAAGAAGATCAAGGTCCGCCTCGGTCATAGAGCCCCCTCCAACCAATTTCCCCCTCATAGTGGCCTCCCAGAGACGGACCTGCTGCATGTCTCTGTCTCTCCTCTCCAATCTCTGTCGGAGGCGACTCTCTGTCCCTCTGGCCCGATCCTCAGCGGCCCTCAACCTCTCCTCCAACTCCCGCGCCCTCGCTTCCGACGCCCTGACCGCCTCTCGATCCCTATCCCCGGCCGCCTGGAGAGAACGAACCAGGTCTCCCATCAAACCTCCAGGAACGCCCGCCGAAGCTTCCAACTCCGACACCCTCATCTGAAGGGAGTCCCTCTCACGGCCTAGGGTAATGAACCCCTCCTCTCTCAAGGCCACCATGGACCTCAGCCGGTCCACCTCCTCCTCAGCCCGAGAAGCCCTGCCCCTTGCCTGGCCCAACTCCATCCGTATGGCCGTCAACTCACTTCGGGCCACATCCAATTCCCTCGTCAGTTCGAGCTCCTGCTCGGAAACCACGGAAGGAGGAGGAACGGAAGAAGAGGAAGCACCGTCAGCCCTCGCTCTCGACAGAGCATCCACCTGAGCCTCAAGGACCCGGACCTGGCCCTGCAAGCGTCCTCTCTGTGCCCGCAAGGCCTCTATCTGTCTGGCCCGCGCTTGGAGGTGCTCATTGGCGGTCTTGAGCCTTTTCTCCATCTCATTCAACTCAACCTACAAAAAGAAATACCATTCAGAAGATGCTCAAGCAAAAGAGAACGAGGAAAGGAAAAAGGATTTTCAACTTACATGAGCGTCCGGGATCTCCTCCTCCATCGTACCGAGGATATCCGCATACTCCCGACGATACCAAGCTAGGTATTCGTCACTCGAAGTCACCTCAGGACGACGCTCCACCAAGACGCCTCGACTCATCCATCCCGCCACATACGTCGCATAGTTCCTCGGGAGATTCGTGTCCCGAGGAATCCCGGCCACCGGAATCGAAGGGCGCCGCGGAAGAGGATCGGGCACCCACTGATGGTACCCAAGCTGGCGGACGACCCGGCTGATCGCATGGAACACGACCTCATTGAAGTAGATCAGCCAAACGTCTCACGCCAGGGCCTTGGGAACCTCCTCCGAGTAAGGCCTCCACGTCATCTAAAAAAGCATCGAAAGATAGGAAGAGCGCTTAGTCAAAAGAAAACCAAATACAAGCCAAAGAAATTCAAAGAAAACTCGTACCTCTTCCTCCGACAAACCGCGGAAGGACTCTCGGAATTTGGCGAGGCGGTGCAAGCGGGAAGATACCCGGGGTTCCCATCTCATGGCCCAAGGGAGGGCATGATCGAACGGAGCCAAAGTCGGGCGATCAATGGAGAAATGCTCGTACCCAAAGATCTAGCAAAGCAAGAGGGGAATCGTCACGATCAAAGAAGCTAAAGCCAAAAAAGACATTTATCACTTACACGTACCTGAAGAAATGGCGCAAAGCCACCAAGGTTCTTTCCCCCGGCCCTCTTGACTTTCTTCGAGAGCTCCGCAAAGAGATGGGCGAGCATCGCCGCTCCCCAAGCATAGCGCCCCATGCCCTCCAGTCCCTCATCAGCAGAAGGGAATGAGAGGAGACCTTATCAGAGGCCGTCGAAAAAGGACCCGGCCAAAGAAGTAGAGGAAGAACGCTCTCAACTCCCTCCGTGCCCTCTGTGGGCACGCGGCCGCCTCTCTCGCCTCGATCATCGCCCGCCTCCTCTCAAAGCTAGCTGCAGCTTCGCCCTTCTGGCGCTCTGTAAAGGAACCGAGGCCGTACTGCCCCGAAAGCCGCCCCAAAGGGATCCGGTTCAGCGTCCGCTCCCGCTCCACGAACTCCCATTCCCCGATCAACTCTCGGAAAAGCCCCCTGTAGTCAGCTAGGGTGGCCGCGATCACTGCCTCCCCCAGAACCGGAAGGCCGGTGATCCGATAGACGTCCTCGAGCGTCGGCATGACAGCACCGGTAGGGAGGATGAACGTGCAACTCTCCGGATCCCATCTCTCCGCCAAGGCCTCCACATATGGACGGTGGACGTGGAATGGCTCGATCAGAAAAAGGAACGGAAGCCCGCTCCATCCACCAAACTCCTCTCCTCCTGCCCCAAGGCGTCGTACCATCTCTTCGTCCCGTGCCATAAAGCCCGATACGATTCGGCCTCTACAAAACAAACGAAGGGAACATGGGTTAGTTTAAAAGCGAGCGAGAGGTAAGAGTCCAAATCTACGAAATCATTTTAAACCATGCTTAGCGAAATGAAACTTCCACATGCTAAAAAAAGAAACAAAAGCATGAAAGTAAGAAGCTACACTCCTCATATGATCACGCATGCTAGACGAATATCAAACACATCCCACCGTGGTCACCACTCACACACTTTCTTACATCAAGCTTATCATGCTTATACCTCCCCTAAACACACCTAAGCAATACAGCAATATAGAACTCGAACCCATGAAATGCATGCATACACTCCCTCATGCTCTACCACGATCAAAACATGTACGAAACCACACACACATAGAAAAGTATCGCATGCAAGCATATTAGCTATATCATTTCTCTCTCCTTTACATGCATATGACAAACATGGATATATATATATAAAAATTGTCCCCCTCCCTATAAAAACAAACCCATCTCAGCATACTTACACATCCCACTATGACAAAACTTATACACAAGCATGCCTATTTAAAACACACATACAAGTATAAATACACATATACGACCTGTTCATACCAACCAAAACACATGCATATAGACCAAAATAAAAGGCTAAGACTAAAGGATTAAGAACATACCACGGCCCGTGTGGACCCAGGAGCGTCCACCTCGACCTCGTCGGGATCGTCCATCCCGTCGTCATCGTCCATCCCATCGTCATCCTCCTCCTCATCCTCCTCGAACACGGCCTCCTCGGCCTCAGCCCCAACACCCACACCGGCCTCGGCGGCCCCAGTACCCATACCCTCGGCCTCCCCGGCCCCGTCCCTAGCCTCTCCTATCCCCTCCACCCTCCCCGCGCCGGAGATAAACTCCGCAAAGGCCCCCATAGCCCTACTCTCCTCCTCCTCAGCCCTGGCCTCTGTGGCCTCCCTATCCAACATCCCGACGAGGGCATCCAACGACGCCCTCACCTCCTCGCTAACTCCCTCGACCCCTACCCCCTCGCTTGCACCCTCAATCGATCCTCCAACCCCCGGAACCACCTCCTCGGCCACCACCGGTCGATCCCCACGCCTCCTCTTGCGTATATAGCCTATCACACTCCCCCCTACCTCCGGGACAGCCCCCGAAGGCAAATCCCCGACCTCACCCACGCCAATATCCACCGGCGGCACCTCCGTCGTACCCATACCCTCCCCCACGGCCTCGACCTCCGGCCTATCGCTCTCCGATGATGAAGAGCTCGGGCTACGCTCTCCACGAGCCACCCGTGGTCGTTTCCCCCTCGAAGCAATCGCCTTCGACCTCGTCATCTCCTCGGTTTGAAAAGAAAAAGGAGAACCCAAACTAGGGTTTCGAAATCAAGAGAAAGAGAGAGGATTAAAGACGAAATGGAGGAAGAAAAGGCAAAGAAATCAGGGTTTTTTGGGTTTGAAACCGAAGAAAAGAAGAAGAAGAGGGAGAGAAACCGTTTTTGAAAAATGGGAAGAGAGAGGGTCCCTTTTTCGGTTATAAGGGACCCAGTCCAGGGGCGGCTACCCGCGAGTAGCCGCCCCCTCTCGGGCCGCTAGTTACAACTAGCCGCCCCTCCCAGTTTTTCTCTTTCATTAAAAACCCCTTTCCAATCTTTTCAGCCCTAAATTCAAGTTCTCCATACCAAACAGCCATGTATTGGCTTATTTCCAGACATTACTTGATCAAACACGACTCTCCCGAAGTTTTGCAACACTTTCAGTACCATTCAATTCAAATTTCTTCAGTTCTGGTTCTTTTCCAGAGTTCTTATCCTCGGATGATCCAATTCACCCAAATCAACCTTTACTTGCTTTCTGTCGGCGATATCCCCTCCTTGCTGAGTTTTCCCAAGCACGGGAACGGTAGGCATGAGGAAACTGACGCTGGGCTGCTCCGTGCACGATAGCTAAGAACCCCGACCGCGGGTTGGATCACTCACCATTTACTTTTTCCCGCCTTCCACCTGGATCATCCTCTCGGATAAAAATTCTAAGCCAAGACCTAGCCTCTGACGGTCTAAATCAACTCCCCGAGTAGTACTGCTCGTATTGGCACAACTCCTTGAAGGTCGGGCCGGCCAAAATAGGGGTCTCTTTCCTTATCATCGGTCGAAGTCTTTCTCGCTCCGCGCAAAGACTCCGTCCGATGAGGTACAATTGTAGATACCCCAATTTTGACCGTCCAGAGAGACAGAAATACTTCAAGTAACACACGGAAATATCCCACAAGTGGACACCAATAGAGAACCAAAGGTTCGGTAAACCGGAAACCCTAACCCTAGCCTTGACCTAAACCTAAACCTAAACCGGAAACCCTAAACCTTGACCTAGCCCTAGCCTTGACCCTAAACCATAAACCTAAACCCTAACCCTAAGCCAAAACCCCAAACCCTAGCCCAAACCCTAACCCTAAACCAAACCCTAGCCCGGACCTAAACCTACCCTAAAAAAAAAAAAAAAACCAAAACCCTAAAAACCTAAGTCCCTGGAAAGGGACGGTTAGCCCTAACTAGCCGCCCGTAAACTAGCCGCCCCCCTAACCGCCCCCTGGCCGACTTTGGACCAGTCCCCTGGATGGGACATAAAACAATATTAAATGCTGATCATTGCGGCGGGTCATGACCTTTAGCCGCCCTCTCTTGGCCGGATCAAACCAAGTAGCCGACCCAAGTCACCACTTGTTAGAGATGGAACGTTTGGCAGGTCATGATAGGGGCGGCTACCGGGAAGTAGCCGCCCCATCCCGGGCGGCTAGTTAGCACTAGCCGCCCTTCACCTGGTCTCTGACAGAAGAACCAGAGAATTAATGAGAGGTCCAATCGAAGCCACCCACTCCATTACCCCCTGGATCTTCCCCTGCCTCTCTTTTACTATAAATAGAGGAGGTCCCAAGCCTTACAACACATCCACAACATCAAACAAATCCACAAAACACCACCAATCCACCATCCCCACTTGTTCAAACCCTTCCACCACTAGGAATCCCAAGAGAGAGAGAGAGAGAGAGAGAGAGAGAGAGAGAGAGAGCCCCTTTTGTGAGAGAAACACCCATTCTCTACATAAAATACCCTCTCATCCCACCCTCCAGAAACCCAGGCTAAACCTAGCTTAGCCTCTGCCCAAGACCCCACCCTTTTCCTACCAAAGTCCTGCCCAAATTCCCCCAGACCCTGGACGGCTAACCCTACCTAGCCGCCCCAATCCAGACGGCTCAAACACACTAGCCGCCCCACACCTACACCCCACCCGCACTCCTTTGTCCCAAGACTCCTTTAGTCAAGCCCCGGAAGCAGAATATGATTACCTGTTTTTCACCTCTGTGTACGGTATATCCGTGTCTCAGAGCGGAGACCCCACAAACTCCCCACGTAGGCGATCAAATCCGACTCAAACACTTTCCTGTTTTTAGAAAAAGCAGGTGGCGATCACAAAACCCCTTGAATCCTCTTGAGCCGCTGTCGGGCGCCTCAACCAGGAACGACACCCTCACCCCTTCCGAGAAGACGATCCGACCAAGCCCGCCAGGGCACGCATCCGATCTGAATCCCCGAAGAACCCCCACACACCCGGATTTTTCAACACCGACAAGGTCGAGCTGTCTCTCATAATTTGATAAAAGCCTTTGCATCCATTTCTTTTTGAAGGAAAATGTAGGCATATATCTTCATTGCATTGATTTCGTAGGTAGAAGTTTTTGGAAACATCACATCCTTAGAAAAATTGGTTCTCAAAATCATGCTAGGTAGCGATAGAGTGGTGATGCCCTGGTTAAATGGCTTTTCTAACCGAGCATCCACTACCGAGATAGCTTCCCCCCCCTTCTCTTCTCTTTGTCTTTACATTATTTATTGATTTGCTATATTTCCTCTCATCTCCTTCTATTAACAACACCAAGTCACCTATGAATATGGCAAAACCAACACCACCAATCCCTTGATTTGTGGGATTCAATTCCTTGTATCAATTAATCATGGATTCAGTTGTTTGTAACTTCGTTCATTAATTGTAGGGTCAATTAGGAAGTTATAACTTGTTGTATCTCTATAAATACACGAAGGAAGGAAATGAAATATATGGGATCAGCTTACCTTCCTTTCCCAATATATCCAACTTGGTGTTAATCAAACTCACTGAGACAAACTATCTTCTTTGGAAAAGCCAAATCCAACCTCTTCTCTTTGGGCGAAACTTCTGGTGCTTTATTGATGGATCTCACCTTTGTCCTCCTCAAACAATCCTTGCCTCTGATGGAAAAATGAGCATCCCTAACCTTAGCTATATTCCTTGGTTTCAAAACGACCAAACTCTTCTGAGCCTCATTAACGCCACACTTACGGAATCTGTTCTCTCTCAAGTTGTCGGATGTACTATTTCTCGTGCTGTTTGGGAGACTCTTCTTCAAAATTTCTCACAACAGTCCCTAACCAACGCAACCCACTTTGTTTTCAACTTCTCTCCATCACAAAGGGGACCAAAACAATCTCAGAATATCTTCAACACGCTAAGTCCCTAGCTGACGCCCTAGCTGCCATTTCTGAACCTGTATCCAATAATGTCAAAAACGCTTTCCTGCATGATCATCTCTCTAAGGAGGTATATATGGCTGAACCCCCTGGCTTTGTTGATTCCCAGCGTCCATCACATGTTTGTCGGCTTCATAATGCATTGTATGGACTTAAACAAGCTCCCCGTGCTTGGTTTCACCGCTTCGGCTCATTTCTCATAAATTTTGGTTTCCGACCAAGTCATGCAGACAACTCTATGTTCACCTACCATCAGGACTCTCACATTATGATCCTCTTACTTTATGTTGATGATATTGTCCTCACATGCAACTCTTCTTCTCTGTTGAAGTCCTTCACTATCACTCTTGGCACGAAATTTGCCATCAAAGATCTTGGTGATCTGCATTATTTTTTGGGCATTGGTGCTACATGTACCTCGCATGGTCTTCATTTGTCACAAACCAAATACATCATTGATCTTCTGCACCGGACTTCAATGCTTGACTGTAAACCCTGTGCTACACCAATAGCTGCCCGTACTCAATTATCCGGTGGTGAAGGACATCTACTCTCCGACCCAACAAAGTATCATCGCATTATTGATGGTGCTCTGTATTATCTTACACTAACAAGGTCGGACATATCCTTCTCTGTGCAACATGCCTCTCAATTCATGACTTCTCCCTGTGCGCCTCACTTGATTGCCGTTAAATGGATTCTTCGTTACCTCAAAGGCTCCCTTGACCTGGGTCTAGCAATCCACCGCTTACTTGGGCCTGTTCGTCTTATTGGTTTCTCAGATATTGATTGGGATGGTTGCCCCGACAGTCGTCGCTCCACTTCAGGTCATTGTGTATTTCTCAGACCTAACCTGGTATCTTGGAGAGCCAAGAAACAACCTACTATTTCCAAATCCAGCGCTGAATCAGAGTATCGTGCATTGGCTCAATTGTGTGTGGCTACTATATGGGTTCATCATCTCCTTCTTCGTGTCCCATATGTCGTCTTCTGTGATAACCTCAGTGCCACTTACATTGCCACAAACCCAATGTTTCATGCTCGCACCAAACACATTGAGTTGGACTATCACTTTGTTCGGGAACGTGTTGCTCTTGGTAGTCATCGTGTGTGTGTTTTGTTCCTTCTAAAGACCAACTTGCTGATATATTCACAAAGGGGCTCCCACAACACAGATTTACCAAACTCTACTCCAAACTTGTTTCTGTCCCGCCGCCAAGTTTACAGGGGAATATTAACAACACCAAGTCACCTACGAATATGGCAAAACCAACACCACCAATCCCTTGATTCGTGGGATTCAGTTCCTTGTATCAATTGATCATGGATTCAGTTGTTTGTAACTTCATTCCTTAATTGTAGGGTAGTTAGGAAGTTATAACTTGTTGTATCTCTATAAATACACGAAGGAAGGAAATGAAATATATGGGATTTACCTTCTCTCAATTCTCAACTGTAAAATTAATTTTCATTTTCAAAATTGTACTTCAAAATCTTTAATGAAATCGTGGTAACAACATTTACGTTTCTTTTTAAAAAAATAAATCATGTTAGGTATTCGCATGAGTGGAAATTAATGTAATTCAGATGTCCCTTCGGCCGATGACCTGGTTGGCTAACAAAGACACATCTCCTTACACGCTCTGGTTCGAGTCATATGATAGTGTTTATAGTTCTTTGGAGTGGCTTTGTGGGCTTCTATCTCACAGTCCATTTTGAACCATGATGATCATGCATCATAGATTCATAGTATAGGAATAGTTTGATCACGTGTATGGTAGGAACTTTGCATCCCGTTGTAGCTTTTGGGTCATTAAAGATAAAATAATTCAAATGGTGAGATCCAGAATAGAACAATTATAACATACTGACTTGAATGGTGCACAAAATGCTGAAAGAGCATTGGGGCACCTGAATTCTTAACTATGGAATATAATAATTCAAATTTTGTACAAACCATTTTTGAAGTAAAATTAAATCTCTCGATTATGCCATTTAGTGGTTATAAAACTATTCAAATGTGCTTTTAATAGTAGAATCCTGTTTGAATGGTTTGAAATCCCTCCAATCAGGGTTGTGAGAGGGGAGGGAGAAGAGAGAGAGAAGTGGCAGGGGGAGAGAGATGAGGGAGGAGAAGGGCGGTAACTGGTAAGAGGTATTTTGGACTGTAAAATGAACTAAGTGTAATTTTTTTATGAAGGATAATGTTATGTATAGCCCATTCTCTACTCTCAATTCCAGTCCATAAACATTTTAATTATTTTAATAATAATATAAATCATCTAATGAGATATATATTTTTATAAAAAATAAAATATATACTCCTAAGATTTGGGTGAAGCCATTTATAGAAAATTTAATTTTTTTTATCAAGTATTTACTTCGTTAATGTGAGTGTATGACGCTAATGATATATATGGGATTGGAACAGGGGTTAGAAAAAAAGACTGTATGATGGAATAACACTTTGATAAAATCATTACAATGAAACGATTCCTTTAATTCGAAAAAGGAAAAACAAGATATATTTAGGCTTAGTTTGACATTTTATTCTCCTTCTACTAGAATACCCAAAAAAAACTTCTTTTTGAAATCCTCTTAGTAGTGTATATTTTTAGAAATATGATATAAAAAAAAATTTATACCTAATCCATCAAAACTTGATTTGTAAAAAAATAATAATAATAATAATAAAATTATTTATCTGAAACTACCAAATTCACTTTTAATTTAAAAGTCATTCACTTGAATCTTTTCCTTCTGAGTGTGTAATCTCTTCAATAATTGAAGCCAGGATATTTGACGGGGCACCGAACGTTCAGACCAAACGAGGGAAGTGACTGGTCACTAACCAATGAAATTGATTGTCCATTAAACCACAATTGTCCATTAAACCACGACTGTGGAGGTTCCTTTTTCCTAGGGGTCTTCAACAGGCCCGAGGCGTGAAAACCCGGCCCGCCCCGGGCCTGCCCGGCCCGTTTTGAGGGTGGGCCGGGCTTGGGCCTGGTTCTGGGTGCCGGGCCCGGCCCGTAGGCCCGTTCGGGCTGGCCCGTAGGCCCGTGGATGATACTCTATTAAATGTGTAACATGTAATATTTATTTGAATTGTGGTTGAATTATACAAATTATTAACATTTATATAAGTAACAACTTAGTTAGGTACATTTAGTTACTCATTTTTTGAAGTAATTAATTCATTTAATATTTTTATTTTGAAAATTCAATATATATAAATATATTTTTTAACATTATATTTTAAATTTTGTGTTATTTTAATATTATATACAAATAAATAACTTAAAATTTAAAAATAAAAAAGAATAAGGTGTTTATAATTTAGGCTCGTAGGCCTGAACCCAGGCCCTGCCCGTGAGGCCCGTCCAGGCCCGCGGGCAGGGCCTGGGCCCTGTTTTTTGGCCACTGGCTGGCCCGGCCCGGCCCTGCCCGTTGCCGACCCCTACTTTTTCCTGGTTCTTCAGACAGTCTATCTCAATTTGGTGTCAGAAAAGAAGCAAATTTTTTTTGGGAAGATAAATAGTAGACACCTTTTTATTACGAGGAAAGTCTTAAAAAAAAAAAATCAAAATCCATGCAACAACCCTAGAGGAGAAGTCTAATGGATTTAGAAACACGAACATAAATGAAATATATATATATATTTAATTTGTTATAAATATATGTTTAATTTGTTATATAAATACACACTTAAAAAATTAAAAAAAAGTGAAGGCACGTAGACCACAACAAGATTGTACTTAACACTATCATAATTTTTTTAGGGTTTTTTTATTTTTAAATCCTCATAAACCATAGTATTTAGTGATCGATCCCTCACTTTTTCGTATTTTGATTTTACTCTCCAAATTTAAAAGATGTATTCATTTTTAGTCCCTAACAAGGACTAAAAAAAAAATTAAATAATTTAGGGATAAGTCCCTCCCAGGGATTAAAAATGAATATATCCTTTAAATCTGGAGACTAAAAACAAAATACGAAGAAATGAGGGATCGATCACTGAATCCTATGGTTTATGGGAATTTAAAAATAAAAAACCCTTTTTTGTTTATTACAAAGAATGTCAATTTCATGGGTATTGAGAAATGGAAGCACTTAGGATCTCATATTTACAAGAATTCATTTAACCCATTTCTAAGCAGACTTAAACAGACTGGCGCCACAGCATGGGGCAGTATATCTTAATTAAGGATTATTATGAATCATAAAAATTTAATTGATTTTCAACATATATGATATAAACATATATGATTTTATATTATGCGCATATTGATATGTTTTTGAAGCGCATACTTTAGTAATCATACCTTTTTTTATAGGGAAAACTTCATATAAGCTCATGTAAACTGTCCGAAATTCATATAGCCCCCTGACTTTTCTTGAATTTCATATAATACCCCGAAAGCACATATATAAATCAAAGTAACCTCTTAAGTTAAATTTTCGTTAACAGATGATGAATATTCTATGAATATTATATTTGGTTAACCCTGACTGAAAACATAGTATACAAAAAACATCCTACATTGCAAGAGAATGGGATATGTGTTCCAAGAGTTACTTGGACAAGAACTAATTAAGTGCAGTTAAGTAAGGCCCCTGATCTTCGCATGTCTGCTTTGACCTCTTCTCTCAATTGGCAAGAACTATCTTCTTCTCCAACAAATTTCATACAATGGATCGCTTTAATTAGTTTCAGGCAACAAAAAATTTGTTCATCAACATAGATAATTTAAATTTTGTAGATATGACTTCAAGGCAGGTAAAAATATATTTTTTTTGATAATTGACAATTTAATATATAACAAAATAAATTTTGAGTTACGTAATTGGCCTATTAAACTACAGCAACGCATCAAAGTTATGATTCGAGTTTTGTTTACATCACAGAGGTTAACTATATAAAATTGCACAAGTTTCTATATATATAAGGTTAATATTATTCCTTAAAAAAAGGGAAACTTAATTAGAGGTCCTCCCAGCCACCCCTCTATTATTTTTAGGTCCCTGGACTCTTTGAAGATATTTCTGGGTCCCTAATTTTTAATCCCATTTTTTCTAAGTCCAAACTAACACTTTCCATTAGATGCCTCCGTTAGCATACCGAAAATACCCCTTTAACAATCAAATTTTCCATGAAACATCCAAAACCCATTGTTTCTCTTTCACACCAACTATTCCTCTCATTCTTCTTCCCCAATCGTTCAAAACCTTCTCTTGAAAATCCTAGAAGAACCCACCAATGGCTGATCCATCCAAAATCGTGCATTCGAAACCCTAAATCGAACCTAGAAATCCACGACGATAATGATTAACACCGTCAAACACTTTCCGACGATGAAGGTGACAAAGGAGGAGACGCACGCTACCGACTTTGAAATCCTAACCCAACGGCGGAGGCAGCGGCGAGGAGGGGATGGAACCACAAGGATCCCCATTGTAAGCTATCTTAATCCATTTTGGTACTTTAATATGGCTTTTGATTCCATTATTTGAAATGAAGAGGGAATCACTTCAAATATCCAAGGCTTCCATCGAAGGTAGCAGATGTAAACATTTCTCTGTGTTTTACTTGTTGATTTTGTGAAATATATGTTGTTATGTACTTTGTACATTGTTAATTAATATGAGTACATGATTAATTAATCTGGGTACATTTTTAATCTATCGGGGTACATTGTTATCATGTATGTATATGTTAATTGTGAGTTTCGAGTTTCATGTTTAATTGCTGAATGTTTATTAGATACATAGAGTTTATTAACCATTTTATACTCCATGAGATTTTTCTAGTCTTAAACACTGATAATCCCTGTTTAATATTGGGATTAACAATACCACATGGATGAAGTAATACTTAAATAGAAATTCACACTTAAAAAAGTTTTGTTTTTCATATAATTGATAAGCCTAGGCAAGTATGTTCCCCCCCTCTTTGACCATACACATTAATAATGGATAGATGCCCCAAAAAATTAGTACAATTTATTTGCTATTATATATATTGTGAAAATGTATATATTGTGATCTTGTCCTATATCACCCCCTCTTTATCTATAGGGATTGTAAACAAATAACAAAGTTAGGAAGATCAGAATCACTCAATTAAGAACAAAAGAAAGAAAAGAACCAACCAAAGACTAATGATCGAAGGCTTGATGGACGTACTCTATTGGATTGTTATAGGAACATGTCACGACACACACGTCTTTTAACAAAAGATGTGATGTTTTTTCATCTTGTCAATTATATAATATAGCTATGCATGTGTATCAGTATAAGTTATATATATGTTTATCAGATATGTATGCTTATCTTTTGTTTATCAGATATAATATGTTTATCAAATACATAGATTTATGACAATGCACATTGTTATTGTTAATTAATTTGGGTACATTGTTAATTAATCTGGATACACTGTTAATCTATTTGGGTATACTATTATCATGTATGTATATGTTACTTGTGAGTTTCGTATTTTTATTTATGTGATTTTGATTATTAGTTAGCATGTCTTTATTAGGTACATTATTTTTGTACATCATATGGAAGAAAGATTTGCTGATTTTTGCTTGGTTCTAGTCTTAGTCTCTTGGTACATATATATTCTTAATCTTTTGATATATATATAACTTATGTCTATTGTGCATCATATCAGACGAATGAATAATTGTTATTTTATTCTTCCTTTAAGAATGTTTTAATACTATGATATAGTTCTGTTATAATTTTTAGGGTGAATTGCGGCATGTTCGTAAATAAATTTGATGAGCATCTTATCAAAATGATGGACATGAACTTCGGACAAGGCGACATTCTAAGATTCAGAGTTGAATATGCTACGAAAATCCTAAGATGATCCAAAGAAAATGTTATGAATGGAAGTTGTGTTAAGAATGGATTCTGTGTATATTTTTAACCAATTGATGTTATGAATAGAACTGATTTTGTAAATGATAATTATTTTATCCAAGAAAGTGTGTTATAAATGAACATGAATTATGTTATGTATTATATAACTTGTGTTATATCATTAAAAATGGAAGTTGGGTGATGAATGTATCTTGTGTACATTTATTGATCAATTGATGTTATGAATAAAAGTGATGTTATGAATGATAATAGTTTTATGAATGATAAATTTATGTGTTACTATTAATACTTTGTATGTATTCACTATCAGTACATTGTTAGTCTATCTGGGTACACTATTAGTCACTACTAGTACATTGTTAGATCATCTGGGTACACTGTTACCTACTATCCTTATATATTCACAATAGTTTGAGTGTCATCAGATCAACATGCACTCAATAAGCAATAAGTATATATAATAATCTGATTTAATACAAACAGATATTCATACATGGCAATACGACAATGTAATTAAAACAAAATGTTATTTTTTAAACCAATGACTTCATTCTTCAACTACAATTGAATTTCTCAATGTCATCATGTTGTCTCCAAGGCGCTATAGCATAATAACCTCCATCGACGTAGCAAGGGTTTGCGTTGTTCAGGTTTTTCTGTAATAAGATAAAATCTACAATTAGAGTATGAACAATGATATCATTCATGTTATCATGAAGGTGTCAGCTATGATACAATTCACCTTAACTCAGTAGTAAATGTATAACCATTTTTTCAATCATATACAGTGTGCAAAAATAAAAATGTAAACACATAAAAATCACATAAACAAATAAAAATAAGGAATTAAACATTACAACTACTTTTAAATACAAACAAGCAAATAAACAATAAATTATAAAAAAAACCCAATGAACCAAAACATGTCAACCATGAACATCAACCCACACATGAATCCACACTTCTCATTTTCCTCCCTTAACCTCTAGATCTGGATACATTATGTGCATAAGCTTCACAGTGTCCAGTTCTCTCTTCAGAAACCCTCCAATGACCAGTCCTTTCTCTTTTTGCCCTCCTATACAGCTCCTCCTCCTCCACCTACCCCTCATCCTCACACTCCTCTTCCTCTTCTTTACATGAATGTGTCACATCCTCTCAACCAACACATGAAGCCACATATCTCATTCACATGAATTGTTAAAGTAATTTTACTTGAACACATGTTATCATTAGTTTAGCAATGTACCACAAAGATTTACTAGTGTATTAATAAACTTAATAGTGTACTATTAGGATATTACAGAGTATTAATAAACTAACCGACACAATAATGCAAGTCAAGATGTCAATCATGCATTTGTAAAGCATAAGCAGCAAATCCACTCAAGGCTTATGCATCAAATACATTAGTTGTTTATCAAAGCCTAAATAAGATCATATACATACATGATAACAACTTACTAAAATAGATTAACAAAGTACCCACATTGTAAATCCATATCAGCAGATCCTCTAAAATATATACTAATTTTATATATCAGGTGATGAAAGGGATAAGTTTGACGTACTCTGAGGAGGATGATGTCACGGCCGTGAAGGATCGTTGGGGTCGCCGTCGATGATGTCGCGAAGGTTTCTAGGTTCGTCACCGTCACCGTCGATGGATTTTTTGTTCGTGTGTGTCGCTGCCGATGGATGCAGAAATCATGGGTGTCACTGTCGATTCACGGTTCCGTCAACGGAGGGAGGGCGATCGGAGGTTTTTTAGAGTCTTGAAGCGACAAAGAGGGGTTTTCGGGGAGAGAAGAAATTTGGAGGAAAAATTGGGAGAGAAAGAGAAAGATTAAGTGGGGAGGGTAAGATGGACATTTCGCATGGGGATGAAACAATGGCTGTTAATTTGGATCCAGAAATAATGGAATCAGATGTTAGGGATATAAAAATATCTTAAAAAGGCCCAGAGACCTAAAAATAATGAAGGATGGACCTTTAATTAATTTCTCAAAAAAAAAAAAGGTTAATATTGTTGAATTTAATACTACCTCTTTTTTTTCTCTAGTGATGATTCATTGTTAAGCAATACAAAACAAAGAACTATTAAAATAACAAAAATACACACATGGTAAACAAGCGACACAAAATTTTCCGGTTATGATGTGCAGTATCACGAATAAAAGTATGAAAATAGTTACATACCTAGATATCTAGCGTGATTTTTTTTAATAAAAAAGGTAGATGTCGCATGTTGTCGAGATGATTGTTTCATTTCCCATCTTTCCTTATTAGTTTTTACCATAACCATCTGAGTGTGATTTTGGAATTTGTGCAATAATGGGTTTCTTGGTTTTCAATGCCATCATCTTTATCCATCGTTATCTAATCCTAGACTATAAGAATATCAACATCTCTAATATGCATCACCTTTCAAACTAAATGGACGCTTACAATCCATTCACCGTGGCATGAAAAAGTTTACGGTATTACAGTATACAAAACTATTTTACTAAATTCAGAACCCACTGTCACAAGCTAGTAAAAAAGAAAGACTTTGCTGCCATGCAAGCTTGAACTTGAACACACAAGACAAAAAAAACGTAAAGAAGAGGACTCTGTTTCTTCTGGTCCAGGAATCCCAACCCACCCACAAACACTGTTAAGAGCTGTCCCACTATATGACCCAAATTCAAGCAGGGGTGGAACCAGAAATTAAAATAAGGGAGAGTCATAAATTTAAGAGAATGAGTAAGATAAAAAAGAATAATTATAGATATATGATAAATTAATACGAAATCATATGAAATAAAAACAATTGAAAATGTTTTTTACTTATTTTTAGGATATAAATATCCGTAATAATCTATAGAAGATCTAGAAAATAATCGTGAAAACTCATTGTTCCCATCGCAAAAAAGTAAAAAAATGAAGCTTAAAAAATCAACAAAAATGAATATGAAGAAAGTAATTGATCACAAAAATATACATGGATATCTTTCACGCTTATATTTTAAAAAGAGATTTTAAAAACTTACTTCTAAATATTTTGAGAGACTAAATATAGTAACGATGAAAAATCAAAATAAACAAAAAATAACAAAACATCCAAATCAGTAACTTTTCAACCCTTCAAAATCAAATACTAATATTCATGTGAAAATAAATCTTTTCAAAGTTTTTTTTAAAGGAGACCCATGATTCCAAATCTCAATGGGCGCTAATATACCCAGTTAGTAATATTTTCATTTGTCATGTCTAATGCAGTATTTCGCTTAGTTGAAACGTTATATATTCTACTATTTCTGTATGCACTATTATAGGAAACGTAAATAAAATATATACATTTATTTTATATGAACATGTATTTCACTTCTATAAAAAAAATTAATTTGAATCATGATAAAAACAAGTATGCAAGTAACATATTTCAACTTCAAATTCACTCATTTCAATTAAGATTTTTGCATATACCGTTAAAAAAAATCTCATTTTATCAAAATTACCCTAGTAAATTACTATTTTTAACAATGCCTCTTAAAAGGGTTTAAATTATTCATGAATGTTCTTTTAAAAGATATTCCTACAAAATTTTTAAAATTTGTATTGTGCAAAAATACCCTTTAAAGGGAATTAATGTAAATTTTTTTTTTTTGAGACATTGTTGGGAATAGAATTTAAAAGGGAGTATTTGACAATATAAAATTTTTTGAGAGGATATATGCAAAAACCCTTTCTATTATACCCATTAACCAAATGCAACATATTTCTAGGCATGGGCCTTGGGGGGGGGGGGGGGGGGGGGGGCGCTCCAGCCCGCCCCTGAATTTTCAACCACCAAGTGTATCATCCTCAATAATTCTTCAACTTTTTTTTTGAGAAACATTTTTTCTCTCTTTTAATCTCTTGAATTCTGGATCTCTCAATAAAGAAAGAGTACCTATACCAATCTGTCAAAAGTTGGTTCCATATTTCCTAACTTATCACCACACATTAATAACTAATTAATGCATCTCACATTAATACAAATCATCCGTCAAACCCAACTATGGGACGTGTATAAAACTCAAAAAGATTCATTCATCTTCTACATATGCACATTGTTAGCAGTCGCTAACTGAACCTGTCCAACCTGATCATCTTCTTTAGAATTCTGATTCTCATGCGAAGTCTTTCCAAACAGCGATCCCATGTCCTCCAAGGTCCTCCCCCATGGTCTCAGGCAAGTAAGTAAAAAACAACACTCACGCAATCGTCGCGACCCCGGCGAACAAGTAGAAACTCCCAC
The DNA here is from genome assembly GCA_030737845.1 of Acorus calamus. Taxonomy (NCBI): domain Eukaryota; kingdom Viridiplantae; phylum Streptophyta; class Magnoliopsida; order Acorales; family Acoraceae; genus Acorus; species Acorus calamus. The sequence continues at coordinate 17,045,888 of CM060859.1, read as the reverse complement.
CAATAGTGATCGCCTTATACAACGAAATAAAAGTCATAGAAATAACCCCACTCGTCACCCGGTTCACCGCGACTCCGGACTCCCATGCTCGCTCCCTGCGCCCTCAGCCGCAGAGGAGATATCTCTGAACCGTAAACCCAAGTGATCGGCCCGAGCCCGATAGAAAAGAAACAAGCGACCGCCCACATCACCGTCCCTTCCGCGCTCCGATCCACCACAGTCAGACCCGTCCCCAGCACCATCAGCGAAGCGATCATCCCACCCACCGAGCTCAGAAGGAGCGGCGTCCGCCCGACCCGGTCGAGCCAGAACGTCGCGACCAGTATGAACAGGGTTTTTGTGAACCCCACCCCGACTGTCGCACCTAACAGTTTTTGACTTGTTTATTCTTTGAAAATAATTTTTTTTTATTGGCTTACTCGCTTCTATTCTAATCTATTCCGTCCCTATTCCACTATCCAAAAGGGCATAAAATTGTGTGTTTTAACTGTTTATATGACGTCAATCTATGTATTTATTGATCATCATAAAAGAAGTTATTCCACTGTTAAAAGCAACCATCCATGCAACAGACTTTTTTTCTTTGAATACAGAAAATATTCTTCCCGCTATTTGTTTCTTTGTCATACATACTGTCTCCAAAAGTAAGGGCCCATGATATCTCGGACCGACGCCTCGCACCACATCATATGGGATAGACCATGTGGGCTCGCAAGATTTATGCACGCGCCTCTCGTGATAACATATATATTTAACATCACATTTTTTTTAATCCATGATTAAAGATGAATTAATAACATATTTATCTAGTCCAACCTGCATTTGACGCGTTGGTTTAGGACTCCCCCATCATATGGGGGATGTAGGTTCAAATGTTGTCGGAGGCATGAGAATAAAAGGGAGACCGGGCTGTGTGTTTGTAGGCTATGCCCACCGTCTATATCACCGAGTCCAGGGTATGCACAAAAAATTAAATAACATTTTTCTAAGTCATCACTTATCACATCTTACAAGTCACAATTCTCTCTATCTCTATTTAAAAGAGCCAAAAAAACAAGGTGGTAATCTTGCATGCGAGGACCAGAGGGGTGTGGTTCAAAGAAGGAAAATGTGGTCCTGCATGCACTATTTAAACTTCAGTGTCTCACCAGTTGAAGTAAGTGGGTTACATTTCTTTCTTCCTTTTTTTTCTTCTGGGTAAGTAGGTTCCATTTCTTGAAATGTAGACATAGGATCTGAATTACATAAGAAAAAACAAAAGCATAAAAACCAGAGATCTACGTGGTTTTGTTAGAATTTTTTTTGGGGGTGGTTATTACCACCCTATGAGATATTCACCCCACCCCAATTAATTAACCCACTACTCCAAAATATGATGAAAACCTACCCCACCCCTATATATATTACACACTTGAGGATTGCAATCCCACCCAGCACAGATTTTGCATCTCCTTCTTTTCCCTCTCTCTCCTTCCGTCCCCATTCTCTCCCGTCGGCGACCAACACCATTATTGACTCATTTTCAACGGCTGTCTCCGCCTCCTCCCATGTCACCTCACATGGGGTTTCTCTCCCTATCCCGACTTTCGTGTTCCACCGGTTCCTCTCCATTATCAAAGAAGAGGGTTAGAATGCCATCCCCTTCTCTTTTTTTTTTTTCTCTTCATGTTATGTTCATTGTTTAGGTCACATACGTGTTACATTTGTTTGTATAAATTTTGTACAAGAAACCCTAGATTTTTTTTGTTTTTTTTTTCAAACATAACCTTATTTTTAGGTTTGTTGGTAAAATGGTTATTGAAAATGGTTTGTTGTTGAGGACCCACAAGAAGCAGAAGTAGTAGTAGAAGATGTAGAAGAAGATTTGAAGATCAATGAGGTCAGCTTGAAAAGTTTTTTTTAACAGCAAATTTAACCCTAGTTTTATGAATGATATTTTTACATTTTTTATGTTCAAATTGGTACATAAGTTGGTTATGGGTAATGTTTAATTGGTGAAAATATTTATTAAATTAAAACACTTAGTTGATTGAGTCAGATCTATAGTATTTATTCATTGAAAATTGTTGGTACATTATATATATCTAATCCACGAATGCGTTCATTGAGAATGATTGTTTGATTGAGAATGGCTTGTAACTTTGGTCAGATGAGATTGATGGCAAACCTTTTTTTTGTTATTGTTTTTTTAAGGAAGTATCAAAGATTTTTTTTGTTATGTTGCTTATTAGTTATTACAATGAATTAAAATATGATTTGTTCCACTTGTGTCAATCAAATAATTTGCATTTTGATTATGATAATCTATGATAATGAATGAAAAGACATGTTTATTGGATGTTGTTGATTGAATGAGAACAACAGGTGATTGATTTTTTATTGTTACATTGGTTGACTTAATGAGAAGCAATACATAATTGTTATCTGATTGTTAGATTAGTTTATTGTTTATACATTACTTATTAAATTGATTGAATTATAATTTGTATAGCTGTTTTGTGCAGCATGGCTCCAAAACAATGGGTTGCATAATGGGATACCTCTACTCGAAGCACCCATTGCTCAGCGAAGGTCCAAGCAATGTCATAATCGACTACGTACAATGATAACGCATTTATGTGATTCATGTATTTTGTATATATTTCAAGAATGGCTATCACATGTTGACCATATTTTGTATGGGTTTTTGGAGATGTTTCGAATAATGTTTTGGATGGATTATGTATGGGTTTTTAATGATATGATGTGTTTAGACAATGGATGAATTTTAAGGAAAAATTTAAAATGGCAACTGAATTGCTACCATAGTTCCTTAAGTTGAAATGTTGAATGCAAGGGATATGCACCCTTTGTTTAATGTATTTGTAATACACTGAATGACTAGGTTGAACGCAGAGAGGTATTGTTGAGGATTGAATCAGTGCATAGATGCTCTGCACAGAATGACCTTGACACTGTCGACCATGTCTTAGATTGTCGACATCCAATCTGTCGAATCAAGCAGAAGACATGCCATTAAATTAGTCGACACAAGCAGAGTCGACCAATTATTACTGCATCGACATTGTATTTGTCGATGGAGTCCATATGAAGTTCATTTTCCTATTGAGTTTGGTTTGACACACCAGTTGTCGACCATCCATGAAAACCATGACCGTTGTGTTGTCGAACAATGTGATAGGAAGTCCCAAATTTGCATCGACAGATATATTGTCGAGCGCATTCAGAAACAATCGACAACAAACATGTCGATGCTTACAGAAACCTTGAGACAAAGAATCCTGGGTCGATATCGACAAACCTATTGTCGACCACACTTTGATTCACTGCCAAGATCTGTGTCGAACTGTTTGAGGTGGGGTGGGGTTTTGTTTGTCAATTGTTTTTGGGGGTGGGGAATGATCAGGGTGGGTTTGGTTAATATGGGGTGGGTTGTGCTGGGTGGGTTTGGTTAGTTTTAAAAATTCAAAAAATCAATATTTAATAGTTTAATGTGTGGTGGGGTGAATATCTCATAGGGTGGTAATAATTGCCCCCTTTTTTTGTCTACAGTTATTATTTAATAAGAGATTGGTGGCTACAAATACCTATAACCATTCAGCAAGATTTATGCCTACTTATGTGAGATCAGTGGTGAAGCCATGAATTTTATAAGGGAGTCTTATGTGATTTATGTAAATATTTTCTAGAGTTTATTTCATTATATTTTTTTTCTTAATTTCAATATCCCAAGGTGATAATGCACAAATTAACATAAATGAACCTTCACTCACAATCTTTTTCTTTTTATAAGTGCAAAAATATCATGTAAAACTTCGTAAAATTTTAAAATTGAAATAGTTAAAAGACTCGATGATAGATCCAATTCACTAGAAACAATATGTGGTAGTATAAATCTAATTCAATAAAGAAGACTCAAATATCTAAAACTATATTTATGTGTCTAACCCATTTGAAACAGTTTGGGAAAAAGTAAACAAAAGAGAGAACCCTAAATTCAAATCCTCATCAAATGAGGACCCTAACACCTAACTCAGTTGGATTGGGATCCTACATACATATTTTTTGGGTTGGGGGGGACTCTAATTGTCAATGAAAAGTGTTACGGGGATTTTACAAATTTTCATTTTTTAAAGCTAAACATATGCATGTAAATCCATAATGATCTCAAACACAAAAGAAAAAAAGAAAAAAAAAGAAAAGAAAGAAAGACAAATTATGTAGGCTCCGCCACTATGTGAAATATATTTCGTTAATTTTTTTATATTTACTGAAAACGAATCCGTTCAATTTTAACGGTATAGAATTTTCATCAAATTATATATACCATTGAACTAGATTTATTTTAAAAAAATTAAAACATTTAATTATCTTCCAATTGGTTTTCCCATCTTCTTGAAAAGTCTTCCATCAAAAAGCAAGACGAGTGATCCTTAGGAGACGCCAAAACAAATCAAACTGTTGTGTACTTTTTTTGTCTGATCTTTGTGGGGCTAATGAAATGTGGACACACGTATGGTATGGGAGAGGAGAAGAATCAAAATTAAATACCAGATTTTCCAAGCACGTGAGCCGACATTTGACCGTCAATTGAGGGTCTCACTTTGAAAATTGGGGGAGACCTATTTATTGTATTATTTTGGGCCCTTATCTTAACACAGTTTCAGGCCTAGGATGCCTCCAGCAATGAATTAAGGTTATGTTTTCAATTAGTGGGGTACCCAATTGAATTTAATTGCTGATGAATTGTGGGATTGGTTATAGTTGTGTGTGTCAAAACCTAACTGTTATTCTTGCTCTTTCGGTTATCAAGTTATATACGTGGCAAACTTTCTCTGGCTGATGCTCGGTCTCATGTTGATTTCTCAAAGGGAAAAATCCATATAACCCCCTTGTAAACTATCTAATCTATATAACCTCTTGATTTTTTTTAAAGTTTATATAACCCTCTGAAAAAATCTATATAAATCCAAATAGATCTGTGAATTAAATTTTCGTCGATAGATGATAAATATTTTAGTTAGTTAACTTTGACTGAAAATACAGTATATCAAAAATTAAAATCATATGCAATGTGTGGAAAATGTAAAAACGGGTAAAAGTGTCATTTACATAACATCTTTAACAAATTATAGGAGGATTTTGGAATACTGTGTTTTCAGTCAAGGTTAACCAAACAAAATATTTGTAGAATATTCATCATCTATTAACATAAGTTTAAATCATTGGGTTATTTGGATTTATATATGTGTTTTAGATTTAAATTTTCCCTTTAACAAATAGTATATTTTTTTTGGGCATAGACTAAATAAGTTATATCCGGTTTTTTCATCTATTAGGACATTGTTATTATATTTTTTTACGCTGCATTTAACATGTGTTTTTCATATATAATTAAGTCTATTCCTTTCTTTTTTCACATTCTTGTTTGCGAAACAAATGATTGATGAAGAATTGCCTTTGAATATTTGATCATAGTACACAATTTTCTAATTCCAGTTATGTGGAATAGTGGAATATATGAAAGGACCATTATTGTGTTTTTTTTTTTCTTTATCTTTCATTGGATGATGTTGGAAGAGGACTCCAACCAATATGCAAACATTGTCAACAGACTGACAACATACATTGGAAAGTAGTGATAATTTCAATGAGATGAAGAGGTGGAGTAACACACAATTAACATATATAATATCTAGGTGAAGCCTGTATTTAGAGAGTCTAATTGTTTCTATATATTACGATGGGTATAATCTTTACAATAGGGGGACTTGGTATTCATTAACTAGGGGTCTTGTCTTCCTTGAGAGGATGTCCTGATTAGGCATACATGACCGATAAGGTTTCATAAAAACCAATGTTTGAAAAAACCTTTTGTGTCATCAAAATAAAATGGAAAATGTTAGGCTCCGTCTTTTTTATAGTCTAAAATATACATCATACATCATACATTTTTTATTTTTTTTAAATCATATATCTTATCTAATGAGGTATGCATATTACTCAAACAATTGAATTATAACATTTATAAAAAATGCAATTATTTTATAATGAAAGTATATACCTCGAGATAGTGAATGAAGGGGGCTAACAATGTATAATGATTGTATTTAAAATTATAAAAAACACTGAATTCAACAAAACTAAAAAAAAGTGTATTTAACAACTTTATGAGCTGTTCTCTTGAGCCTACTATGTCTGTGAGGGACTAAGAGCAACTCCAACGGGTCACCATATCTTCATTTTGGAGAACATTTTCGCTCCAACGGTTCGACAAAAACGGTCTATATTTTAGAGGCCACTAAATGAGCCTCCATATTTGGAGGCTCACTGTTTGAGCCACCAAATATGGAGGTTTGTTATTATTATTATTATTATTTTTTAATAATGTTTGATAACTTTTATAATATAAATTTAATTTTCATAAAATTGATACTATTGGATAGATATCATTAATACGATTCAAATGAGTCTAATATTGAATATATTTAACATATGTTTAAAAATGTTATATATTTAATAATATTTTTTATTTTTTTACATTAATATTATAATATTATTTTAATCAGATACGAATACAAGTTTTTCGGATACATATATTTTATAAGATACGAATACAGGTTTTTTGGATACATATATTTCATCCAGATACGAATACAGGTTTTTCAGGTACAAAAATCAGTTTGGAATAACTGATAAGTTTATTGGTCACTTGGTCCAGACCTAATAATATTAACTTTTACGATTTTAAATTTCACAAATAAACATCAATTATGTATACTACATCAAAAAAATAAAAGATATTATAAATTAAAGTTCTATAAAAAATAATATAAAAAAATAAAATAGAGATTGTGGTTGGAGTTGATGAATGAATAGTAAGACTCTAAACTTACTTTTTCATTTTCTTAATATATTTTGAGACTCCATTGGAGATGCTCAATAATTACAATGAGTATTTATCTGTTGTTATTTATATCAAAGAATTAAAATATGTTTTCATTTTTTTTTTCTTGAATAATGGCAAGCATCTTACCTCAATATTATTAAAGGAATGGCCATGCTTTCATATCATTTTGAAAAGGAAAAAATATTCTCTTGCTTAGACGCTGTCATTGAGATACACCAAAAAAGTCTTGCACACTTATATTTTGGAATGCTATAGATCATTTTTCATATCTTATTTTTAATTATTCTATGCTAAAGAAAACTACAATACAAAAGGACAAAAAAACCTCCCTCCAAATCCATCTAAATCTTTATATTGCGAATGTCAATATCGATCACATATAAACAAATTAATATTTCAAACATAACATAATCCAAATCTTGAATAGGATGAAATATTCTCTCTAGCAAGTAATGTCCAAGAAAAGGTTGCTTTCTCAAAAACGGTTGGTCGTTATTCATCTACAACAATTCAAACCAAGAAAAACTAAGGAAACCCAATCAAGAAACAGAGAGAAACAACGAAACACCCTCTCTCTCGATCATGCACTTTAGATTTCTTTCAGTTTTTGGCCTCCCTCTCATTGCATAAGCCATTTCTCATTCTTTTGTTCTTTCAAGAAAAAAAAGGCAGAAGCAGATTGGGCCGAGCTTCCTTATGACATCTTGGAATTGATCACAATGCGGCTGCCATTTCTCTCTGATCACATCCGCTTTGGTGCCGTCTGCAAGTGGTGGGGATTTGTCGACAATGCCAAACCCCGACCCCTCAATCTTGAGTTCCCATGGCTCGTTCTGTTTCGCAAAACAACCCTCCATAACAACAGTGACTGTGCTCTCTACAGTCCACTTGAAGGCCACTTGCACTGCATCGACCTCCCCAATCGATGTCAAAGATGTCTTGGATCCTCAAATGGCTGGCTTGCATTGGTGGATAATGATAGTCTCTCCTTCCATCTCTTCAATCCCCTCTCAGGGGAAGTGGTCGACCACCTCCCTAACCTTTTGTGCATAGAAAATCTAGAGTCAGAGGACTGTTAGACTTTATCACTATGCAGAATTTTAAGGATACAATTTTGATGCATAAAAACATAGTGAATTTGTCCAAAAAAAAAATTACATAAAATATTACTAACATTGTTCCATGATACCAAGGTGAATGATGTGCCAAAAGGACTCAAAATTTAACCTTCTTTGGTTGAGATCTTCAAGTCACTACTCTCACCTAGTTAATGGGTAGCAAATGTGGAGTAAGGATTTTTTACACAAGGTGTGAATGTGTAAGTATGAGAGTATGACTTGAGACCTCACCCTTATATAGACATCTTCATCATCCTTTGGTCTTCCCATCAAAGACCATTATGATTTGCATAACTCATTTCATTAATCCATGAGTTATTAATGGAATTAATATTCTCATTATTTCCATTAACCCATAACTTACATGAGTTTCCAATGCCTTTAGTGTTTCCATAACCCATTCTCCATTAATCCATAAGTTACTAATAACCCTTGGCTAACTCACTCAAATGACCTTTGGTTTTGTATAATTCATAACCACCAAAGGCATTGAATTTTCTCATTATTTCATTGAACATTATAATGGAGTTTTCTACATGAATGAATGTTGAAACATCTCAAAATGCAACGGATGTTTTATTTGTCTACAAAACCTTTTTGGATGCCATAAATTAATTGGTTTACCTTCCAATTATTCTCATAAATATTTTTCTTATGGAGTAATATCTAGTAGCTAATTAAATATAAACATGTAAAGGCCACACAATATACAAAATGTTAACAATCTCCCATTGGGCCTGACATGGTTATATTTGTACTAGATTCTAAATTGGCCATATAAACTCCTAAAGAAAATTGCATCCCTCACACTTAAATTATGTCCCATAAAATCACTAAGCTGTAAAGATACTTAATATCGATATGCTTCAATCCTCCAGATATTTTGTTATTCTTGGAGAAACGAATAGCAGCATCATTATCGCAGTATATTCTCAGGGGTTTCATAATTGAATCAACAACGTGCAACCCTTAGACAAAATTTCTTAATCATATTACATGACATGTGGCTTCATAACAGGCTACAAATTCAGCCTCCATGGTAGAAGAAGCCGTGAGAGTTTGCTTATGACTCCTCCATGAAATATGTCATTCAGCTAACATGAAAAGATAACCAAATGTGGACTTTCTAGTATCTTTACAGCTAGCATAATCAGAATCAAAATAACTAATGACTTTAAGATTATCTGTTCTTCTATATGTAAGCATGTAGTCCTTAGTGCCTTGCAAGTAACACAATACTTTCTTCACTGCTTTCCAATGTTCAATACCTGGATTACTTTGGTATCGACAAGCAAACCCACTACATAAGCTATGTCAGGACGAGTGCATACTTGAGATACATAATACTTTCTACTGCATAAGCATATGGAATGTTTATCATTTATTCCACTTGAAAATTATTTTTGAGATACTGTTGTTCACAAAATATGTCACCTTTAACAACAGGGGCAACACTGCTTGAACAATTTTTCATGTTGAATCTCTTAAGAACCTTTTCAATATAAGCCTTTTGGGATAATCCTAACAACCCATGAGACCTCTCTTGGTGAATCTCAATGCCAATCACGAATGACGCTTCACAAATATCCTTCATATCAAAATTCCTAGACAGGAATTGTTTGGTCTCATGAATCATTCATATATTATTACTTGCTAGCAATAAGTCATCAACATACAATACAATAATACAAATTTTACTCCCACTGACTTTAAGATATATGCATTGATCCACTAAATTCTCTTTGAAATCAAAATCAATGAGAACTTCATAAAATTTAAGATACTATTGTCTAGAAGCCTGCTTTAAACCATATATGGACTTCTTAAGCCTACATACCATTTTTTCATTGCCTTTATCTTGAAAACCTTCAGGTTGGTTCATATAAACCTTTTCATGCAAGTCACCATTTAAAAATGCAGTTTTAACGCCCATTTGATGCAGCTCCAAATCGTAATGACTATTCTAAGAGAATCCTTTTTAGAAACATGAGAAATGTTTTTTTGTAATCTATCCCTTCCTTTTTAGTGTATTCTTTTGCAACTAATCTGGCTTTGTATCTTTCGATATTGCCCTTGGAATCACGTTTAGTTTTAAAAATCCATTTGCAACTAACAGTTTTGATTCCTTTGGGCAAATCTACAAGACCCAAACCTTATTGTCTTTCATAGATTTCAACTCTCCCTTCATGGCATTTAACCATTGAGTTGAATTATGACTCTTTATGGCTTGATCATAAGAAATTGGATCATTTTTTAAGCCATCATAATCACACTCATTAAGATAAACTTTATAGTCATTTGATATAGCAGGTCTTTTCTCACTTTATGATCTACATGAAGTTAATTCTACAATTGGGATATGCTCAACTTCATTATGTGTAGCCTCTTGATTCCCACCATTTTTCATTATTGGTGTGGATACCTCTTTTTCTTGAATAACCGATAAATTATGGTTATTTGTTGAGGTATTATTTTTAGGCTCAATACTCCCACTAAAATCCTCATTTTCTAAAAACACAGCATTTTTAGTTTCAATAATTCTAGTACTATGAGTAGGACAATAAAATTGAAAACATTTTGATCTTTCAGGATAACCAATGAAATAACAACTTATAGTCCTAGAATCCAACTTCTTTATCTGTGGGTTGAAAATTTTAGCTTCAACTGGACACCCCCACACACGTAAATAATTCAAATTCGGTTTCCTACCAACCCATAATTCATAAGGAGTTTTGGGTACTGCCTTACTAGGAACACGATTAAGAATGTGTATAGCAGTTTTCAAAGCTTCACCCCACAACAATTTAGGCAAGGTTGTTTTACTCATCATATTTCTCACCATATCCATTAGAGTACAATTTCGTCGCTCAGCTACACCATTCTGCTCGGGTGTACCAGGCATTGTGTAGTTTGCGACAATTCCATTCTCTCGTAAAAATATGAAAAAAATACTTGCATTTTGATCCGATTCAGTGAACCTTCCATAATATTCACCACCTCTATCGGACCTTACACTTTTAATCTGTTTACTAAAATGATTTTCAACTTAAGCTTTATAGATTTTGAAAACATCAAGTGTTTCAAATTTTTCAGGAATAAGATACACATTAGAATACCTCAAAAAATCATCAATAAAACTAATAAAATATTTATTCCCACTAATGGTTAAAGTTGGATAGGATCAGTGTGAATGCATTCTAACAATTCAGTGACCCTAGATGCACCTTTTTTTTTCTTAATCTTTGTATATTTTCCTTTGATATATTCAATGTAAGTGTTAAAATTAGAAAAATCAAATGAATTTAAAATTTCATCTTTAAAGACATTCCATCCTTTCTCTTGATATGTGACCTAGTCTTTTATGCCACAACAAGGATTAATTTTCATTCACTCGATTTCTTTTCTTATAAATTACATTATTCACATGAAAAGATAAAAGAGACTGTGCATAATTGTAATCTAAATTCAATGAATAAATATTACCATGTAAAATATCAGAGCCAACCAAATGGGAATTAAAGAACAAAGATACTTTATTATTTCAAAATCTTAATTCATAACCATAAGAATCAAGTTTTGGAAGTGAAATAAAATTTCTAGTAAATACAGGAACATAAACTGTATCTACTAAGTCCATAATAAAACAGTACCTAAAACCAAACGTAGAGTGCCAATGGCCTCAACATTTACTTCTATTCCATTTCCCAAAGTGATGGTTCGCTCTCCTTTATTTAGTCTCTTGCTTGTAAGGTATCCCTGCATGGAATTCATTATGTGAATACCTGCACCAGTATTAATCCACCAAGTATTTGGTGGAACATTAACCAAATAGGATTCATAAGATACAAAGCATTGGGTTTTACCTTTATTTTTCTAACCAAATCTTAAAACCAGCACAATCTTTTTGCAAATGACTTTTCTTATGACAAAAGTGACATTGTATCTTATTCTTATCATTTTGTCCATTGGAAGAATTTTCATTATTTTTCATAATGGTTGTCCTACTCAAAGTTTCAGTACTAGATAAATAACTAGTAATAACAGTAGGATTCATTGCTGCAAAATAATAAATTATTTTTCCATGTAATAAATTCAACACCACACATTAAACAATCTAACTAAAATACATAATTAATTAGATTTTTCTTAATCTCAATTTCTTATAATTCTTTCATTGGACCAAATTACAATCTCAATTATCAAATTATAATTATAGTCCTTTCGTTGGGACGAACAATAATTTGATTGTAAAACATAAAAATATATTATTATAATTCATTCATTTGACCAAATTACAATAATATATATATCAAAATGAGATGATAGTTAAAATAAAATTACCAAATTATAAGGAAGTTTAACACCGTTGGGTAGAAAACTTCATTGATATCATTTTATTTATCATCTACTATTTAAAAAAACTTAGTCATGTATAGTGATGACTCTTCATTGGGTTGATCAATATCAAAATAAGATGATAGTTAAAATAAAATTATCAAATCATAAGAAAGTTTAATACCGTTGGGTAGAAAAACTTCATTGATATTATTTTATTCATCATCTCCTATCTTAAAAAACTTAAATCATATATAGTGATCCTCCGTTGGGTTGATCATCACTAGATATGAAACTTAAAATAATATGATCAACCAAATAGTAACCAAATATGATTATAAAAAATATCATATCATATTTTATTAGTCACTTGTTGAATCATTAACCATAACATGAATTATTTAACTCTTACAAAATTCATGCACCGAAATAAGGATGTATTAACAAGATAAACCATATTTTAACCTTCATAAATTATTTTAAACAAGATATAATTCACAAGAGCGAAATAAATTCATGCACAACGTGATCATAAAGACTAAGATGGTATAATAAGATTCACGGAGACTATGTCAGACTATATCATATGATCGGTTGGGCACAACATGATCACCGACACTATAAAACAAGATAAATTGATCATTTACATGCATGCCATCATCTATAGGTTTGTGTCTTTATCTGCTCATTATAGTATCAAATAGATATGCAAAATAATTCATGCCATTAATAATAAATAGTGACATGCACACACATGCTGTGCAATACTAACATCCGAATCAAAATAGCTTATGGAATTAAATCGACATTTCCAAAAGTTATTCGGACATACATTCATAATCAAAATTCACCCTAATATGTTTCATACATCAAAATTAACCTGGCTTTGATACCAATTGTTAGACTATCATTATGTGAAATTTTAAGGATACAATTTTGATGCATAAAAACATAGTGAATTTGCCCAAAACAAAACTACATAAAATATTACTAACCTTGTTCCATGATACCAAGGTGAGTGGTGTGCCAAAAGGACTCAAAACTTAACCTTCTTTGGTTGAGATCTTCAAGTCACTACTCTCACCTAGCTTAATGGGTAGCAAATGTGGTGTAGGGATTTCTTACACATGGTGTGAATGTGTAAGTATGAGAGTATGACTTGAGACCTCACCCTTATATAGACATCTTCATCACCTTTTGGTCTTCCCTTCAAAGACCATTAGGATTTGCATAACTAATTTCATTAATCCATGAGTTATTAATGGAATTAGTATTCTCATTATTTCCATTAACCCATAACTTTCATGAATTTCAATGCCTTTAGTGTTTCCATAACCCATTCTCCATTAATCCATAAGTTACCAATAACTCTTGGCATTTCCGTAACTCACTCAAATGACCTTTGGTTTTGTATAATTCATAACCACCAAAGACATTGACTTTTCTCATTATTCTATTGAACATTATAATAGAGTTTTGTACATGAATGAATGTTGAAACATCTCAAAATGCAACAGATGTTTTATTTGTCTACAAAACTTTTTGGATGCCGTAAATTAATTGGTTCACCTTCCAATTATTCTCATAAATATTTTGCTTGTGGAGTAATATCTAGTAACTAATGAAATATAAACATGTAAAGGCCACACAATATACAAAATATTAACAAGGACACCATACAAAATTCGATCTTTCGCAAGGCCATATGGTCAAAGAATTCCAAACACCCTGATTTCATCATGGTCATCCTTTGTCGATCGTTCTTTGGGTTGGTGTATTGGAAGCAAGGCGACAGGCGATGGCCCATGGTTAGGCCTACATTTTCATTGGTGGGTGATGCTGTCTTCTATATATAAAGAGAAACTATACTTGGTGAATGGTTCTTCTGGGCATGTAGTGGCATTAGATCTCCTCCAGTAAGAACAAGAGATGGTGGTGATGATGATGCCTCTGTTGGAGGATTTTGATGCACACAGATACAGGAATAAGCATCTTGCGGTAGTCCCATCTGGATTGTTGTTGATTGGGAGGCATGGAGTCTCACAACACGAAAGAGGATTTCGAGATGGCAAAGCGTGCAAGGTTCTATCTTACAAGACGACGATGTTCAAGGTATTCGAACTATATGAGGGGGGAATGAGATGGGCGAGGACTCATAGCTTGCGTGGGGGGATGCTATTCTTGGCGATGATGGCTTGCTAATTATCATAGTTGGTAGGAATGCAAGGAGGATTCGATATTTTTCACGGATGACAACTATGGTTGGCACATTTTCTGCTCACTCGATTATGTTGATGAACTAATTGTTTTTAATCGGGAGTTTGATTATGATTCAGAGGTTTTTTGTTTGGAGGATGGGGTGACTGAATCAATTTTTGATGATCGGGGTATGATGTATCCTTATATGGTATGGATTGTTCCCAGTCTAAGGTAGAAGAAAAACTGGATGTCTCTCTTCCACTAAAAGGAAGTAGATTAGTCTCTTACATGATGTATGTTTGGTGGTTCAGTGTTTTACAATTAGTGATTCTCCAAATGTGGTTGCACTAGTACATATGAAAATTGAGCATGTTAGGACTATCATGGCTTCCTTTGTGTCCTTTTTATGGATATTTTTCCACATTGAAAATGAGCTATCATGTAGGCCCTCATGGAACTTACTTTTCAGAAATTGTGTGGGTCTCTAAAGGCAATGTCTCAATTTCCATAATGAGTTCTTTTTTGGTTGTTGGGGTTGGCCTGCTCTGTATAATTTATTTTTGGTGACAAAAAAAGCAACTTGGAATTGTCATTCACTAATACACGGGAGGAGCCATTTTGCATCAGCTGATATGCTTTGCAAGATGATGGTATAGTGAATTGCAGATACTAAGGATTTTGTTTGTTGTCTTGGCTCCATCTGTATAGGGGTGGTAAACGAGTCGAACGAGCCGAGCTTTGACATGTTCAAGCTCGGCTCGTTTATAAACGAGTCAAGCCGAGCTGAGCTCACAAGCCTCAACGAGCCTAGCGTTCTTCTTCATTTTAGGGGTTTTAGGGATTAAAAATAAATTTTAGCCTAAATAAACCAAGTTCATGAGCCTAAAAGAGCATAACTTTGTATTAATTTAATGTTCTGATTTTATAAAAGAGTTTAGTCAAGCTTAAACTAAGTTTTTTATAACACAAACGAGTCGAGTTTGAACACAAAATGAAGCTCGATCTAGTTCCCGAGCCTAGCCGAGCTTTAAAAATTCTTCAAGCTCGCTCATTTGTCTAATTGAACGAGTCTGAACGAGTTCAAACCGAACTGAGCCCGGGTGGTTTGGTTCGTTTACCAGCCCTACATCTGTATAGTGAATTCACTTGAGTTATTTAGATTGGCAGGGTATCTTGTTATGTTGGGCGTTCCGGTACATTACAAGAGCAAGATGCAACCTGCAACAAAATCTATGCATTTAAATTGACAGGCTCTGTGAATATTAGTTCAGAAGTAAGGGCATTCTAATTAAGGTTCTCAGATAAAATATTGTTCTGTGTTTACTATTTCTTTGATCTGTTTCAGTATCTGGTGAGTTTTCCATGCAATAATATTCCAGCTTTCTTATACCAGTCACTTTCATTAGAGATAGTTTTTACTATGCTTTCTAGGATTCAATGTGACATGGAGCAGATTTTGTTACCGATTGTTACAATCATAACAAATGTACTAAACAGTGTTAGTGGTCATCTTTTGGCATTATGGCAGGATTCTCGTTAGGTCTTTTTTTCCTTGGCTAACCTAAGCCCCCGTTTGGATGTCGGATAAGATTTATTCTTGGATATTTATTTATCCGAGCATAAGTGAGTATAAATAAGGATAAATTGATTTTGTGTTTGGTTGTGTTTTGAATTATTCTCGTTGGAATCATAAGAACAAATGTTTTGTTGTTTGGGTAAAATGTGAATAAAGTATGGATAAGGATTTCGAAAAGGTAAAAAAGTAATGACAGTTGATTTGACAGGTGATTTATAAGAGGTGATGACAGTTGATTTGACAGTGGGCCCACTTATTCTTTGAGTGGAATAACCTAGGATAAATTTTATTCTAGGGGTTGATTGGAATCCATATATCACTTTATACCAGTTTATTCTGGTACACTTTATCTGGGTTTATCCGGGCTTTCCAAACGGTTTTAAAATTTTGTCCGGGGTTATCCGAGGCTTATCCGGCATCCAAACAGGGGCTAAAAGTATTAGAACTTTCAAGTAAGAATTTGGTTGATGTGAAAATGGTAAACTAACGTGTGCTTATTATTTCGCCTAATTAGGTGTATATCTAGGGATAATAGATCAACAATGGTGAATGGAGCACTAGCAATCATGGAACAACAAAAAAAAAGGAACAAAATAGCGATTTTCGTACTCTTTTATCTATATTACTAACTAAAAGTATTTAAGTTATAATGTTTGCTCCTTTGTGTGTGTGTAACATTTTCATTTTTCAATTTACCCTTAGCTATTTATAATATTTGATTTTATATTAAAGGGAAAGAATGAGAAATATATTTTAATTTTTTAAAGGATGATATGAGATATTTATCAAATTTATCTTTTTAATATCTATCTATATAATATATTGAATGAGTAGTGGTGATCATGCCACATAATCATATTCTATCATTATTATTATTTTTATTAGATTTAGATAGAGATAATCATGGAATATAGGTTGATAAATAAAAAATTTCATGTCAAATATGAGTTTCAATGTTTGAGTTTACTTTTCATAATGAAATAGTCATTTTTAAGAAAAATATATTTTACAGACATAAGTATATATTGAAAATCTCTTTCCAATGAGCTATTGATTGCATCAATCAGAGCTATATTTAAAAAGTTATGAATTTTTATTTGAGAATAATTTTATTCTTTTATTTTTTAGTTTGAGAGTTTCAAATAGCGTATTTTTATAATATATATGTGGTTGATTGAAGGGTATACATGCAAAAAAGTGATTTTCAGTAATGATATATATCATTTATATATAATTTCATAATAAATTTAATTTACAAATGATTTATTTAATCATTATTAAAATTTTCATTATAATGGATTGAAAAACATTTAGGCCCCATTTGGTTCGTGGTAATCTGGGATGGAATTTGATTCCATGTAACATTACCAGGAAAGTGTATAAAATCCAGTGTTTGGTTGGTGGTAATCTTGATGGTTTTTGTGGGCCCCAGTGGAATTAAAATCCATCCATGTGGGAAAATATGGTGGAATCACATTCCCACCATTTGTGGTGGTAATCTCAAATTCCACAGGGAATCTTAAATTAGATTACTATTATACCATTTACAAATTAATGAAATTACTATGTATATCATTTTTAAAATAAATAGCCTCTTTTTTTCACCAACTATATAATGGGTTTATATAGTTATTTCGATTTTTTAACTAAAAAAGTTTGTTATGATTTTTATGTGATATGAAAAATCTAAATTGTGCATGTGTGATGGGTTTAGGTATTATTATAATTGATATAATATGTGATGTGTGATATGGGTTTAGGCCTAAAACAATGCCTCTGAATCTTAACTAATAAAATTGGTTATTTAGTTTTTAGAGGAGTTTATAATATTCAACTGATTTTAAAAAATTACTATTATTATATGTTTAATTACATAATTGGCTATTTTATTTATTTGCATTCATTAAATATTTATAAAAAAAATTTTATTTTATTTTTGTGATATAGATAAAGAAATAAATTTTACAAGTATATATATAATAGTAAGGGTATTTTAGACATTTAAATCAAATTCCTTATCATTTTCCATGTATGAACCAAACACTTGAAAATGATTATTTGGAGAAATCCACTAGCGAACCAAACAGTCTGATGGAATTATGATTCTTGGTATTTTAATTCCTGGTAAAGTAATTCCTGGTAAAGTAATTCCACCCAAAAAAAGACACGAACCAAACGGGGCCTTAGGGTATTGGTTGTGGGCATCTTTTTAAATTTTTTTTTTAATTTTACACACACATTGTGCGTGGTGAAAGACTAAGATCTATCTATATGTAATCGGAAATGTTCAAGTTATCAAGTATGTTTCTTTATAACATTTTTATTTTCAATTTAACATTTATTTATTATATTTGATTTTATATGAATTAGTATAAGAATGAGAATGAAATTTTTTTTAATATTTTAAAAGATAATATGCGATATTTATTAAATCTATCTTTTTGAATTCCACAAATCCTTAATTTGAAAAACAATTTATATAAATATACAATTTTAATTAACATATTAATTAATTAAATATTTTATATGCAATTAGATTCTCTAACAAATTAATTAAAAATATGACAATTTTTTAAAATAAAATAATATTTATAATAATATTAATATAGCTTACATGTTAATATTATTTTAAAATATGATAATTGTTTTTAAAAATCAAAATGATCAAACCTAACTGAAATAAAAGAGATGATATATAATGTAACTAAAAATAATAAAAGATATTAATTTAAAAAAATCAGAATTATCAAACCTACCCGAACTAAATGAGAAGAAATAGGAAAGATTCAAAAAATTTAAATACTATTGAGTTGGATTTTTGGATTTTCCACGTACTTGAAACAATTTTTAAATTAATTTCATGATGGGTATATCCAAAAATGCGTTTTGTAAACTACATTTGAATTTGGTTTGGTAAAAGATTTGGAGTCCTATGTACAGATTAGGGATGGTAGTGGAACTGTCCAGTTGAGTACCATACTCGATCCATTGGGTCAAGGGTTTTGGATGAAAAGCGGGTTTACTTAACAAAACACATTCCAAACCTAACCCGAGTGCAAGTAATATTAAGATCAAATATTCTCTTCAAACCATGCTCCAACCCAGATGGATATTTTTTTTTTTTTGTATTTTTTTCTTTATTAAATCTTCCCCTATCAACAGGTGGTAAGATTTGAAGTCAAGTCTCCTCATTAAAGAGGAGGTATCTCTCCTATCCTACGAATATGATGTTTGGTAAAATTGATACCCTGTTTAATGTTCATTAGTTTTTTTGTATTATTTTTAATGATAATAATTGTTATTTGGCATAAAAGTTAATGTTTATCTTATTTTATTTCTTATTTTCTAGGTTATATTTCAATGAATTTATTCTTATTTAAATTGTCAGTTAATATTATAATTCACATAAAAACATGTTATAAATATTTTCTTTCCAAACCCGTCCTACTTAACTCGATCTGACCTAAATGAGACGGGGCGGGGTAGGTTCATGTTTTATTACATGTTTATTGGGAAGGAAAAGTGAAACCCGTCACATATTTGGGACATAATTTTGTTAAAGGGTTTGGGGTTCACAAAACTCATTCCATTGCCACAATGCAAATCGAATAATTCTTCAAAAAATAGAGAATGAATAATTCAAGTATGATTTATCCCTTCATCTCAAGTTAATGTTGTTTTCAACTTTGATTTTAAAATTGTTTTCTTTCCAAACTCATCCTACTTAACTCACTCCAGCCTTCGGAGCATATACTTTTCAAATGGAGCAAACTACAGCATATACTGCACCTTCTCTATATGAAATATGTTGTCACATAGCTTGTTGATAAATCTTAACAATTTACCAACAGTCCATGTGAGCTGTTGATAAATCTAAGAAAAATTTTCCACTTCTTGGATTGATCATCCTCACTTTAGCAAAAGAAGAAGTCGTTCGCTTCCGCCTTTAGAGCAACTACTTTTCAAATGGAGCAAACTACAACATACACCGCACCTTCTCTATTTGAGATATGTCGTCACATAGCTTATTGATAAAAGTGACATGAGTGTTTCATTTCTCATAGATTTATCAACAGCTCACATGGACTGTTGGTAAATAAAAGATATGACTTTTATATTCTCACTCCAACACGCCCAAAACCACTACTCATCTGCACTGATCGACATCCGTTTACCGTCGATTACTTCTCAGAGGCTGTAGATTGCATGAAATGCGTTTCCACTTCTTGGATTGATCATCCTCACTTTAGCAAAAGAAGAAGTCGCTCGCTTCAGCCTTTAGAGCAACTACTTTTCAAATGGAGCAAACTACAACATATACCGCACCTTCTCTATATGGGATATGTCGTTACATAGCTTATTGATAAAAGTGACATGAGTGTTTCATTTTTCTTAGATTTATCAACAGCTTACATGACTGTTGGTAAATTGTTAAGAATATTAAAATGATTTTTCTGACTTCCAATAGCTATGAAAAAACAAACAACATTATTGATCTTTAACACTTTTATTAAAAAGTAGATATTAAAAAAATAAAACTAAATAAAAAATAAAATTTTAAATTAAATCAAAGAATTGGATGCTATTTTATGAAATGAATATAGTAGACAATTTGGTGGAGTTTTTTTTGTTTCTCTCCTCTGGACGCCTCTCTTTATAGAGAAGCTTTCTAATCTATTAGGGAGAGTGAGGTGGGGCTAGTGGATAAGATTAAGTCTAATGTAGTTGTGGATAAGATTAAATCAAATAATATCTATCCACATATTAATCCGAAATGTTTAAGTTATCAGGTTCGGTCCTCTGTAACATTATTTTTCAATTTTACCCTTATTTATCATCTTTGATTATATAGTAATTAGGGTAAGAATGAGAATGGAAAAAATACATATTTTTAATATTTTAAATGATAGTATGAGATATTTATCAAATTTATCTTTTTGAATTCCACAAATCCTTAATTTCAAAAATAAATTTATATATGTGTGTATGATTTTAATTAACATCTTAATTAATTATTTATTTTATATATAATTAGATTCTCCAACAAATTAATAAAAAATATGGCAAACTTTTTAAATAAAATAATGTTTACAATAATATTAATAAAACATATGTCTTGTTAAATAATATTATAAAACATGATAGTTATTTTTAAAAATCAGAATGATCAATCCTAACCTTAATAAATGAGATGTTCTATATACATAAATGATACAATAATTATTTAACAATAATTATTTAATAATAATTAAATAAATCATTTGCAACATTTAAAATAAAACATAAAAGAGCTATATTATAGCAAAAATAAGTTTTTTGCATTTAAACCCCTCAGTCAATCCTATATTGTAAAAATACCACATTGAAAACTCTAAAACTAACAATATATCTCGAATCGATAAAAAAATGATTTTATGTACAATTTAAATTTTTAGAATTAGGGATTCAACTTAGATGGGTTAAACCTGACCCAACCCAAAATTTAGGCTGGTTTGGATTGAAGTTGATTGGGTTAAGATTGACTCCAACCAAACCTAATCCTAGGTTGAAAACATTTCAAACCTGGCATTCAACACGGTGCCCCTAACTCAAATCAAATCTAAACTTCGATAAAAGCAATCAATTGGAAATCTGACCCAAAGAACTCGAAAAGTCTACAGAGAATTTTTATTATTATTTTTTTTGTAGAAGAGCCCCTAAGGGGATACAAAGTCTCACTTTAAGTAGAAATACATTTACTATTTGAACCACTATGAGCCATAAACTGATCAGGACATCAAAACCCACAACACAAGCCCAAGGGAGTTATTTTCACATTTTCCAACTTGCCTCACATTGAAAGGAGGGTGTGTTGGTATTTATGTGACCAAATATACATAATTAACAATGTGTGTAACTGCCCCATATTATTGCATGCATTTGGAAATTTGCATTCTCATATAAATGTTTGAATTGCATGCATCAATGGAAATTAAATATAAGAGGAATCCATTGCATGTAATTAAATACATGAGTTACAAATATAATACACTGTTTTTGGAACTTCTAAACGTTCAATTTTGATTTAAATGCATGGGTTATAATTGAACAGTTACATACGTTTTAATATTTATGTTTGCATGCATATTAGCCGAGGGTTTTAATCACAGACATTTCACCAATTCACTTATATATAAATACTTTGTTTCCATGTGAATAGAAGTGTGAAAAAGGAAAAAAAAAAAGGGAGCACCCATTATATGCATAAGTTCATATTTCAGGAGTGAAATGTTGTGTTACTATTCTATCATCAATTTCTAGATATTATCTGATCCGGGCGTCTGAAAGGATCGTAGTCTGTTCATCGTGGTTCTTCCGTAGCTTGCACCCCGGAAGAACAAAACCTATTGTGGTCGTATCTCTCAGTGGTAGGAGCCATTCAACCCTGTGCGTGAGGGGGCCTTATTCACCGAGGACAGAGTGTCTTCACTCGCTTCCACATTTCCGATACACTTTTCTAATCCCTTACTCTTTTATTTCATGCTTTTACAATATATTTTAGAGTATGCATGATTTAATATTTAATTGATGTTTATATTCTTGATGTAATAATTATAAGAATTTGTGTTTAGCTTAATATTTGATTGTCACGCACAACAATCTCGGTGAATAAGGGTACACAAATTCTTATACACATGTGAATAATAATTTGAGTTGGTGCATGTTATTATATATCAATTCGGATAATGAAGATTTTCATTTAAACAAATGGATTTGTTTATTTAATTTTGATGATTGCTTTCCAACTGATATGATGTGTTGTAATTAGTTATATATAGTGGTGTGGAGCTTCTTATATCAGGAAATTCATTATTGCTCATGTGTGGGTATATATATATATATATATTAAAACTGAATATGTTATCACATGCACATGTCTTGTGTTGCTATCATTAATGATCCAGTTTTTAGGACACCGTGGCAGAATGATTGTGGATCTATTATCATTTAAAAAAAAATAGTCATATTGAGATCCCTGATATGTTGCTTTGTAGACTTATTACATTCTGTGAAATCATAGGTTTATATGTTCTATATTTGATTTTTCATATGAACATATTTAGTAAAATATTGATGTATGAGATGATGTTCAACCTTGTGAAATATGAGTAATATATTCATGGTATATTTACATGCAACTGGTTATTAAATCATATGATTGGTCATGGAATAAATTTTCTCTATTTATTCCGACGTGTTATTTGATGCTGAATTATCATAATCATGGTAATTGATTTGTTTAATTAAGTTACCATATTTGACATTACATATATTTGAAATTATTGAATTTAAATATATTAATGAGACACTAATTTTGACTGTTCAAATAATAATGAGTGCATTATGTGATTTCCATATGACCATTATTATTCTTTGTCGTTTCCATTTTTGACAGTTACACAATTAAAGTCATTATTT
Organism: Acorus calamus; assembly: GCA_030737845.1. NCBI lineage: Eukaryota > Viridiplantae > Streptophyta > Magnoliopsida > Acorales > Acoraceae > Acorus > Acorus calamus. The sequence goes on along the minus strand of CM060859.1, from coordinate 17,022,292 downwards.
TAATATGAATATGATAATTAACTTGATTAATGACTTACTATTTCTGTGATGAGTAATGAGTGTTATAATTCCTGCTATGATATGGATTCTCATATATATGCTTGATAGTAGAAAATTAATGGTTCTTTTGCATAGAACGTGTTTTATTAATTGAGCATGTTGTATTTGCATACGCAGAAATTGTTATAAGTGCAATGTTTACTTTTAAATGTATTATTCATTGACAACTGAGATAACTCATCTTTCTTCTGTGACTCAATTTTTATTTGAGGTTTATTTATTGGAAGCAGTACTCCAATGCCTTCTCAGTGACCGCCATATTCAAAGATGGTGATTGAAATATATTATGGGTTCTTCTGAATGAGATTAATTTATGCGTGATTAATTTGTGCGTTTGCATGGCAACATGTGGAATTCTAAGTGTATTAGAATTTTTGGTTGATCAATAATTGGTTTGATTGCTGGTAGATCTTCTTTTCCATTCTACTGATTGTATCAAATATTTATATATTATCTGATATAACATTTAAAAGGAGAGATAATGTGTATAATGCATGTTACTGTTTAAGTTTACATGCAACGATTGCATGGAAATTTTATATTCACATCCTTAATGACTTTCCATATGCTTTGAAAGTGATGGGTCTGTAGTTTATATGTGTCTCGGCGTGTAAGTGTAAATGCAATATTAAACATTTTAAGAGATGTTTTGTAATATGAGAGTGCATGTATTGTTGTCATCGTCTCGTTTGAGCTTTATTTGGAAGTTAATATTTATTGTGCCTTGAACAAATTGAGTTTTGAGATTTAATACTTCTCTGGTGTTAGTGTTGTTATTTATGTAGGACACATTTATGTATCCTATTGAGATATATATTAATTTTTAAGAAGGCATGATTATATTTATTTCAAGGCTATTGATATTCCAATAATATTCTGACATGGGATGGGATAAATGGAGTTCTATATTATTTGGCTGTTGAGACTATTGGAATCCTATTATATGAGGCTATTGGAATTCTCCTCGGGTTATTATATGGAGTTATTATTATTCAGGATTTATTGACATTCTGGATTCTTTCATATATGAACCAAGTGATCCACGTATATTGTTCTACAGATATCATATATGCTAGTAATCAGCTCATGGGAGATCACATTTATATGGTTCTCTTGAGGTATTATATTCTACATATGGCCTTCATATTTTGTGTATTATTTAATGGTATTCTTGAAGAATATTCAGTGACAAATGGTCTATCCGAGGTACGTGAGTACAAATCTAACTTTTGATTACCTTAATTATGAGTGGTCATATTAAATAATTTTATGGTAATCATGCTCATATAAATGTCTTGGTCACTTGCATACTATAATAGTAAGATCATGTTAATGTGTGAGTTATTATAATTAACATGTTTGTATGCTCATGTGGTAGTGATCAAGTTTTATTATTTGCATGCGTATAAAATAAAATTGCATGTATTTGTAGAAAATATTTTACATGCATATATGTCTCAAATTATTTTGAGTAGTCTCTAAATGTGGGGGTATTTGTGAAAATAAATCATTAAAAAATTACAGTGGTAATTTACATACCCTAAAAATGTGGGGGGAGACATATACCTCATTAATTAAAAAAAAAAATTATTGAGAGAGAGACTACAAAATATTGAGACAAGAAAATAAAAATGTCTAGACAACTATAAAACTTAAGTTGATTCACCTTATATTTAAGGGTATATAACTTGAGTTTGTGATGTTGCAGAGAACTTCACTAAAGGACTTGCGAGATGACTCGTCCTTAATATTGAGACCGAGGGGGATGTGGGTTAAGCCCATTAAATAATTACCTGCAGTGGGCACCCTACCATTGTGATTGGAGATCCCATGAAGATGGTTTTCAAGGGGTTAACGAAACTGTACGGGTAAACTTGTGAGTACTGTAGAGGAAAAACACCTCTAACCCATCCCTATGGTAACAGTGCTAACTGTAGTGGAAGTAGGTTGAGCTAATGCTCTTAATGAGTTCGAGTCCTTTTCGGACAGGGTGTGGTCCATGCAGGCACCGTGGAGAACTCACCTATATGAGTGCACGGACGTGGGGCCGCGTTCTTTGAGATTTGGGCTAAATCTCTAAGGCACTCAAGAAAGGATACGAGCACATGGCCGTAACGTGCTACCCCGCAGAACATGACTCATATCCTGTACCGTGTGTGTGATCAGTGAAACCGGACTAAAGGGGTCGAGTTCAAAGACTTAGTCTACTCAGGCTTCTCCGGGGGATATGATTTACACTAAGTGTAGGTTCAAACCCAGAAGGTACCTTACCTATTACATGGTATAAGACGCCCAAAAATTCTTTGTTCCATCCCAAATCAATTTATCTCCACTCCAACTCAATTTGTTCTAAATCCTCATTTATCTCTATTTTGTGTTATAACTGGTTTTATTATGCATTTTTGGTCAGTGGGGGATTGTTGGTATTTATGTGACCAAATATACATAATTAACAACGTGTGTAACTGCCCCATATTATTGCATGCATTTGGAAATTTGCATTCTCATATAAATGTTTGAATTGCATGCATCAATGGAAATTAAATATAAGAGGAATCCATTGCATGTAATTAAATACATGAGTTACAAATATAATACACTGTTTTTGGAACTTCTAAACGTTCAATTTTGATTTAAATGCATGGGTTATAATTGAACAGTTACATACGTTTTAATATTTATGTTTGCATGCATATTAGCCGAGGGTTTTAATCACAGACATTTCACCAATTCACTTATATATAAATACTTTGTTTCCATGTGAATAGAAGTGTGAAAAAGGAAAAAAAAAAAAAAAAAGGAGCACCCATTATATGCATAAGTTCATATTTCAGGAGTGAAATGTTGTGTTACTATTCTATCATCAATTTCTAGATATTATCTGATCCGGGCGTCTGAAAGGATCGTAGTTTGTTCATCGTGGTTCTTCCGTAGCTCGCACCCGGAAGAACAAAACCTATTGTGGTCGTATCTCTCAGTGGTAGGAGCCATTCAACCATGTGCGTGAGGGGGCCTTATTCACCGAGGACGGAGTGTCTTCACTCGCTTCCACATTTCCGATACAATTTTCTAATCCCTTACTCTTTTATTTCATTTTTACAATATATTTTAAAGTATGCATGATTTAATATTTAATTGATGTTTATATTCTTGATGTAATAATTATAAGAATTTGTGTTTAGCCTAATATTTGATTGTCACGCATAACAGGGTGTCTCTAAATAACTTTTTCCAAGCTGTGTGAGACAGTATCAAGTTTGTTGTAGTTTTAATTTTGATGATAAATAATAAACATGTTTTGTGTAGCTGTTAAAAAATAAGCAATAGTGGATGTGAATTAGATTAAGCGGTAAAATAGTTATTTACTATATGATTGTCAAAAATGTCCTTAGTGTGAATGTTTGAAGGAGGAGAGGAGTGGAAGAGATAAAATGACATTTATTATTCGTAACAAAAATAAAAGGCATTTTTAAAATAAATAAAAATTATTTAAAATAGTACATAAGACATGATCTCAAAAATATCATTGATAATTACCGTTATAGACAACAAAGATAAGGGTGAGTGGACTTTTATATTCTCACTCCAACACGCCCAAAACCACTACTCATCTACATTGATTGACTTTCATGAACCGTCGATTACTTCTCAGAGAGGGTGTAGATTGCATGAAATGCGTTTCCACTTCTTGGATTGATCATCCTCACTTCAGCAAAAGAAGAAGTCGCTCGCTTCAGCCTTCGGAGCAACTACTTTTCAAATGGAGCAAACTACAACATATACCGCACCTTCTCTATCTGAGATATGTCGTCACATAGCCTGTTGATAAAAGTGACATGATTGTTTCATTTTTCTTAGACTTAACAACAGCTCAGATGGACTGTTGGTAAACTGTTAAGAATATTAAAATGATTTTTCTGACTTCCAATAGATATGAAAAAACAAACAACTTTATTGATCTTTAACACTTTTGTTAAAAAAAAAAGATATAAAAAGATAAAACTAAATAAAAAATAAAATTTTAAATTAAATCTAAGAATTGGATGCTATTTTATGAAATGAATATAGTAGAAAATTTGGTGGAGTTTTTTTTCTCTCCTCTGGACTCCTCTCTTTATAGAGAAGCTTTCTAATCTATCAGGGAGAGTGAGCTGGGGCTAGTTGATAAGATTACGCCTATCATTGGAGGATGTAGTTGTGGTCCTTGTGGATAAGATTAAATCAAATAATATCTATCCACTGTTATAAATATTGTATATATGGATTACCACTATGAATATTCTCTTTAATGTTATAAATCCAAATAAAAGAATAAGATTCAATATACTATCAAGAAGAGAGGATCAACCATAACAGAAAGAGGAGAGAGAGAGATTTTGTATTTCTTGTATATGTCTATAATACAATGCATGTCTCTATTTATAGGCAACAAACACAATATTACAATATATAATCATGAGGATTTGATTTTATCAATCCCTTAACATAAGGATGAAGGTTACAAATAATTAAAGAGAATATTCATAGTGGTCATCCATATATACAATATTTACAACACTCCCCATGGATGACCATTAACCATTATACTAAGGTAATTGCCTTTTTAAAACCTTGCTTGTAAAACCCATTGGGAAAAAACCAAAGCGAAGAAAAAAGAGTACAATTACTTGATCTTAATAATGTTGGACGCGTTTAATACTGCCTCATTTAAACCATGCTAGGAAAACCCAGTGGGACAAAACCTAAACGAAGAAAAAAGAGTACAGTATGAAAAAGATGTCCATAGTTGAATATAGTCCCCTTTATTAGTTACTCCCCCTGATTTATGTAACTCTCAGGCTGTCTGATGATTAAGTCGACGCATGCCAACTTCACGTACCATTTTTGGAAGGTTGATTTTGGCAGAACTTTAGTGAAGAGATCTGCAAGGTTATCACTGGAGCGGATTGTTTGACTTCAATTTCATGATTCTTTTGGAGTTCATGGGTGTAAAAGAACTTCGGTGAGATGTGCTTAGTCCTATCTTCCTTGATGTAACCTTCTTGGATTTGAGCTATGCATGCACTATTGTCTTCATATATAGTTGTAAGAATGTTTGTTTTAGATGACAATCCACACGCGCTTTGGATATGTTGAATCAAGGATCTCAGCCAAGCACATTCTCTACTAGCTTCATGTAACGCCAATATTTCTGCATGGTTAGATGAGGTAGCCACCAATGTTTGTTTTGTAGATCTCCATGAAATTGCAGTATTGTTATTAAGATATACATAACCTGTCTGTGATCGACCTTTGTGAAGATGAGAAAGATAACTTGCATTTGCATAGCCAACTAGATGCGAATCATTAGATTTATCATTTCTATAAAATAAACCAAAATCGGTGGTTCCACGAAGGTATCTCATAATATGCTTGATACCATTTCAATGTCTGCGAGTTGGTGCAGAACTGTATCTTGCTAAGAGATTGACTGAGAAGGCTATGTCTGGTCTCGTATATTGAACAAAGTATAGCAGTGCACCAATAGCACTTAAATATGGTACTTCTGGACCAAGAGTTGCCTCATCATTATCTTTAGGACGGTATGAGTCTTTCTTAACGTCCAAGGATCGAATGACCATGGGTGTACTTAGGGGATGCGCTTTATCCATGTTAAAGCGTTGCAATACCTTTTCTATATATTTTGATTGGTGGATCAATATTCCACTAGAATTGTGTTCGATCTGCAGGTCGAGACAATATTTAGTTTTCCCAAGGTCTTCATTTCGAATTTCTTTTTCAGACATTCTGCAGTTTTGTTGAGCTCTTCATGATTTCCAATTAAATTATATAATCAACATAAACCGCTAAAATAGCAAACCTCTTATTGGATTTCTTTATAAAGACACATGGGTAAACAATCCGTGAAGGATATAAATTGCCTAAAACAAAATCAGAGAATATGTATTCAATAAAACTAAGACGTTCATTGTACGACTTAAAGCAATATGGGGGACTGGGTGTTGAATATCAATACCTTGTGTTAAACAATAATCATCAAAAATTTGAGAAGTAAATTCTCCTGCATTATCTAATCGAATGGACTTAATGTAATGGTCAGGAAAATGTGCTCTAAGTCTGATAATTTGAGCAAGTAATCTAGCAAATGCTAAATTACGAGTAGAGAGTAAGCAAACATGTGACCAACGAGTAGAAGCATCAATTAAAACCATAAATATTTGAAAGGTCCACTATGAGGGTGAATTGGGCCACAAATATCACCATGGATTCTTTGTAAAAATGATGGAGACTCATATGCAATTTAAGAAAAGAAGGTCTAGTGATAAGTTTACCTTGTGAGCAAGGGGTACAAATGTAATCACTAGGTAGGGTAAGATGTTGGTTTGCATTAGAGTGTCAATTAGAATTATTCATAATCCTTCTTAACATATTGGCTCCAGGATGACCCAAGCGATCGTGTCATAATATTAAAGCATTTGGATCATTGAGCTTCTGGCTCATGACGGAGTGTGTTTCTACAACGCTAAGTATTGTCTGGTATAACCCCATGGATAGTGCAGGGAATTTTTCTAGTGTAAGCTTCAGGCTTCCAACACTAGAAGTAATGCAGAGAAATTCTTTATTACCTTCATTGCTTGTTTCAATATGGTACCCGTTTATCCTTATGTCTTTAAAACTAAGCAAATTTCTTTTAGAATTGCTTGAATATAGTGCATTCTGGATAAATAGGTAGGTACCATTTGGTAATATTACATGGGCTCTTCCGGAGCCTTCAATAATATTGACTGGTCCAGCAATAGTGGACACCTTAGCTGCATTGCATACCAAATCGAGAAAAACTTCTGATTTTTCAGAATGGTATGAGTTGTTGCACTATCTACCAGACAAATGTCATTATTTGTAATGACTTCCCGATCCATACCTTTAAAATGGATAATAAAATTCAGTCATTCAAAATAGGATAAATAATTTAATAAATGAACCATTAAATCATCCTAAAAAATCATGATGCAAAATAATAAAGATAAATACATATCAATTCTAAATAATAATGTCAATATTTCAACATTAAGGGAAGGCTTATATACAATTTAGGTCTTTAGGACCATCTCTCAATAATGGCTTTGAAAATCTCATTATCAATAGCCTTGAATTTTTATATTTAGCCATGTATGGCAAGTCTTTGAAAATACATGACCATTTCTGGTGATCATAAACACTCCTTCACGGAGTTTCACAAGTTCAATATGAATGTAGATGAAAGCAAATGTCATGTCAACCTCTTTTTCACCTATTCATTCATAAATGTAGTTTATGGAGAAAAACAAATAACCCGAATATTTATATGCTCACGGGTTGACATGAAAATCCTATACGTGCATGCATGGTAACTAATTATCTTAATTAGTAATTATAAATATGTCATCATCATTGATTTGACCGAATCAACCATGCTTTCATCATATAAGTCATGCATGAATCTTCATTAATTGCATAATAGGAGCCCAAGATATATATTGTTAACCAAAAGCCCAACATTAATTAACAGAACATGCAAGCAAATATATTTACAACTTTAAACCATTTAAACTTTGCATAGATGACATATGTACCAAAGCATCACATATGCAATATTATAAAAATATCCTCTTCATCAAACTCATTGCCAGATAATCGATCATCATTCACCGTAACGGATTACAAATGATTTATTTAGTATCGGTTAAAAGAAATTCATCCCAAAAATAGTGGAACTAACTTAACAGAATATATGCAGGTAAAACTTCTTGTTCTATATGTAGGATTAGAACTTCTGGTTCTATATATGAAATTAATTAGAAATTCTGGTTCTATATATAAAATTTAATTAGAACTTCTGGTTCTCTATATAAAAAAAAATTAATTAGAACTTTTGGTTCTATTTTTATTTTGTAAAACTTCTGGTTCATAAAATTAGAACTTCTAGTTCTATTATTATTGTGTAAGAACTTCTGATTTAGTTCTATTATTATTGTATAAGAACTTCTGATTCTTCATATAAGATTAGAACTTCTGGTTCTATTATTATTTTGTAAGAACCTCTGATTCTACACATAAAAATATAATTTATTTGTGAGAATTTCTGGTTCTACACATAAAAATATAATTTACTTGTGAGAACTTCCGGTTCTATACATAAAAATATAATTTATTTGTGAGAATTTCTGGTTCTACACATAAAAATATAATTTATTTGTCAGAAATTCCGGTTCTACAAATAAAAATATAATTTATTTGTGAGAACTTCCGGTTCAGCACATAAAAATATGTTTCATTTGTTAGAACTTCCGGTTCAGCACATAAAAATATAATTTATTTGTGATTACTTCCGGTTCTACACATAAAAATATATAGTTTATTTGTGAGAACTTCCGGTTCTATACATAAAAATATAATTTATTTGTGAGAACTTCTGTTTCTACACATAAAAATATAATTTATTTGTGAGAACTTCTAGTTCTACACATAGATTTGTAATAACAACAACAAAAAAAATATTCAAATTTCAATAGATCATAGAGATCCAATAACAAATAACAACCGAAACTATATCAAAACGATATTATAAGAAATAATGCATGAAAAGAAAAAAAATTAAAAAAAATTGCATACGGGTTGCATTTCATGCATGTGACATTGTTTTTCATAACAAAATATAGGGGGAATTGTCCAGATGCCCCTTTGACCAGGGGTTTAATTTTTTTTTTGCCCCTGGAATTTTTTTTATTTTTATTTACCCCTGAAATCTTGTCCTATTTTTTTTTTGCCCCTGACCAGTGCCACGATTCTCATCCGTATATTAATAGTACATTTCTGTAATTGATTGTTAAATATACGTAATTAATTATTATATTTCTGTACTTTGTAATTATCTGTAAATGATAGATTATGTTGTTGGGTATTACATTTGTAGTTTTTGTTGTAGTAGTTATATAAATGTTAGTTTCTATAATTGTTTAGTACATGGATCAAGAAGTAATTATACTAAAATATTATAATTGTTCATAAATTTATTTAGGTGTTTGACTGTTTGTTGTATTTTTTATGTTGCTTGGAAAGTCCGTTTTTCGTTATCAAATACATTGAATTTCTAGTTCAATGATATTTTAGTGGGTTTCATTTCATCCAAAAGAAAATATTTTTTGTAGACAACTATTGTAATGACATTCAATGCACTTACAGATGATATTGTAATGACATTGAAAATGTATATATGACCATTTTGTGTTTAAACATATTTACGTATTTTAATATATTTTGTAGACAACTATTAAATATCTGTAATTATTTATATAATTTCTGTATGTATCACATTATATTTTTGTATTTATGTAACTGTATGTAAGGGGTAGTTCGGGTATCACATATAAGTTACAGAAATATAATAATATATTTAACAATCAATTACATAAATGTAATATTTATGTAACCGGTCAGGGGCAAAAAAAAATAGGACCAGATTTCAGGGGTAAATAAAAAATAAAAAAAAGTTCAGGGGCAAAAAAAGAAATTAAACCCCTAGTCAAGTTGCATCTAGACAATTTCCCCAAAAATAAATAATGCATGAAGATAATTCATGCATATGTCGACTGTGGCCGAGGAAATCCATGCATATAATAAAACAAATAGTGTGACGTCTCTAAAAAAACTTCCGGGTTATGATTATGCTATAAAAAAGTAATCGTCATGAATAGTAAAAAAAAATCATATGGAGAGCATGGTAAGAAAAAAAAAATCATATGGAGAGCATCGTGCTGATAACGTGTTATAAATCTAATGTGGGTAGTCGATACGGACTTTGATGGATTTCTTTAGACATTGTTTAAGTGATGGACTTTTGTAGACTTTGCAGACTTTCAAAGACTTTTGCAGACTTTCGTAGACTTTTGCAGACTTTCGTAGATTGACTCTCATGGACTTTCACATAATTTTACAGACTTTTGCAGACTTTCACAGATTGACTCTCATGGACTTTCACAGACTTTCATAGACATTGACAGACTTTCACATATTGACTCTCATGGACTTTCATAGACTTTCACAGACATTTGTAGACTTTCTCAAATCACTCTCCTGGACCTTCACAGACTTTCACTGACATTTGCAGACTTTCATAAATCACTCTCATGGAGAATTTAACAAACTTTAACAGATTGACTCTTTTTACATATGGATTTTATTAATAAACACAATAATGTTTTTAGATTTTTAAATAACAAATAAAGAACTCATCATACCCAACATAAAATATAATTTAATATAATAAATATTAATAAAAATTATTTTTAACAAGATAATATTACATTAGTTCACCATTAATATTGATGTCACGGTCATCCTACATACGCTTAGCTATACATATGAGTCGATATCAATATTTTATATATATTTACATTCATAAAAAAAATTCTTCTTTATTAAAAACAATCAATCTAAAATATAAAAGAAAAAGAAAAAAATACCTTATATTGAGAAAAATCCACAATGAGCTATCCTTTTTTCTGTTATGAAGAGAAAATTTCATAAGCTTTTATAGAGGGGAGAGATAAATTTTTAATTAGGAAGACAATAAAAAATAAGGATATATATATTATATAAAAATCATATATTACATCTCTTCAAATATAATGAAATAAAATAATAAATTATATTACTTAAAATAAAAAAGTTAAAAGTAGTCATTATATTACTTTAAATAAAAAATAAAATAAAAGCAATCAGTATACTTAGTCATATATATACATATGCCTAATTTTATTTTTATATATGTCTGAATCTTATAAAAAAAATATGCATGTATATTGTACAATAATATAAACATCTTCAAGGAAAATCAAATCAAACATTATACATATAATCAAATATATGATAATTCTATATTTTAGAAAATAATTGTGGATGATCAAGGCATATATTATATAATAGATAATAATACAATGATTGATTGCAACACAAGCAAATCTATCATTCTCATATATTCAGCAAACATATGAGGTGATAGCAATATTTCATATAAATGGACATTCGGAAAAAGATGATAAATAAAGAAAAAAATGTGAATAAAAATTTGAAAAGCATGAGATAAAAATTATAAAAGAGTTTTTTTAAAAGAATAAAAAACAAATATTCTTAATAGTAGAATAAAAGTCCATGAGAATCCCACTCATTTGGGTAGGATTTTGAAATTACTTTTTCCTTTGTATTTCTCTTTCTAAGGTCCACAAAAGTCCACAAAAATCCCTCACTTATGAAAGTCTTCACAAATCCTGTTTAAATTGAATAACACAGGACAAAATATCTACTATGAAGAGTCTCAATTGAATAACGCATGACTTTTTGTCCACATAATAATGTCTCTATCGAATAACACTGGACTTTTTGTCCACGAAATAATGTTTCTATCGAATAACACTAGACTTTTGTCCACGAAATAATGTCTCAATAGAATAACGCTGAACTTTTTGTCCACGGAATAATGTCTCAATCGAATAACGCTGGACTTTTTGTCCACGAAATAATGTCTCAATTGAATAACACTGGACTTTTTGTCCACGAACCAATGTCCTAATTGAAAAACACAAGATTTACAAATCCATGGACATGGACAATTTGTCCATGAAAATCCTAATTGACTACCCCCTATATATAAAAGAAAAGATTCAATATACTTATCAAAAGAGAGGATCAACCAAAACAGAAAGAGGAGAGAGAGAGAGATTTTGTATTTCTTATATATGTCTATAATACAATGCATGGCTCTATTTATAGGCAACAAACACAGTACAATATATAATAACGGGGATTTGATTTTATCAACCCCTTAACATAAGGATGGGGGTTACAAATAATTAAAGAGAATATTCATAGTGGTCATCCATATATATTTATAACATCCACATATTAATCCGAAATGTTTAAGTTACCAAGTTCGTTCATCTACAATATTATTTTTCAATTTTACCCTTATTTATTATCTTTGATTTTATAGTAATTAGGGTAAGAATGAGAATGGAAAAAATACATATTTTTAATATTTTAAATCATAATATGAGATATTTATCAAATCGATCTTTTTGAATTCCACAAATCCTTAATTTCAAAAATAAATTTATATATATGTGTGTGATTTTAATTAACATCTAAATTAATTATTTATTTTATATATAATTAGATTCTTCGACAAATTAATTGAAAAATATGACAAACTTTTTAATAAAATAATGTTCACAATAATATTAATAAAACATATGTCATGTTAAATAATATTATAAAAAATGATAATTATTTTTAAAAATCAGAATGATCAAACCTAACCGTAATAATCTATATCTATATACCATTTTAAAAATCGGTTATATATATGTTTGCATTATTTTCTTAATTTAGTTATTTTTTATAATCATCGGTGTTGAAATGTGATCCTCCATTGGACAAAATAAAAATATTCATTATAGACCTACACATGTGACCTACACATCATATATGATGAATTTTCTTGTGCATCGCACATGTACATCTAGTTATTACCTACCCAAAACAAAGCATACACATGACTGATGCAGCACGATCATGAACCATTCAATCAATGTTAAGAACCACCATACAGAGGATTATGGATGAATTGTACTTATTAGTATTTGAGTTTTAATTGTTAGATTTATCGTATCTTTTTTGGATAACTAGGATTAGTTAATATTCAGATATCATTCAGATATGATTTTTTATATTTTTAGTTAGGATTTGAATTTGAATTTTGAATTTAAATTTAAATTTGAATATTAGTTAGGATTAAATAAAGATATGTTTTTTATTTTACAGATTTAGTTAATCATCATATTTTATAGATTTAGATAATTAGTTAAGATTCCAATCTGTTAAGGATTCTCTATTTATAGACTTGTAAACCAATTGATTATGGAGAGATTAGATTTTTGAAAATTTGAGATTATTCTCCTTATTAAAATTCTCCTATTGTCTTTGTTGTTCTTAGTAGAATAGCAGATTCATAGAAGTCCATCATTCTGGTATTCTTAGGAATCAACAAATTGTTGAAGCCCATCGCCCTGGCATTATTCGTGAAGAATCAACAGCGTCGTTGGAGCCTGCAGATCTTGCATCTTTGATCTTATCCGTAGAAGAGAGTAATCCCATACTACATCAGTTGGCATCATTGCAAGGTTCGACCACCACTGCGAGCCGTCGTTGCCGTCGAGAGCCGCTGCCTCCGAGCACCGCCACCGCCGTCGCTGTTGTCCTGAGCCGCTGCCACTGTTGAGACCATATCCCATTTTCCCATTTATCTTTACCCGTCCAGTTACATCTCATTCACCAAAAAAAAAATCAACTCCCAATCAATCCGTGCTCCCTTTTATTAAAAAAAAAAACCCATCAGTCCATTATCCTTCAAATCCCAGCCAACCCAAACCGAAAAAAAAAAACATTTAACCCCTAATATTACTTTCATTTCAGTCCACCATAAATTAAATAAAATAATATCCATGGCTATCAAAGATCAAAAGAACACAAACATCATCAGCTTCGATTGGTTGAGTGTCCTTGAAGTTACACTATCAAAATTCAGTGGATCACGTCATCAATTGCTTGGGCTTCATAACCAAATTGTTCAACTAAACTCGTGGACGAGTTCTTCTGAAGAGGGAGAGAATGATGCAGCACGATCATGGACCATTCAATCAATGTTATGGACCACTATATGGAGGATTATGGATGATTTGTACTTATTAGTATTTTATTTTTATTTGTTAGATTTATCATATCTTTTCTAGATAATTAGGATTAGTTAATATTTAGATATCATTCATATATGATTTTTTTATTTTTAGTTAGGATTTGAATTTGAATATTGAATTTAAATTCAAATTTGAATATTAGTTATGATTAAATAAAAATGTGTTTGTTATTTTACAGATTTAGTTAATCATCATAGTTTATAGATTTAGATAATTAGTTGAGATCCTAATCTGTTAAGGATTCTCTAGTCTATAAATAGACTTGTAAACCAATTGATTATGGAGTAATTAGATTTTTGAAAATTTGAGATTTTTCTCTTTATTAAAATTCTCATATTGTCTTTGTTGTTTTTGGTAGAATAACAGATTCATAGAAGTCCATCATTCTGGTATTTTTAGGAATCAAGAGATTGTTAAAGCCCATCGCCCTAGCATTTTTTGTGAAGAATCAACAGCGTCGTTGGAGCCTGCAGATCTTACATCTTTGAACAGATTCACAGAAGAACGTGACCCCACACTACATCAATGGCACTCAACGAAAGGACCACTGGGCTTCAACCTTGGATTAAATTCTATTGGATGTGTTCCCTTTATGCTGGAGTGCAACTTGGACTGGTTGAACCCGATCCAACCCAAAGTTTGGATGGATTTGGATTCGAGTTTTAGCGTTTGGGTTTGAATTAGAGTAACCCGAACCTAATTTGGATTAGGTTGGGTTTGGGTTGAGGGTTCAAGTAGCCCGAACTAACTCGAATCCAAGAATCTAAATAAAATTATAATTTTTTAATGCGTAAAATAAAATTTGAATTGTACAATTTATTTTTGGAAAATGATTGACAAGCCCCAATTCGTAAGCCCCAAATAAGTCCCATGACATGGCAATGTGTGAATTCTCGTTTCTACCCTTATTTGTGTTTTGTAACCACTCAACGAAATAAATGCAATCATTGACATTTCCTTTCTTGGAACCGTGAGTTGGGAGCATAAATTAGAATTTTTATTTCCTTTTTTGACTTTTCTCATATTTTGAATTGATTTCAATTGAATCATCTTCTTCATTTTTGTTTGAATTTGCATAATTTTTTTTTCTGAGACTAAAAATTATGACTTTTTTACCGTCTGATCTTATCGGAAATTTTTTTTTGAATAGTTTGGATACCATGTCAATGTCTGCCGCTTCAGGTTTGGTTTTTGATTATATTTAAGGTTTTTAATTGTTTTTTTCTTCTGTTTTTTTTAATGTTAATTTGGTTGTTTATGTTGTCAAATGTGTTTTTTCCGTATATTGACTAATTTATTGTTTGGCATTTTAAATTCAATTACATACATATATCTTGTTACAGAGAATGTAACTAACTATTATATTGTTGTTTATGTATTATTTTATGTAACTAGCTTCTTCGTTTGTGAATGTTTGGCATTTGAAAGTCAGTTACATACACAGACTATGTTACAGAGAATGTAACTAACACTTATATTGTTGTTTATGTATTATTTTTTGTAACTAGCTTCTTCGTTTGTGAAAAAATTATTATATTGATGTTTTGTTTTTTGTGAGTAGCTTAATCGTTTTCTGAAAGTAAATAACTTATTATTAAGATCTTCTATTATAATCCAAGTTACATTTTTTATTGTAACTATCTTTTTGAATTGGTAGGAAACATTGGGGACTCAGCTACATATTCCAGAGAGAAAACATCTAAGGTTTTCAAGCCAAAGAAAAAGCAAGTGAAGAATACAGAAAGTTGTAACATGCAGAATGCTGGTGAAGATGTTGGACATGCTGCCTCTTGATTTCTTGTTTTGTCTTTTATCCATTTTATATTTTATCGTTCCATGGACATGATATTGTAATCTTGTTTATTTAACTTAGTGAACATTTTTTTTTGCAATGTGTTATTCAGTTACATTTTAGTGTACAGGGAACTTGGATTTGAATGTTACAGAGAATGTAACTAACTTTTATATTGATGTTTTGTAATATTTATTGTAACTAGCTTCATCGTCTTCCGAATGTAACTATCTTATTGAATTGATTTCCATTATAAACCAAGTTACACTAGTCAATTTGATGAAATGTATGATTACATGTACATAACCTCATATAAATATTTGTTCACAGATATGAAAACACAAAGTAAGTTACATTCAAAGACAGCTACATTATGTAACTTCCTTTGAACACTGAAAATACATATTCTTATTTCTAGTACTTAGTTACATTGTCAGTATAAATATTCATATTGCTACATATATTGACAGTAAGTATTAAATTACAAACGTTAAACTAGAAATATCATATTAAGGATAACGAAACAATGTTTTAGGTTTCACATTCTTCAAAACTACAAAAATAAAGATCAGTTAAAAATATCATCACAAATTTGTACTTGTTTCTGTTTTTCATCAACACACGTTACAAAACATATTCACACAAAATTGACAAAACATCAGTTCAGTCATCAAAATGCATTGTTGAAACATTGTGGTCCTCTTCAGTGAATGTTCTGTGCTCGTTGTTGAGGAATATTTTGATTATGTATGAGATCTTATGTACTTCAATTTACTCCTAGTTATGGTTGCTGGTATTTTTCTTGATGAACATGCAGTCTCATAATTTCAATTATGATTGTTCTGCAATCCACACTGTATTTAGAAAATAAATGAAATACATTAGTTATTTATTTCAACTATATTTCTGTCTGTAACATGTATTACTGGAAAATATATTTACCTAAACTGGGGATGATGAGGTGAGTCCTTCACAGATATGATGTTGCACTGTTTCACCCAGTCGAAGCACTTCATTAATTCTGATTTATGTAGTACATGTAAGTTACATTTGTATGATGTCAGACACATTGTCTGCATAATTCATGAAATCTGTATTTTGAATGGAAAGTAAAGTTGCAGAAAATGAAAAGTAAAGTTGAAGACTCAAAGTTAGTTACATTCATTCGTTATATTTTCATACGCATTGAGACATACATTCACTATAATGCATTCCCATAATACTGAATCAATTATTACATATCATACAATACACATATGTAACCTAGTTACATTGTATGAAGTTAATTACAATTACTGCATTTACAGATCAATCAAAATAAAAAAAAACAGCTCACATGTTGAAAAAATTTAGTTACATTTCAGAAAAATTAATTACATTCAGTACAACAGTAACATAAAAAATATATAATGATAACATAAATACAAATAATGACAAACGAACTTAAATAAATATTCATATTTACTTATGTTAATGAAAGTTAGTTACAAATTAAACATAGTTCATTCCATATAACATCAAAATCTAAACAAATTGAATATGAATATACATTATTTGTATTTGTTCACCTTCGACAAATAGATGATTACGTTTCTCTAAACATAGTTACATTTCACAATACTTCAAAATCCACATAAACTACTTTTCTTACACAAATTATTCGGATTGAAGAAATTTGTATTACATTTCATATAAATATAAATATACAACACACCTTAATGTATGAGTGCTCTGTTATGCATACACAAAATTAGTTACATCGAAAGTAAGTTACATTTTCTGTAAATTTCATAAAACACTAAACATACATAATAGTTGAGATTATCATTGAACAACTCCACACAGATAATTCTTTCTAATAGTTAGTTACATTTGCTGAATGATTAATCTCAATCTATTACATTGTAAATACAGTTACCTTCATCATAATAGTAACATTAAACAAATTGATAAAAAAATTACACGATCAATACGTTGTCATAGTTAGTTACATTTGCTGTTCACTTATATACACCATAAACTACTTAAAGTGAGTTACATTGGTTACATATTTACAATGCTCATATCAACTACCAAACAAAAATGGAAATACATGTAACTAAAATCTAATTACAGTAATCCTTTTTGTTAACTACATTTTAATAACAAATATAAATAGAAGTTAACCATATATTATAGTTTTCTGTATAAAAAAATTAGTTACATTTTGCATCTATTCGAATAGGGAAAAATCCATATAACCCCCTGAAATCTTGTCTAAATCCATATAATCCCCTGCAATCTTCATATATCCATATAACCCCCTGTAAACATACCCAAAATCCATATAACCCCCTCCGTCCTCCTTCCGTTAGCCGAGTTAACGGCGAAATTGAAAAAAATTCATATAACCCCCTGTAATCTTACCTAAATCCATATAACCCCCTGCAATCTTCATATATCCATATAACCCCCTACAATCTTCATATATCCATATAACCCCTGTAATCTTGAAAAAATCCATATAACCCCCTGTAATTTTGAAAAAAACCCATATAATCCCACGTAATCTGAAAAAAATATTTTTAAAAATTAAAAAAAAAATTTATTAATAATAGAGTAAATTTTTTTATTTATTCCTTTTTTTATTCTTGATTTTTTAATTATAAATGACATGTGATTTCATAACCAGTACCCCGACACATTAATAGTAGAGTAAATTAACATTTACATGCATTAACATTTAATTGATTATAAATATTTATTTTATTGTATTTTCTATTATTCGCATTAGAAAACGTAAAATTGATATTTTGATTATTTGATTCACCTTGAATAAAATAAAGATAAATGGTAAATAAGAGATGAATAAAAGTTTATGAATTTTTAAATGACAATTATGCCCCTGCATAAATTATTTGTGTTTGGGAATAAATATGAGAGATGTGTGTAATATGATAGATGTGATAATTTTTGAAAAAAAATATTTTTAAAATTTTAAAAATAGCAAGAGAAATTTTTTTTATATTTATATTTTTGAATTTTATTTTTGAATTTTTAAAAATATTTTTTTTAGATTACATGGGGTTATACGGATTTTTTCAAGATTACAGGGGGTTATATGGATATATGAAGATTGCAGGGGGTTATATGGATATATGAAGATTGCAGGGGGTTATATGGATTTAGGTCAGATTACGGGGGTTATATGAATTTTTTTCAATTTCGCCGTTAACTCGGCTAACGGAAGGCGGACGGAGGGGGTTATATGGATTTTGGGTATGTTTACAGGGGGTTATATGGATATATGAAGATTGCAGGGGGTTATATGGATTTAGGCAAGATTTCAGGGGGTTATATGGATTTTTCCCATTCGAATAATAAAAAACCCTAAAAAATATAATCACAAGATCTTTAAAAACAACAGAGTTGTTTTCAGAAATACTAAAAAAAGGTTGCATAAAAAAATCAGGTTTATTTTGTATCTATTCGAATTAAAAACCAAAAAAACCCTAAAAAAAGCAATTAATCACACGATCTTTAAAAACAACATAGTTTTTCAGAAATACAAAAGAAATGGTAGCATACTTATTTTTTTGTTGTAGTTGAATCCTCCGAAAGAACTCTTTTGTTTTTAGATCGTTTCTTGAAAAAAAATAT
Source organism: Acorus calamus (assembly GCA_030737845.1). Lineage (NCBI taxonomy): Eukaryota > Viridiplantae > Streptophyta > Magnoliopsida > Acorales > Acoraceae > Acorus > Acorus calamus. The sequence goes on along the minus strand of CM060859.1, from coordinate 17,003,011 downwards.
CAGGATTTGTTCATCATTGTAAACAAAAGAGGGTTTTTGAGCTCTGATATTCGATTCAATTTTTTTTCAAAACCTAAATTTATATGGAATGTGTTTGAATGGGAGAGAGAGATGGTTTGTGAGTGGAAAAAAAACAGAAAAAGAGGTAAAACGTGAAACGAGAGGGTGAGTTTTAATTAGGGGCAATAAAGTATTTAGCTATTTTGCCCTTTTGTAAAAAGTGTCAAAATAACCAATTAGATTTTGACACATCAAGAGGCTTGTGGGAGGGGCCTATTTGATGGGGCCTGTGTAGCAAAGCTTTTTATTTTTATCTAGAATCTTTCACTTCTATGGTTTCTATATCTTTATTTTCTAAATAAAAATGTTCTTCATTTTCATCTTTTTTTGTTTTTGTTATGCGGACAATTGATTCTTACAAAACATTAATTATTTAAAAACACTTTTTAAGTCAAACCTGGTCCCTATCTGAGCCTATTTCAAACTCAACCCAACCCGAATCAAATCCGAACAAAACTAGACGAGTTAGGTTTGAGTTGAACTTCTCAAACCCAAGGGTCGAGTTTGGTTGACTTTGTAATATGTGTTGGGACTCTAAAAAACCAGTCACTTTGTCTAAAAAACACAATTAAAATGTATCCAATCTCTTCTAATACCAATTCTACGCGTAACTGTTATGAATAACAACCCCCTCTTGGCCTCTTGTGGCATCTCTGAAATTGAAATCAACACTTTTGTCCATAAATGTTTGTGCTTTGTGGTCAAGTGAGATACGCCCTATCTGATGTGGACTTGGGACAAGACATAAGTAGAAAATTGGAGGTGGTCCTGTAGAGAGAATGAGCAGAGATTCGATAATGGCCAGGTTCATTAATTCAACTGATCGAGTGGCAGCAATTGAGAGCTTTTAAGCCTCTTAAAGAGTAGTAGTGCAAGAAAATGGATGTTGTAGGGAAGACTATTGAAACCACTAAAAGCGACAAGTCCTGAAAAATAAAACGGAAATTATATATGACATAAGCTAAGGATGACTTTTATGACCTTGACGTCGAGCTGTGTCTCTCATAAATTGATAAAAGTCATTGCATTCATTTCTTAAGTAGAAGTTTTTGGAAACATCACATCCTTAGAAAAATTGGTTCTAAAAATCTGCTAGGTAGGTCTTCCCATGGGTGGAAATTAATGTAATTCAGATATCACTTTAGTTGATGACCTAGTTGGCTGGTTGTTTAAAGACACCTCTCCTTGTAGCAACTCCAATGGGAGTTTTCGTTTTGAAAACTTTCATTGAAGGCTTTTAACAAATGAAGATATCTCAAATCTAATAAGTTCTTCATTTTTAAAGATTATAGGGTTTTAAAAATCCATCAATTCTAATGGTGAATCTTTAAATTTTTTGTGTGAATCTTCAAATCACTATTTTTAATTTTTAAAATTCTCATTCCACCATTTGTTACTTTTATCTTGATTATTTATTAACATTTATATCTCAATTTTAATATAAATATCTATATTACATCAACTCTTATACATTAAATATATAAAAGCACTAACTGAAGTTGGGCAGGACATGAGCAGCCACGGTGGCGCACGACGGCGGTGGGGTGGGGTGGAGGGGTCATCAAAGGGGCATGGAGGTTTATTGGGTTTTGGTTTCCTGGAAGCGGAAACAAATTACATCAACTCTTATCCCAATATTAATTACTCAAATTAAATATATCTTGTTTGCCCTTTTATATATTTAATGTTGTTGACACAGTTGACTAGTTGAGTTTGTTCTCTCATAGTCTCATTCAGTAATTGAAGCCAGGATATTGACAGGGCACTGAACATTCAGACCAAACGAGGGAAGTGACTGGTCACTGACCAATGAAATTGAGCTATCCACGCGGCTATAGCCACCCATAAATTATCCTACCCCATAAAAAATTAATTTATCTCATATCTAACCCATCCCACGAGTTCGACATGGACGATGTCTTCGGTGTTTAAGATTGCTCAACATGATTCATGTCGTTAAGAACCAGAAATCTTAGTCACATTTTAATTTCAATTCGACATAGACGATGTCTTCTTTGTTTAAAGTGGTTCGATATGGATTATGTCGATCGAAAATTAAAAACCTTAGCCTGCTCCTGTTCGACATAGATGATGTCTTATGTGTTTAAGTTGATTCGACATGTATCATGTCGAACAGAGACTAAAAATTTCTGATATGTGATCAACGTGGTTACTGTTAACAAATTGATACCAAGTTAACTCTTATATTGACAACTTATATTTACTTTGATAATAAAGTGTTAAAATCTTTGATGTCATCAAATCTTATTGAATTATAATGTTTGTGATACAATCACCAACATATTTATCTCATGAATCTAGAAAATAAAAGTGGGATACACATTGTTTGTGATTGATATATTATAACCAATGAGCACATATCACTTTACTTGATTTTGTTCATGAATGCCAATGATTCGTTCAACATATTCCAGCCCTCCAATGTTTTTGTTAATTGACGACACTGTAAAAAACAGTCGCCGTACACCTAAATGAATATAGGTTATCATATACATGCGTATTAAAGTAAAGCAAAAAAAATTATTACATCATACGTATATTATGTTCACGATCGACATAATCCATGTCGAATCACCTTAAATATATAAGGCATTATCTATGTCAAACTGGAAATAAGGCTTCTGATTCCTGATTAACATGATCTATGTCGAATAATCTTAAATACAAAAGATATCGTTTATGTCGAACTCGTGGGGTGGGTTAGATATGTGATAAATCAATTTTTTTATGGAATGGATAGGATAACTTGTGGGATAGCTATAGCTGTGCGCCCTATCCATTAAACCACAATTGTGGAGGTTCCTTATTCCTGATTCAAACAGACTCTACTTGTTTAGAAAAGAAAATAATGTTTTTTGTCTATATGAAATGTTTACTATTTATTTGGTCCAAATAACTCTTTGTTTTTATATAAAATGTTTACTATTTATTTGGTCCAAATAACTCTTTGTTTGATATTTTTGTTTCTTATACTTAAATAAATATATATATGTGAATGATTTTTAAAAAGACTTAAATAACTTAAATGATATTTTTATTTTTCATAAGGACTTAAATGATTATATAAGTGATTGATTCTTAGAAGAAAATTATTATTTTGAAGGGTTCGACACATCTATGTTGACACTAGTTTAGACATATCGACGGATTTCTGTCGTCCTAGTGAAACATATTTCGATTGGACCTCTGTCAACACTTATTCAGACAATTCGACGGACTTCTGTCGTCCCAGTGAAGAAGATTTCGACTAAGCAATGTCGAACTGGGTAGTGGGAAAAGGGAGACAAATAAATAAATAAATAATGACATTTTTATAATTTTGGGTAGTGGGAAAGAGTAAGTTAGGTAGTGGCTTTGCCCTTTTTATTTTTCTCTGCACACGCGTAGTCGAATATCCTCTGACAAGGTATATATAATTTTTCATTTTTATTTTTTTAGAGTTTATATAATTTATTTCATTGGGAAACGGTCGTATGTTTCATTGGCAAATCAGGTCAAATCATTGCGGGCGCCAAACATATTGATATGAGTGGGGGCATTCTACGTATTGAGGAGTATGTAGTGATGTATATTTTTGGATGGGGGGAGGAGCAGATGTTGGGATTATGTCTCGATCCGGTATATCATATTGGATGACCATGATGAAACCATAATAGGTTGGATACCTAATGAGTTGAATATTATTTAAGATTTAAATTTAATTAATATTTAAAATGAATCTCTTAAAATATGAAACAATATTTGTTTGTTAATTAGGAGACTGAATATCTTCTAATTAATAAGAAAAATATTTATTTGTTCATTGGGAGATTACTTAGGGAAGAAGTTATTTATCTTTATAAATATCATCTAGGCTTTTATGGCAAAACTAGGCTAGACATGTTACAATGTAGAGTTCTTAAGGGAAGGTCGAGAGGGTTCTAAAAGTGGGTAACTCCTTAAGAGAGTTTGTGAGTCTCTTAATGTATCTCAACTATTAAAGTGGATTATCTGTTTTTTGCCCTGTGGATATAGGTCTAGGCCGAATCACGTATATCTTGTGTTCTTCGTGTGATGTGATGTTTCGTTCTTGTGTTTGATCTCATGTTTATTGTTGACTTCCGTGATCACCTTCCCAACAACAGATACCTCCTCTACTCCTTCCATACGGCACCCTTCTTCTTTCAGTTTATCTTTCTTATTTGAGCTATTCGCCCCTTTCAGATATTATAACCTTGAAATATATCATTGAAATCGGATAACAATACTCAACTTTTTCTTCCAAAAAATAGAAAAGAGAGTAGTTTATATAATTTATTAGAATATATATTTTATTTTTTTGAAGACATGCTTTATTATGTGAAATATACGCTTAAAAGAAATTAAAACCTTTGAAGGTGTGGACCACAAACAAGATGGTACCCAATATTATCTAAATTTCATTTTTGTTACCGAAAATGTTAATTTCATGCATATTGAGAAATTGAGGCACTTGGGCCTCATATTGATAAGAATTCATTTGACTCATTTCTAAGCAGACTGGTGCCACAGTACGGGGCAGTTTATTTTGTTCCTGAGATACAAACATAGCTGTAAGATTTTGATGGTCTCTCTTCACTACAAGACAGTTAAAGATGCTGGAAAGCATGAGCAATAGAGAGTCACGTTTCCCTTGATGATCTCATGACCCTCGACAGAATATATATATCAGTATTGTAGTTGATGTTCTAGAACACCTAACAAAATATGTTTAAAGTGAGGCCCTCAAAGAATTAAGTACCTTTAAGTACCTTCACCCTGTTTGGATAGGGTATTAGTACTGATATAACATGGAATAGCCTGATTTAATTAAGCTGATTTTGTGTGTTTGGATAGTTGAATAAGTCGGTATCTGGAGACCGCTATAAGGTGCGGGTATCCGGATTCCACCGTCCCCCTCGGATACCAATTCCAGGGTTAAATGAAATCAAAAGGATTTGTGGGCCCCATATTTTCTCATGCCCCTACTACAGTTTTTGACCTCGCGCACCATTTTCTCTTCTCTGCGAAACCAAAAGGCCCTGTTTGGCTAGAGGAATAGAGGTGGAATAGGGGAGGAATTGAGGAGAATAAGGCAAAAATGGTGTTTGGATAGAAGGAATAAGGGGGTATAGCTATGCGGAATTAGGAGAGAATAAGCTGGTATTTATATTCCAAGTCCACACATGGAATTGTGTTATTCCTTTACTGGATTAAGGGGACCCACCTATCAAATCACATATCATCACATCAAATCACCTATCACCACCTCTTATACATCAATGGGGTTTACATGTCAAATCAACTTTTTACACCTTATTCTCATTTTATTCTTCATCAACCAAACACTTTAACCTTTATTTTACGTTTCTCAATTAGAATAACTGAAAACACAACCAAACACAAAATCTCTTACTCAATTGATAAAGTCAACAATTCCTGGAATAGGTATAAACCCCATAATAACTTATACATCTATCCAAATGGTTGTAGTGGGTACCATCTTCTTCAACAAAACAAGGGATTCATTTTTTCATTTTTCACGGGTTTTATGCAGTGCATCTCCTCATCTATCATAAATACATTATAGAGTTTAATTTATTTGATAACCATCTTCATTAAAAACCAAACAAAAATGCCACAATATTTGAATATCATAGCTATAGTATTTATTATGAAAGAGTGGCTCCATATTTCATGTAGTCCATCCATGCAGTAGACTATGCACAAATTATTTTTTTACATTAAGAAAATAGGGTTTTTATAAGTGCCACAAAATATATTTGGAGGGTAAATATATCAATACCAAAAGATACAATCCACAAAATTACACTTTATTCACATCTTATTCTTCTTCAACATGTACTCCCACATTTATTATTATGTTTCTCAATGAGAATAACTGAAAACACAACCACATAAAAATCATCTATTTCATTCATAAAGTTATCTATTCCTGAAATAGATATAAACTCCGGGATAACTTATGTCTCTATCCAAATGGGCACTTAATGTATATATGTACCAATAAAAATATTAATATTTAATTAGGTATTTTTAGATTTAGAGCAAATATAAATATTTTAGATTGTAATTGGGATGATCATGTGACATATTAGGATGAGAGATGATATTCTCAAGAAAATTGAGAATTGGAGCTGAGACTTGATGTGCTTCCCGCATTTTGTAGATATCAGAATGAATAAAAATTTTAAAATTTAAGGATTATTATGAATCATAAAAATTTAATTGATTTTCAACATACATGATATAAACATATATGATTTTATATTATGTGCATATTGATATAGTTTTGGAATGCATACTTTAGTAGTCATACTTTTTTCAATATCATTTTAAATTTTTTAATATCAGTGTGTGGCAAGAATTTTATCACTAATTCCAAGAGAATGGGACATGTGTTGCAAGAGTTACTTGGATAAGGACTAATTAAGTGCAGTTAAATGAGGGCCCTGATCTTTGCATGTCTGCTTTGACCTCGTCTCTCAATTGGCAAGATCTTCTTCTCCATTGAATTTCATACAACTCAGTTATTTAGTTCCGGACAACAAAAAATTTTGTTTTTCAAGGAATGAAAGGCTGGGAAACACTATTCTTAAAAAAAAAAAAAACAGATAATTTAAATTTTGTAGATATGGCTTCAAAGCGATAAAAAAAAAATTTCGAGATAATTGATAATTTATTATATATGTATCCAAATAACTTTTGAATTGCTTAATTGGGCCTATTAAACAAAACCAGTGCATCAGAGTTATGATTCCAGTTTCGTTTACAACACAGAGGTTAACTATATAAAATTGCACTATTTCTATAGATAAGGTTAAGATTATTGAATTTGATACTACCTTTTTTTTTATAGAGATGATTCATTGTTAAGCGCAGCAATATTTGTTGCTTTTTTTTTTGAGTAAATTTTTTTTTCTTAGTTAAATATTCTTCTATCAGCAGACGACAAGACTCGAACTCAAATCTCTTCATTAAAGAGGGGATATCTCTCCTATCCTACCAAGAAGAGTTTCGGTATTGCTTGTTGTTCAGTTGCACGTGTAACCATGGTATCTAACATGATAAATCACTCACATCTGTCCAAATTTTGCTTAATATAAAACGGCACATTCCACAATTATTTCTGCTTAAACTTAGTTTTTTACTAACTTTGTTTATCACAACCACGTGGGTGACATTTTGGAGTTGAGTGCATCATCATAAAACATCAACATCTCAAATATGCATCATTTTTCAAACTACATGGAAAGCTTACAATCTATTCACCATGGCATTGAAGTTTACGCTATTACAGTTCTGTAAATCCAATATCCCAGGAATTAAGTAAACCGGGAAAACCCATAAATACTTTTCAGACCCCACTGTCACTTGCCAGTCAAAAACTAGACTTTGCTGTCATGCAAGCTTGAACTTGTACACAAAGACAAAAAAAGAAAAGAAAGAGGACTCTGTGTCTTCCGGTCCAGGAATCCCATCACAACTCTGTTAATTAAGCCCTGTCCCACTGTCTGACCCCTAAATTCAACCAAGCATACCATCCTCAATAATTCCCAAACTTATCATCATATATTTATTAACAATTATACAAATCATCATCACCATTCACCAACATTTGAACTCTTCTACATATGCCCATTGTTAGCCGTCGCTAACTGAACCTGCCCAACCTGTCCAAGCTGATCATCTTCTTTAGAATTCTGATTCTCATGCGAAGTCTCCCAAACAGCGACCCCATGTCCTCCAAGGTCCTCCCCCTGGTCTCAGGTAAGTAAGTAAAAAAGAACACCCACGCAATCGTCGCGACCCCGGCGAACAAGTAGAAACTCCCACCAATGGTGATCGCCTTATACAACGAAATAAAGGTCATAGATATAACCCCACTCGTCACCCGGTTCACCGCGACTGCCATGCTCGCCCCCTGCGCCCTCAGCCGCAGCGGAAATATCTCCGAACTGTAAACCCAAGTGATCGGCCCGAGCCCGATAGAAAAGAAAGCGACATACGCCAATACCGCAGCGATGCACGCCGCCACGGCCCACATCACAGTCCCTTCGGCGCTCCGATCCACCACCGTCAGACCCGTCCCCAGCACCATCAGCGAAGCGATCATCCCACCCACCGAGCTCAGAAGGAGCGGCCTCCGCCCGACCCGGTCCAGCCAGAACGTCGCGACCAGTATGAACAGGGTTTTTGTGAACCCCACCCCGACTGTCGCCCCTAAGAGTTTTGACTTGTTTGTGATCCCTGCTTTCTTGAATATGCGTGGGCTGTAGAGGACCACCGCGTCAATGCCTGAGGACTGTTGGAAGAAGTGGATGCCGATGGCGCAGATGAGGACTTTGCGGACGGAGGGGGTGGGGTGGATGAGGAGCTCCTTCCACACGCCTTCGCCGTGGCTCTTTTTGGAGACCGTCACAACATCGTCGTTGCAGTCTTCAGGTATGCCCGCCGCATCCTTGATTTCGGAGAGGCGGGTCTCGGCTTCCTCGGGCGTGTCAGAGGTCTTTACTAGGACTTTTCTAGCGTCCCCGAGTCTTCCCTGCGTGTTTTTAAACATGATATATTAATCACAATCATTATATATTATGTTATTATTAAATTTTCAATTTATGGTATATGAAAGAGATAATAAACTCTAAAATTTTTTTTTTTTATGGACTTTTTGTGACCAATCTTAATGTTAAGTTGGGAAGGTTAATTTCAAATGTTTGTTCCGATTCTATTAAAAATTCTTTTAAATTTTTATCAATGAATAGGTAGATAAGTCAACGTCAAGAATCGAATTCAAAATTTATCTTTAACACAAGTAAACTTTGAACTGTTATGTTATGGTCACATAAAACAATTCAATTTTAATTTTTATATATTATTAATATATCATTTGATTATTCAAATTAATGGTGATAGAATATGGAATACATATATTAATGTATTCCATCCATTATTTGATACCTGCATGACAAGCCAGCGAGGGGACTCGGGCATGGCGAGGACGCCGATGGCAAGGAAGACGGAGGGGATTGCACCGATGCCGAGCATGAGACGCCAGGAGAGGTGCTCAGGGAGGTGGGAGAAGGCGTAGTTGGAGACATAGCCGAGGAGGATGCCGGTGTTGATGAAGACCTCAGGGAAGGAGGTGAGGAAGCCGCGGGAGGAGGCCGGGGAGACCTCGGCGGTGTAGACGGGGGCGACCATGAGGGCATATCCGACGCCGATGCCGGCGATGAAACGGCCGACCATGAGGACGGCGTAGTTTGGGGCGAACCCCATAACGATGGCGCCGACGAAGAAGATGACGGCGGCGAGCACGATGGTGTAGCGGCGGCCGATGGCGTCGGAGGTACGGCCGGCGAGGGCGGAACCGATGAGGGAGTAGATGTTGAGAATGCCGAGGAGGATCTCTATCTGGGTGTCTGACACGTGGAGGTTGTCCTGTATGAAGATAGCCGCTCCGCTCATCACGCCGATGTCTATAGACAAACCTCTTCAGTCAGTGTTACAAGAAAAAGAAAAAAAAAGGAAAAATTATGGAATATCCACCACCACAGATCCAAATACGAAGAGAAGACCTAAAACAAGAAATCTTAATGAAAAAAGAAATCTTACCATAACCCAATAAAATGGAAGTCATGGAAGCAAGCATGGCACAGGCGAAGGCGAACTTGTTCTTCTTCTTCGGTAGCGGCGGCTTCTCCACATCATCGGAGAAGCTCGGCGGGACGTCGGTCTTCGCTTCTAAATTTTGTTGACCCATCTCTCTCTCTCAGTGTGTATCTCTCTTTAGTCTTTGGGTATGTTAGAGAGAGGTTTGTTTGTTTCAGAGGTTGCTGTGGAGAAGAGAGTTGTGGTAAGCTTGGATTTATATAGGCCAAATGTTTGGAGACCCCACGCTATGTTTTAAGAAAAAAAATTAATTGCTCACCACATGCTATCTACTTTTAATAAAATTATGGTTTTGTGATTGAAAGCCATTATTAATTTAATTCCAAATATGTGGTATTCAGTGACGAAAAGTTATTTAAAAGATAAGCGCTTTTGATGGTTGGTAGGAGTGATCTCTTTGTTTATCTTTGTTTGGTGGATTATAATTTTAGTTGAATAGACTTAGTTTGGTAAAAATATAAATATTTAGGATAAGTTATCTTAATTTATGAGGATAAAAAAACTATTATTTTTTATTTATATTTACATTTGATAATGCATTTTGTTATTCTCATTTTTCCGTGTTCTTATCATTCATTATGCATTTGGGTCACATGATGTAAAATATGAGATAACTTAAAAAAATATTAAAAATATCAAGTCTACCATTTTTATTAAAGGGGCATTAATATTGTTGGTTTTGGTTTTATGATTTTTTTTTTTTTTTGAAAGGACAGTCATAAATATTGTTCATGTTTACAAAATGAAGTTAAAAAATGATAATAAAATCTATGCTACATTTTGCCTAGAATAAAATATCATCACATTTTCTTTCAAGATACGGTCAATTGTCCATGTTTTATCCTTTTCTCTGTCATATGGGATAACATGTGATTTAATTTAATTATTTTCTTATCATAACCCCTTATCCTACTATCAAACCAGGCCATAGGGTTTTAGTGATTATTATATGTCTAATGATATTTTTAGGTAAGTGTAGGAGTCCGAACTCATGACTTCTTGGCATCAATTTATTTTATCAATCATTCAGCTATGGATACAAGTCATGTTATTAATGTATAATGTTAATTGGAGATAAAATCTCTCTAACAAATGAATATATGTAATCTTGGAAAGAAAAAAAATTGTTCAACGTCTGTATCCCACAATAATTACCAGTGTTTTAAATATCGATATAATCGATATATCGATTAGGGGTCCAATCGATATATCGATATATCGATTGACCAAATTTATCTAAATTTATCTAATATATACGTATTTATAATCGTTAATAATATATACACATTGAAAAAATAATACAATATTAACTGTTATAAATAAAATAAAAATAAAAATAAAAAATATAAATTGTTATTGCGCTCTACCCTAACTTAACCTAACCTACACTAACTACAAATGTGTCACATGATCACACATCACCCGTTTAAAAAGTTCCGCCACTACATCGGACGGGAGCGGTCTCGTCTCCAGAAAAAACAACAAGATGCAACTGTTTATATTTTAATATATACGTATTTATAATTGCTAATAATACATACACATTGAAAACATAATACAATATAAACTGTTATAAATAAAATAATAATAATAATAATAATAATAATAATATAAAATATAAACTGTTATTGCGGTCTACCCTAACTTAACATAAACTACACTAACACAAATGGACACATCACCCGGATTTGGATATATTATATATCGCTGACGTTTTGCTGACGTCAGCGGGGTTTTCGATAAAATCTAGCGAATTCACCGATTTATCGCGTTTTCGTCGGCAAAACCGATATATCGATAAATCGATCGCGATTTAAAACATTGATAATTACATGTTGTTAATTATATGAAAACTAAAATCTTTAATTTATTCCGGCTCATCATCCAAAGTTATAATGATATATTAAAAAGATAATCACAAGATACAAAAAATTATTTAACAAAAAAAATTGGGGAAATTAATTAGAGGTCCCCCCAGCCTATCCCTCATTATTTTTAAGTCCCTGGGACTTTTCAAGATGTGTCTAGGTCCCTAAACCATGATTTCATTATTTCTAGGTCCTTTCTAACAGCTGCCGTTTGGATCCCCATGCGAAATGTCCTTCCTACCCTTCCCACTTAATCTTCCTCTCTCTCTCTCTCTCTCTCTCTCTCTCTCTCTCTCCAATTTTCCCTCCAAAATCCTTCTCTCCTCGAAAACCCATCAAAACCCTAAAAAACCTTCGATCGTCCTCCCTCCAATCGTCCTCCCTCCGTCGATTTCTGCATCGGCAAACAAAGAATCCATCGACGACGACGAACCTAGAAGCCTTCGCGATATCATCGACAACAACGACGAACCTAGAAGTCTTTGCGACATCATCGACGGCGATGCCAACGATCATCCACGGCCGCGACATCTCCTCCTCAGAGTACGTCAAACTCTTCCTTTTCATCACCTGATATATAAAATTAATATATATTTTAAAGGATCTGATGATATAGAGTTGCAATGTCGGTACTTTGTTAATCTATTTTAGTACATTGTTATCATGTATGTATATGACCTCGTTGCGGCTTGGATAAACAAGTAATGTGTTTGATGCACTAGCCTTGTGAGGATTTGCTGCTCATGCTTTACAAATGCATGATTGATATCTTGGCTTACATTATTGTGTCGATTAATTTATTAGTACACTGTAATATTCTACTAGTACATTGTTACGATTATTGGTACACTAGTAAACCTCTGTGGTACATTGTTAAACTAATAATAGCATGTGTTGGAGTAAATTATTGTAACAATTCATTGTGAATGAGATGTGTGACTTCATGTGTTGGTTGAGAGGATGTGACACATTCATGTAAAGAAGAGGAAGAGTAGGGTGAGGAGGAGGGGTAGGTGGAGGAGGAGGAGCTGTATAGGAGGGGAAAAAAAGAAATGATTGGTTATTGGAGGGTTTGTGAAGAGAGGACTGGACACTGTGAAACTTGTGCATAGAATGTGAGGCTATTGGAGGGTTTATTGTTTCTTTGCTTGTTTGTATTTAAAAGTAGATGTAATTTTTGATTCCTGCTTTTTATTTGTTTATGTGATTTTTATGTGTTTATGTGTTTACATTTATATTTTTGCACACTGTATAGGACTGAAAAAAATGGTTTGAATAGAGGATTTGACACCAAGAAGAAGTCCAAGGTTTAATACGGTGGCCAAAATTCCTTCAAAATCTAAACCTCATTCCAAAGCTCGTTCCAAACCATTCAGTGAATCCCCTACTCAAAACCCATCTCATCAAGAGGATGCCGTGGAATTTCGATCAGAGCGACATCCCAAGATTCAGAGGTGAATTTGCAGTGAAGATCCTTAGAAGATCCAAACTGAAATTACTATGAATGGACATAAATGTTTATTTTGAATGAACAACATTGTTATGAAGTAAATGTTGTGAATGATATAGTTGGGTTATAAGTAAATGTTGTGAGTGATATAGTTGGGTTATAAATTAATGTGGTGAATGTTATTAGTTGATGTTATGAATAGAAGTGTTATGATTGACAGATGTGTTATGAACAAAAAAGTAGAAGCACAATATATCAGTACACTATTAGTCCAACATGCACGCTATTGATTACTAAACGTACACTGTTAGTTCATGCAGGTACACTGTTAGATACTACATTTTCTATATTAATAATAGTTTAAACATCATCAGATGAAGAAGCACAAAATAGATGTTCATATAAATAAAACAGATGTTCATACAAATAAAACAAATGTTCATACAAATAAAGCAGAATAATCTGAATTAATACATAATACAACTGAAGCGGGATAATAATAGTTTAAGCAATATGATTTCTACATGTCTTCCTATTATGTCCAATGCATTTGCATCTCGAACAACGATACAAAATCACTGCATCCGGATCTGCTTGTGACTCGATTCGATTTTTCTTCTTTCTCCCTGGTCTGATCTTGGTTAATGGAGGTTTGATGATTATATCGCCTTCTTCCCCCTTTGTCCTCTGACCACCTACTACAGGTAGAATTGCTGCGGAATAAGTTTGACGATACAAATATGTTCAAAAATAGTGTGAACAATATTCATGTATAGAGCCATTTATCTTCCACACTGCGGCACATGCATGAACACATGGCAACCTATATACCTGTTATCTTCTACATGTACAGGTGCGCTCAATAAGGTTTACTGATTCGTTTCGCCTCCCACGAACCTCGAAATGTACTTCATTAGAACACCGTACTTGTAACCCACGACTATCAGCTTGGATCTTCTGTAATTTTTCATGATAGATGGGCACAAAAAAGTCTCTCAGTTGCTAGATTCATTGTGTCTCTAATACATCTCCATCATCTGAACGCGTATATGATCAAACAATAAATCAACCTCTTTCCCGTGCCTAGCTTTGTGATATGGTAATTGAATTCCATAATCTCTAGAGACGTCCTTTACTATATCTCTAGGTCGATACAATGGGGTGTCAATAAGCTTCGTCCTTGTAATCTCACCAACCCATTTTCGCGATGCTCTTGGATGACCATTTGTTGATATTCCATCACCACATGAATGAACATTGTTCAACGATTTGATTTGAAAGTAAGTGCCTAACCCAACTCTCGAGCAATGAACTCGCTATCCACAAGAAGAGTGTTTGCACTTGGCAGTTACCCGTACCTTATCATTCTTCACGTATTCAAAATCAAATGAATGCGCTATTGAATAATTGGTTAACTGCATGCGAAAATCTTCAACATTTTCAAATTATTGAGTGACCGAATGAATGATATTCTCCCAAAAGCTTGTCAGCATCCCACAGCTGGAACTCCCACAAATGGCTTCCCCTTGAGAAACAATTGTGCCTAGGTTCAGGTGGACACTGTTGGACATCCTACAATTCATTTCCATCGTAGCATTAGAAGTCATGCAGTAGTACATATGAAGCATTGTTATACAGTAGTAAAAATGATATATCATACACTATTATGGTTACTCAGTACAATGTTAAGCAGTAAGGGTACATTGTTAAATCATAGTAGTTCATTACTGTTCATGTATAATTAAACAATTAGATCATGACAACAAGTAGTAAAACAATTTACCTTTGTCCTGCATCTCCAGCAGAGCTTTGTTCAGAATTTATGATAACATTAATCTGGATAAAGTTGGACCCACACATCTTGTGAACGTCATACATTGTCTCAACATCTTCATTGTTGACAAGAGTTGTTATCATATTTGCTAGAATGGGAATGTCGTACTTCAAAATGACTTTCGATGCATCAAACTTTCATCTTTCACATAATTTACTTACAATATCTGAAAGTGTCGTAGTTCTACCAATATGAACTACTCGTGTTTCTCCGTTGTAGAAACAAAATGCCATTACGGTATCCATGTGTAAACAAAAATATTCTGCAAAAACGAATCATGTGTTCAGTTTAAGAACAATATAAAATGCATTACGTACAATATTAATGCAACATACACATTGTGTATCTACTAAACGTAAAACAGTAAGATTCTAGATGGAGTACACTGTTAATATTTATGGGTACACTATTAATTACTCTGGGTACATTGTTATTCTGTCCGAGAACAACATAATCGTATCTCTGTATAACCATCAGAATCAAATGAATAGTATCAGTTGACATGAAAGCTAACACAATCTATTTTTCATATTGTAACACAAATGCATAATCAAAAGCAATGGTATGCTTAGATCACTTATTGCATTTTAAGCATACATAAAGTTATTATTCAAACAATCTTTTTCATTACAGCATTATGATTCTCCATACCTATTTGTAACCCGTGGTTCCTTCACCACCGTCGTGAGTTCTCAATGGAGAAGAAGAAGATTGGATGGTTCGACCACAGTTATTATCGATCTCCAGGAGCGATTTAGGGTGTCGGAGACCCGATTTTGAGTCGTTCAGCCGTCATCGCCATGGAAGGGTGTTCAATGCAACTTAGGGTTTTGAGTGGAAGTGTTTGGAGGGTTGGGGAAGAAGAAGGGAGGGGAAAAATGAATTGTTGAAGGGGTATATTGGGTATGCTAACGGAGGATCCAAACGGCAGCTGTTAGAAAGGACCTGGAAATAATGAAATCAGGGTTTAAGGACCTAGACACATCTTGAAAAGCTCTAGGGACCTAAAAATAATGAGGGATAGACTGGGGGGACCTCTAATTAATTTCCCTAAAAAAATTTAAATAAAAAGAATCTAATTTATATAATTTCCCATGCATAGACCAGGATAATTATTAATAATATATCTCCAAATTAATTAATAAGATATTATGAAACAAATAAAAAGCTGTGAATTTATAAATAAACCTTAGCCTCTTAGGTCAAATAAAAATTTCAAAATTTTACTCTAATGTAAAAAATGAAATAATTTTTTATTCTAATGTCTTATTGAAATTATCTTAATTAATATGCAAAGCCTAGCTAGTTTTATATAGATGAGAATCTCAACTCCAATAATTGGATTGCTGCAAAGTGCCTGCTCTATGTGTCAAGATCCACTCAATGATCATGGAAGTTCATTAATAAAATTGACAAAAAAAAGCCTTAAATTTGGTGGAATTGGACATGGAATTCCTATAATTCACCCAATTCACTTGTTTTGGAATTGATGTAAATTACAAGTACTGATCAACTAAATTATGCATATCTTTTCACATTCTCAATAAATGAGTGTTCCAATCCCAACCAGTTTAATGAATTGTGACTCCAACAAACTCTAATTCTAATCAGCTCTTTGAGGAACTGGAATTCTAATTCCACTCCATTCTAGAATCCCTACACATGAGTTTGGATTTTGAGAATCTTTTCTTTAATTTGCTAGGTTGGATTTTGAGAATCGAAGCTATTGTTAGTTTAATGAATAACTTAATCGGACACAAACATAGTTTTATATAGATATTGAGAAAAATCATATGTTTTTATGATTTTTTTCTTCTATTTTCTATTATATTTTGATCTTTTTATTTTTTTATTAACATAGCTATTATAATTTATCCAAGTTAAACAAATATATCATTCATAATTATATACATTCTTTCAGTATCCGCGAAACAAAAAGGGTTAAAAGGTATTAAAAATCACTTAAGAGTTTTCAAGTTACCAAACTGGGATAAAATGGTTCGATTTCGACAGCAAGAAATTGAGTAGCACATGCTCTTATTTTGCATGAAATGCAATTCCAATACATAATTAAGGGATTGCGTATCCTCTGCCACTACACGCATCAAATTTGAAAGCCTTCTCATAAACGCTTACAATAACATCTTTGATTGCTTGGCCTTGGCGTGTGTAAATGAATGAGCATGTCCGTGGGCACCATTGTAATCTCTTCCATGGAATTAGTAGATCTCAAACAAAATACAGTCCACTCATCACACCCTAATGCGTGCATGTATGTATATATATATTCTACCTATAATTTTCAAGGACATCTATACAAAAACAAGAAAATAATATCTTTTTCTAGCAAGTCAAGAGAGTCACATTCATATTCTTTGATTTCTGTAGGCTTGTATAGGTCACGGAGAAAGCAAAAGGTATGCTTTTTGGGGAGGAGTCATTGAAGTCAAAAAGAGAGTAGAATTATTAATTTCATATATATTGATTTACTTACCTTCTAAAGGTCAAAATAGAGGGGCTGGGATCGGAATCTTCAGATCAGACGTATGGGCCCTTTTGTTTGCAAGTAAATGACAAGGGCATGTGAGGTGATCACAGTTTTTTGTATTGTCGTTTTGCAATTCATTAAGTTTTCTTGGTTTTTGTGAGAAGAATATGCAATTCTATATATTTACCAATTGAGCAATATTGAGCTTAATCAATCCAGTACAACTTCTGCATTTGTGAGTGCGCTTTCAATTTTTTTTTTTTTTATAAAAGAATCTAACAAAATAATTAAAAATTGAATAATAGGTTTCTTTACCAAAATGAGTTAACAAAAATAGCTTGAAATGCATCCAATCTATCAAATAAAAAAAAGTTGAAATGCATATTATCATACTTGGGAAGGGCTTGCTGTGCCTGTTATATGAGAAACAGAATTTACAAAAGACTTCCAAGCTATGTTGTATAAGGGGGGCCATTTTTTAGGAGCATCTGGTCTATTCCAGAAGGCTTGGATAAAATTTTGGGGCGAGTTAAAAATTAAATTATAATAGTGAAACTGGGGTTGGGATCTCCTGTGAGGCGCACACAGGGACGGCCTGTGAACACCAACCAACGTCTAACACCTGTCCATTTGGCACGTTAGCCGCACGAGATGACTAACGGAGGAAACACAGCAACCACTCCGTCCGTCTGAATAAGTTCATCAAAACCGTCCATCAGAGCTTGATCACAACCGTCCATTTGAAACTTTATTTTTTTCTCGTCCAGTCTGTCTAAACCTCTGCAGCCGCACTTCTTCATTTTTGGGGGTGGATCTGTGTCTGTCATTGTTGCTTCTTCTTCTTCTTCTTCTTCTTCGACTGCCACCACCGACCTCTTCTTGTGACCTGAATAGTCTTATGTATGTGCTCCTCCAAATGACATGCTTTATTACATCAGTTATGGATAAAATATCAGCCAAGCAGGTATGGATAAAAAATAAAATCAAAATTAAAAAAAAAACCTTAGAATCAAACATTACAGAAAACTTTACAAGCAATAAAAAACAACCAAGCAAACTCTTAACTGATGCATAAAAAAATAAAAATAAGTTTTTTTTTAATAAAATATTCAGGATAAAAAAAAACCAAATCTGTAACCCCAAAAAAAAATTCTGAAACACTATGAATCACATACCTAGGATCAAGCATTCCATACAATACAACAAAATGAAGCATAGAAACAATAATAAAAGAAATTTCAACTTTCCATTTCAAACAAACCCTAATATAAAAATAATAAAACAATATGAAACTCTTAACTGATGTAATAATGCATGTCATTTGGAGGAGCACATACCTAAGACTATTCAGGTCACAAGAAGAGGTCGGTGGTGGCAGTCGAAGAAGAAGAAGAAGCAGCAATGACAGACATAGATCCACCCCCAAAAATGAAGAAGTGCGGCTGCAGAGGTTTCGAAGACAGACTGGATGAGAAAAAAATAAAGTTTCAAATGGATGGTTGTGATAAGCTCTGATGGACGGTTTTGATGAACTTATTCAGACGGACGGAGTGGTTGCTGTGTTTCCTCCGTTAGTCATCTCGTGCAGCTCACGTGCCCAAATGGACAGGTGTTAGACATTGGTTGGTGTTCACAGGCCGTCCCTGTGTGCGCCTCACAGGAGATCCCAACCCGTGAAACTGCTTCTCTTATATTTTGATAATAATATTAAATAATTTTTTACAAAACAAACAAGTTGATATTTAAAATAGGTAAGAAAAATAACTTCATAAATATCTATTTTTTAATAAGTACTTCATCATTTTTTCCTTTTTTTGTTTGTCTTACAAATGTAGTCAAGTCACCTATGAAGCACAGACACGGGACACGGGACACGGTGACATGGACACGGCGACACTGGTAATTTTTTTAAAAAATAATATAAGGATACGGCTAGGACATGACAACAAATAAATTAATATAATAAATATATATTGCATATCCATATAAAGTTAAATGTTTTTCATACACCACCATGTTTTAAATGGATCGTTTTGGGTCATTTTAAATGGTTTGGTAACTTGTGGGCTGTTTTAAATGGGTTTGCGTCAATGTTCTAAAAAGCTCCATGTTATATCTGCAAAACATGATATACAAACATTAAAATATTCTATGTTATATCCACTGTTCGGAAAAGCGGTCGGCGGTTCGGTAAGGCTACCGAACCACCTAGGTCAAAAACGGCCTATATGCGGGTTCTGCCCCGCATAGGCGCTCAAAAACCGTTTGTGCGCCCGCTTAAGCGGGTGCACAGGTTCAGAAAATTTAAACACCATGTAAAAAAAAACCCTTTCAGCCGGCCCTAGAAGGGGTCTTCTTCTCAGATCGACTGCACCTCCTCCGACCACCACCGCAACGACATCCCCTTCTTCTTCGATCGACTCCTCCTCCTCCGTCACCCGAGGCCACAGCGACCTGGAGTCCTCCTCCGTCACCCGAGGCCGCAGCGACCTTCCTTTTTCTTCGATCATCTGTCTCTCCTTCGATCGATGCTCCTCCTTGGACCACCATAGGCCGCAACGATCATCTTCTTCTCCTCCTTTGACCCCTCGTAGGCCGGAGCGATCTCCCCTTCTTCTTCTTCTTCTTCCGAATCGCCGACCTCCATTTCTCTGTCTCACTCACTCAGTTTCCTCTGTGTCTCAGTCACTCTTTATTTAGACTCTCTCACAAAACATTAGAAGTTAAACTTTGAAGGGACACTCACTAATTTAATGCACTGACACATGTTTTTTTTTTTTTTTTACAATTGTATCTTTTATTTATTTATTTATTACAATTGTAATAGTTGTGTACTTGTGTATGTGTTTATAATAAATAATTTATATTGAAACAATTTTTGAGTGTTTTGGATGTATATAAGGTGATCTAATATATCTAAGGTACAATTTGGTTAAAAAAATACTTTGGAGTATTTAACATATTCTTTGTATATATATGTTTAGATATTATATTTTTTATTTATAAAAATATTAAATCGCATATACTCCCGCATATACTCCCGCATGCCGCATATACTCTGTGCGGTACCCCAACCGCATGTAAACCGCATCCCACATATCAGAACACTGGTTATATCTACAATTCAGTGGAATATATATATTTCCTATTATATGAAAACATGTATCTTATAGATGAGATGAAGTACATGTTTTTATAAAATTCAAAACAATTGTATACTGAATTTAGGACTGAAAAATGATCGTGATGTGTGGGTGCAAAAAAATAAACAAGACAATTTATTCCACCCTAAAAATAAAGAATAAATATAAAATTATAAAAAAAGGAAACATAACATATTGAAATCTCATTTCAAGTCCGCCTCTACTCTTCCCCTCCTCGCCTTCCCTGTCTGGAAAAAACACAACAGAAGAAGAAGAAGAAGAAGACGAAGCAGAAGAAGAAGAAGAAGAAGAAGAAGAAGAAGCAGCAGTAGCAGATACTGAAGAAGAAGCAGCAAACACTGAAGAAGAAGAGGCTGAGAGATAGTCGATTTTTTTTTCCTTTTTAGGCTGAAACTGGGCTGGGTCATGTCCTGTGCCATGTCCCCGACGTGTCCTGGGCCGTGCTCGGATAAAAAATGTAGCCCATTTCAGCAGACACGGCTGGAGGCGTGTCCAACACGTGTCCATGCCATGTCCCCGCCGTATCCGTGTCCGACACATGTCGGACATAGGTACGGGACCCCTCTAGCCGTGTCCGTGCTTTCGAGCAAGTCACTGAACCACATAAAATCTGTGTTTTCTACTGTTCCTAGGATGTGATGTGTTGTGCCATTAACATATTAAAACTAATTAAACAAAAACTTTTTCAAAAAAAAAATAATTAAGCAAAAAACTATATAATTTTATAAAAATCAATTCAAAACGCTATTCTATTTATTACCAAGACCATTGAGTCTACGTCGACATCTCCTTCTGATATAATTAATTTGACTTTGTGAATATATAGAAAACATCGACTCTTCACATAAATCCACAGCCGACAGACTCTCCTTTTGAATTCCAGCTCCAATTCAGCTTGCATGTTGTTGTACTCATAAGAGCTCTCTTCACCGCACGTCCCGGCGGGGTGGATGAGTTGCATCCGTCCCACTTGGATGACCCAGGTTCGATCTCAGTTATTGACCTATAGGTCTTGTGCTCAGTTGTTATACGTACCCCATTGTGGGCCTCGTTACCAAAAAAAAGTAGAAAAAAAAACTCTCTTCACCAACACAGGCAAAAATAAATAAATATATAAATCCATCACGAATTTCATTGGACTTGAAGAATGCAGGAGATAAAAAATATAATATAATTATGTTTACTAATATATTTCTTTGATGAATCACCATCATATTGATTATTGTAAAATTATGTCTCTTTTTAACTTAATCACGGAAGATGATTGTCGTTATAGACTTCAGATGTTTATGTATCTTGCAAGTCTGAAGGAACCAAATCATGGAAGTTTATTATAATAATAACAACATCACGATGATGGGTTCGATTCCAGTTATTGATCTATGGGTCTTGTGCCCAGTTGTTATACCTACCCCTTTTATAATATAATATTATGTTTACTAATATATTTCTTTGATGAATCACCATCATATTGATTATTGAAAAATTACATCTCTTTAACTTAATCACGTAAGATGATTGTCGTTATAGACTTCAGATGTTATTGTATCATGCAAGTCTGAAGGAACCAAATCATGGAAGTTTATTATAATAATAACAGCATCTCGATCGACAGATGGAAATTAAACAATTGCAATATTATAGAATATATGAATAGAAAACACATGTAACAGCATTGTCAGCTTATTTTTGGCAGTCAAGTTGGGCAGGGAAGTAGACTACCCAAAAAAATCACATAATATATCATAACTGGAATATATAATTGATATCCTGCACATGATTCCATGGTCGTGAAAGGATCGTGTCATCCCTATCTTTTTGGCTTTTGATGGTTTGGTAAGGAAAGTTTGTGATAACATAAAAAGTATGGAGTCATCAAATAAAGTAAGTTTGGCGCATGGAGCTAATGTGTGCTACTTTTTTTTTCTTTTTTTTTTTAGTATTTCCTGGGTCACTAATTTATATAGGGTTAGGCATGAATATCTTCATAACCAGGGTTCATGACTTGCAAGAGCTGATTTTTTGAAACTCCCATTGAATTTTTTTTTTTCATCTGATCATATTTTTATATTATGTTCAAAGGGTTCGCCACAAGTTGGAACAACAAAACAAAAAAAAAAATGTGTTGCATTATTTTATACATCCCAAAAATTTTCACAATTTCCATATATTTACCTATGCTTTTGGCTAGCTAAAGATTTAATTCAGTATGAAACCTGATGAACTATTATGTGCAGTAGCAGAGCCAGGATTTAACTTAAGGAGGGGATTAAAAATAACTAATGAATATTAAAGTCTTCACTACTTATTTACATTATTTATCAAAATCATATATTTAAAAAAAGTGAAATAGAAACTAGAAAATGAAAAATGAACAAAAATTGAAAAATAATTGAAAATTAATATATACTCCCAAAAGAACACTCATCAAGTTTTTACTTTAAAAGAGAACAAAAAAAATTAAAACTTAAATCTTGGGTTCTGTTTTAATTTATTGATTTGTTAACACACACACACCAAATATTATGCAAAAAAATAAATGAAAAATGATATGTCCATCTCCTTGTGCAGCTCCAATTGCAGTCCACACCGTTTTTTTTAATCATACACTATCTCATTGAAGTACATGTTGTTATATGAAATGAAACATATACTGAAATACATTAGTGCATTTTTTTCGTGTTGAAAAATTGACAATTTTTTTTTGCTTAATACACTATGATAGAACCTCATATATTATTATTGCAATATATACTATGCTATTGTATTGTATGGAGCTGCAAAACATACTGTAAAATGGACTGATTGTATCAGCGCTCAAAATAAATATATGGATGCATATTTTTTATTGCTTGGTAGATACACAATTGATTTGTTGATAATCTTGATTTTATTTTCATATGTGATTTGCTATCTTCATATTTGATTTATTGTTTCTAAAAAATCAAGCAGGGGCTTGAGCCCCTCCTTGTCCCAAGAAAGCTCCGCCCCTGATCATGTCAGATCACTTAAAATTTGATGAGTGCGTACACAAAATTATCGTGCATTATGATTTATAAAATTTCTACAAAGTGGTGATCTAAATGATGCCTCTAGGATTAAGATTTCATTATTTGAATTGATATGAAGCATTCTTAACAAAATAAAAGTGCAGTTCCCTGGTTATCATATTTGGATTAAATGTAACTTGTTAATAAAAGTATAATCTTAGTTTTTTTCAGGTTAATCTATGATCCATCTAACAACTTTTATTTGTATAAACTTTTCTCATCTAATAAAACATGTTTATTTTATTGATAATAAAAAATTGTGTGGCCGAATCTTGGTCATATAAAGCAGAATTGATAAGGATTACTCAGGAGGAAAAGATGAATCAAGTCATCTTACATATCCCTCTTTTAATTTCCTAGTTTTCCACATTAACCCCTTATCACTAATTTTTAGAGTATTGAATTCAGAATTTTGAGTGAATTCAAACTCTCGATCCCACATTTGAAATTTGAGTCTGCATCTCTGATCAATCGCATCATATCCTCCCCTACTCTCCCTTTTTTTGTTATTATGAGTGGTAGCCATCATATATGCCTTTTAATTAATACACAAACATTATCATATATTCACCATTTATAATATTTCTTTTTCTTTTTTTGGTCAATAAACTATATATGTATTTGATTTAATTCCCTAAAAACATATCTAAACAGCGGATCCGGATCCATTGCTTGACTTTCTTCTCTCCTTTCCAGACAACACATACAAAGAGACCTATCAGCAATCAAGTAATTAGTGAACCTTTGATAGATGGATATTTATGAGTAGTTTCTTTCCTTACTATCTTCCATCTATATATTTTCTTTAGTTATTTACTATAGCGATTATGATATTGATGTCGATCTTGGGCAATTGTTTGGATCTATCATGATATAGCTTGGATCTTGTTTTACTTTTTGTTTGAGAATATCACGTGTACACAATTAAATCAGACGGCTAATAATTCATTTGGGTTTTTAGTGGACCCTACCTCTTTTTTTATTTTTCAGGAGAGGGGTTTCACACAGTCAGACACCACATTTTTTTAAGAGGCGATGAGAATGAGCATGCGCGAGGTCTTGGCAGATGAAGCAGCTCTGGTCAAGAAACGATGAGTCCGCACCGGAGGAGGAGGAGAGGGTAATTGGGTGTTGAAGATTCCAAGGGAAATATATGTTTTTGAAGGGTGCGGAGGAGGTGAAGGAAACGGAGAAGGAGAAAGAGGCAAAGGTAGAGAGGACGATCCGGCTGGGGGTGATGTGTGGTGGAATACTGGAACTAAAAAAAAAATTATTGGTCTTTATTTATGAGATTCTTTATATTCGAGTTTTGATCAATGAAAAAGAGATTTTTTTGGGGATTGTTTTATTCTTTTGATCAATTTGGGAGTTTATGCAATTCCTTTGAACTCACTCATTTATGGATTTTGATTTCTTGACATAATCGGTTTCATGTTATTGCGTCTTGTGAGTTTAAAAAGAGAACGAGTTAGGTCTAATATTAGTTGAATAATTTGATTATTCAATGCATTCATGACCATCAGATTTTATCATATCAAAATAGACATATCAATCGTTATTGTGATTGAGATATTTTATGATTAAATTATTTTTTTAAATGGTAATCACATATATTAACTTTTAATATGTTGTCTTAAAATGATAAAATCTAACAGTCATGAACACATTGGATAATTAAATTGTCCAATAAGCGTTAGATCTAACCTAATTCCAAAGGGAGGAGAAGAAATCAAAATTCAATCAAGAAATAAAAGAAACAACAAAAGAAATAGAGGAAGCCACCTCGAATTCGGTGACCGTGGCATGCGAGTGATTTAATTGTGTATACAGAGCATCCTCAAACAGAAAGTATAGCAAGATAAGTCAAGTAGAAGATCTGGGCCCCTAATCAAGACATCCTCTCAAGGAAGACCCCTCGTTAATGAATACTAAGTCACCCCATTGTAAAGATTATACCAATCTTAGTAGAACCAATTAGACTCTCTAAATACAGGCTTCACCTAGATATTATGTTAATTGTGTGTTACTCGACCTCTTCATCTCATTGAAATTATCTCTACTTTCCAATGTATGTTGCCAGTCTGTTCACACTGTTTGCGTATTAGTTTGAGTCCTCTTTCAACATCATCCAACGAAAGAAAAGGAAAAAACAAAAAAAACCAAAACACAATAATGGTCCTTTCATATATTCCACTGTTCCACATAACTGGAAATAGACAATGTGTACTATAATCAAATATTTAGAGGCAATTTATCAATCATTTAATTTGTTTCGCGTCCCCCACACGCATTGGCGTGGTGGTAGGGACACCCTCCCCCATGCGGGAGGTTGTGGGTTCAATCCCTATCGAGTGTAGGAAGAACAAAAAATTAATTGGTATGTCTATGGGCTCACCTGTCCAACTTCCTACAACCCTCTGGGCTGGTTGTTCTGAGTTTCATGGATCATACTTCTATGCTCTAGATACAGAGCCTTTGAATAAAAAAACAAAAAAACATTTGTTTCACGAACAAGAATGTGAAAAAAGAAGGGATAGATTTAATTATGAAAAACACAATGTTATATGTAGCGTAAAAAATATAATAGTAATGTCCTAATAAATGAAAAAATGGATATAACTTATTTAGTCTATGCCCGGATAAAATATACTATTTGAGAAAGAGAAAATCCAAATAACCTCCTCTAAACTGTCTTAAATCCATATAACTTCTTAAAAACACATATGTAAATCCAAATAACTCTTTAAGTCAAATTTCTGTTAATAAATCGATGAATATTCTGTGAATATTCTATTTGGTTAACCCTGACTGAAAACATAGTATTTCAAAATCCTCCTATAATTTGTTAAAAATGTTATGTAAATGATAATTTTATCCATTTTTTTCATATTTTTAACACATTGCAGATGGTTTTTGGTACCTTGTGTTTTCAATCAAAGTTAATTAAACAAAATATACGTAAAATATTCATTATCTGTCAATAAAAATTTAACTCAGGGATCTATTTGAATTCACATAATATTTTCAGGGGGGTTATATGGACTTTAAAAAAAATTAGGAGATTATATAGATTTCGAATAGTTTAATGGGGGGCATATGGATTTTTTCCTTTGAGAAATCAACACGAGACCGAGCATCAGCCAGAGAAAGTTTTCCACATATATAACTTGATGACCGAAAGTGCAAGAACAACAGTTTGGTTTTGACACACACAACCATAACCAATCCCCCATTTCATCAGCAATTAAATATAATTAGGTACCCCACTAATTGAAACCATAACCCTAATTCATTGCTGGAGGCACCCTAGGCCTGAAACTGTTAGGATAAGTACAGACTAACAGACATAAGGGCCCAAAATAATACAATAAAAAGGTCTCCCCCAATTTTCAAAGTGAGACCCTCAATGCACGGTCAAATGTCGGCGCACGTGCTTGGAAAATCTGGTCTTTAATTTTGATTCTTCTCCTCTCCCATACCATACGTGTGTGTCCACACATTTCATTAGCCCCACAAAAGTCAGATAAAAAAAAGTACACAACAGTTTGATTTGTCTTTGGCGTCTCCTAAGGATCACACGTCTTGCTTTTGGATGGAAGACTGTTCAAGAAGATGGGGAAAATTAATTGGATGATGATAAATACATGTTTTAATTTTTTAAAAATAAATTTAATTCAATAATATATATGATTTGATGAAAATTTATATCGTTAAAACTGAATAATTTGTTTTCAGTAAATATAAAAAAAAAATTAATGAGATATATATCTCAAATGGTGCGGAGCCTACAAATTGTCAGGCAACATATGTGTAAATAGTTGCATGATTTTAAACAAGCAGCTAAATTATGGCATGATTGTTTTGGGGGGTGGTGCAATATTGTAGTAGCCAGAACATTTAACCATGTCTTGTCTTTTTTCTTTGTTTTTTTTTGGTATTTGAGATCATTATGGATTTACATGTATTAGGGTCCTCATTTGATGAGGATTTGAATTTAGGGCTCTCTCGTTTATTTACTTTTTCCCAAACTGTTTCAAATGGGTTAGACACGTAAATATAGTTTTAGGTCTTCTTTATTGAATTAGATTTACACTACCACATATTGCTTCCAGTGAATTGAATCTATCATCGAGTCTTTTAACTATTTCAATTTTGAACTTCTATGAAGTTTTACATGATGTATATTTTTGCCCTTGTAAAAAGAAAAAGATTGTGAGTGATGAGTGAAGATTCATTTATGTTAATTTGCGCATTATCAACTTGGGTTATTGAAATTATGAAAAAAATATAACGATATAAATTTTAGAAAATATTTATATAAATCACATGAAGCTCCCCTTATAAAATTTCAGACTCCATCAATGATCTCACATAAGGAGATATAAATCTCACTGGATGATTATATAGGTATTTGTAGCCACCAATCTCTTATTCAATAATAAATGTAGACAAAAAAAATTGTATAACTAAACCGCGTAGATCTCTGGTTTTTATGCTTTTGTTTTTTTATGTAATTCAGATCCTATGTCTACATTTCAAGAAATGGAACCCACTTACCCAGAAAAAAGAAAGAAAGAAATGTTACCCACTTACTTCAACTGGTGAGACACTGAAGTTTAAAAAGTGCATGCAGGACCACATTTTCCTTCTTTGGACCACACCCCTATGGTCCTCGCATGCAAGGTTACTGTCACACCTAAAAACTCATGGCATGTGGAGGAGACACGTGCTAGGCATGTTTGGGTGCAAGTGCGCAATGGCTTGCGGACATGTCAAGATGAGCGGGATGCGTATATGGCTCAGAGATATGTGGGGATGGCTGAAATGGACCTCACTCATATACGGAGGCATGACCGAGAAGCGTGATCCAAATGAGCCGGCACCACGGGTGCAATGACGTGGGCAACTAGACCGGGAGCTTCGGAAGCCCTGACCGGGAGTGTCAGGCAATTCATCCGGGAGCATCCGATAACTCGACCGGGAGCGTCGGGAACCTCGACCAGGAGTGTCGGGTAACATGTCTGGAGTGCCGGACATCGTGTCCGGGCACACTCAGCAAATCTACTGGACGGACTCGGGAGAACCAATGCAGCGTTGCCAGTCGTGTCCTTGTGCACCGAGTGCGCAATGACTCGGGGGACACATGGACAGTTAGAAGGGATCTGGCCTTGCAAGGAACGTGGGGGAGATGCGTGGTGGTTGACACGAGCATGGGAAATGGACGTGGGCAAACACGAGGACGCATGAACCAGGCGTGGGCAAGGACTGGACTGCATAAGCCAGACATGGGCATGTGGGGGGGGGGGGCGTGCAGGAGTGATGCGCAATGATCACTCCAACCAAAGGGGAATCCGCACAGTACGTGGCGTACCAGTCGGAGAACCAGTGGGCATCTGGGCAGGGTGACCGGATGCACTCAAGGTGTGCACCAGGTGCACGATGGCTCGTGGGCACAACCAGAAGGTACGGAAGCGTGGGCGATGCGTGGTGCATGACACAACGTGGGGCATGTGGAGACGCAATCTGAAAATGGGTGAGCAGTTGCACGAGACTTGCTGGAACGTGGGTAACATGGTGCAAAGCGCGACATAGCACACTCGGGCTCACCACGAACACAGGCATTGCAAGGGATGCGAGGGTGGGCAGTTAGACGCGCCGGTTACGCGGTCTAATGCGCCACCAGGGCAGACAGTTGCAATGGGCGTGGAAGTGGGGGAGATGCGCGTGTGAGCAACGACGTGGCACGCACCATCCACACTGGTCAGACCACTTAGCACGCTAGCGAGAATGAGCGGAATCTTGGGCGCGTGAAGCAATATCGTGGACAACTCGTGGGGCGATGTGGCACGCGATGCACGCAAAGTGGGCAAGTGTGGTCGGTTATGTAACTGCCACAACTGTGTGCAGAGTGTGTCGGTTATGTAACTGTCGTAACTAATCCATGATGGGGAACATGGGTAGTTTCTGGCAAATGAGCTCCTGCGTGGACTGAGTTTTGTAACTGTAGACTGAGGCAGTCTATATAAGGGTGTAAGTGTGATCCTTCGGGACACACATGTCATTGAGGCATTTTTCTTTGTATTCCGGGAGTTGAATAAGAAGGTTGGGAAGAGTGTTTCTGTAAATTTGTGGGTGTCTAAGGATTGTGTCGGGGCTGACCGGTGTGAGCATTGGTGCCACACGGGAGAAACCCCCGTGACAGTTACCATCTTATTTTTTTGGCTCTTTCATAAAGAGAGAGAGTTGTGACTTGTAAGATGTGATAAGTGATGGCTTAGAGAAATATGTTATTTAATTTTTTTGTACATACCCCGGGACTGGGCGATATAGACAATGGGCATAACCCACAAACACACAGCCTGGTCTCTCCTTTATTCTCATGTCTCCGACAAGATTCGCACCTACATCTCCCATATGATGGGAGTCTCCTAAACCACCGCGTCAAATGCGGGATGGACTAGAAAATATGTTATTAGTTCATCTTTAATCATGAATTAAAAAAGAAAAAAATCCATATAACCCCCTGAAATCTTACCTAAATCCATATAACCCCCTGCAATCTTCATATATCCATATAACCCCCTGCAATCTACCCCAAAATCCATATAACCCCCTCCGTCCGCCTTCCGTCAGCCGACTTAACGGTAAAATTGAAAAAAATCCATATAACCCCTTGTAATCTGGCCTAAATCCATATAACCCCCCTGCAATCTTCCTATATCCATATAACCCCCTGCAATCTTGGAAAACCCATATAACCCCCTATAATCAGAAAAAATATTTCTAAAAATTCAAAAATAAAATTCAAAAATAAAAAACTAAAAAAAATTTCTCTTGACATTTTTTATTTTTTAAAAATATTCTTTTAAAAAAATTATCACATTTATCATATCACACATGCATCTCTCATACTTATTCCTAAACACAAATAATTTATGCAGGGGTATAATTGTCATTTAAAAAGTCATAAATTATTATCCATCTCTTATCTACCATTTATCCTTATTTTATCCAAGATGAATCAAACAACAAAAATATCAATTTTACGTTTTCTAATGAGAATAATAGAAAAAAAAAGAATAAATAATAAAAAATTACTCTATTATTAATAAAAAATTATTTTTTTATTTTTGAATTTTTAGAAATATTGTTTTCAGATTACATAGGGTTATATGAATTTTTTCTAAAATTACAGGGGGTTATATGGATATATGAAGATTGGAGGGGGTTATATGGATATATGAAGATTGCAGGGGGTTATATGGATTTAGGCTAGATTACAGGGAGTTATATGGATTTTTTTCAATTTCGCCGTTAATTCGGCTAACGGAAGGTGGACGGAAGGGGTTATATGGATTATGGGGTATGATTACAGGGGGTTATATGGATTTATGAAGATTTAAGGGGGGTTATATGGATTTAGCTAAGATTTCAAGGGGTTATATGGATTTTTCCCATTAAAAAAAATGTGATGTTAAATCTATATGCTATCACGAGAGGCGCGTGCATAAATCTTGTGAGCCCACACGGTCTCTCCGATATGATGCGGGGCGAGGCGTCGGTCCAAGTTTTCATGGGCCCTTACTTATGGAGACAGGATACCTAAATCGGCTAGCTAGATTTCACATATAGTATGAATGCACTCGTGTGAATGGGATTGGAGGAGACTATTTTGTGGTAGGTTCACTCTTTAGTAGGCGTGTGTGAAGGGTCTAATTAATATTCAAGTTGGGTTTGTGATTTTTTTAAAAAAAAAAAGATAAATATTTACTATTCGATTCAATTTCTGAATTCAAATTACAAACAAGGAGAATCGAGAGTAAAAAACAAAATAAAGGAAAAGCAAACAATAATGGAACGTCGCGTCATCATTCTCCAGTTTAAAAGAGGTATAACCAAAGGAGGACGGCCACACTCATCCCACAATCCTCATCTGTCTGTCTTTGAAGTTAATCTTCTCCGCCTTCACGATAAAATGTCCCCAGTCCCGCATGTGTCCTTGAAACATACTCAGCATATTCTCTTGGTAAATTTGCCCTCCTCGAAAGACAACCTCGTTTCGAGTACACCACATCGTCCATGCCCCTGCCGGCATAATCTTCTTTTATTCATCATATTATATATTGGGGTGCGGTATTTTTGTACGCAACATCATGTGTTATTTCATTTCACTAATTAAATATTTATTTAGTTAATTAAATTTTTATATAAAAAAATGTATGTAATTCATTAAATTATATATTCTTCATTTTTTAACGTGTGTGCTTTTTTAATGCAATTTTTTTAAAAAATAAAAGATGTTTTTTACTAAATTATTCAAGTTATCTCTAACTATATCCAAGAGATGTAACAATTGAAGTACAAATAAGATTGCACCAACACGCACACACATGTATTGTTCGTTGGACCCGGGAAAATGAGGGTTGGATTGTGTTCATAGATGTTCAAATTAGCCGGCGACAACGGGCTGGGCCGGAACAGGCATGCGGGGCCGGGCCCAGATTTTGTGACCCGGGCGGGCCTGCCTGCCCAAATATTTTGGAGCGCTGTTATACTCATATTTTTTTCACGGTCTTATGTGTTTTGTTAAAAATTCAGTGAAACATTTTTCTCATTAAACGGTGTATATACTTCGTTAAAAAAATCCATACTAATTAAAATTATCTTCATTCAATTTGAAATAGAATGATATATATTCTTATTAAAGCATATATTTCATTAGATAATGTTTATTATTTTTTTAAAAATTAAAACACGTGTGGTTTGAGTTTTGATTGATTAAAAATGAGTGAGTCTAACCATTTTCATTTTTTAAAAAACAATTATTGACGGCCACTGGGCCAAATGTCAAGGTTAGGACCGCCACCCTTAATTGCTGGGAGGGTTGGTCGGTCCATGGGTAGACCTAACAAAGTCCGGTTTGAGCGGGCCCATGGGCCGGGTTAGGCTTCAAAGTGAGGCCCAAACACGGCCAACGGGCCAAGTTATTAAATGCTAATGGAAAATGTTGATCCTTGGAATTGCGTGTAAGATCATTTCTCAAAAATTTCTAGTTGTGGGCATGAGTGGACAACATATTTGTATTTTCATTATAATGAGTAGTGATTATTAAATGCTAATTGTGATTCTCAACCATTAAACGATGAGTCCATGATATCATTAGAACATGAATGCACATCGAGTTATAACTAAATGGAGAACAAATCTTAAATGCACACCAGATATTGATCTTGTTTAATGAAATATTCAACAAATCTTAAATGCACACCAGATATTGATCTTGTTTAATGAAATATTCAATAGAAAGTCAAATAATATCTTTAAATTTATTAATTACTCTTGAGATGAGATTAAAAGATCTGTCATTAGTATTCTCAACTACAAATCACTTGTGAGTGATAAATTTGGCACAAAGAATTGGAGTCTGGGACTGGGAACTCATAATTGTGGTTTAAAGTTTTTCTCTGAGGTATAAAAATCTTTTGATGAAGATCTAAATGCTACGCAAAAATATTTTAAAGAAAATAATAGGTCGAGCCTCTCTTGCAATCCATTTGCAATAGACATCATTTTCTTTTTAAAAAACAATTATACACTCTTCTATTAAAATATATATTGTTATTCGAAATCAAATATATTGATATACAATAATTTTTTTCTTTAAAAAAATTTAAATTTTTTTTACTATACACATTATGATATAACTCCATTCACTATGATAACACAATATACATTATACTATCAGTGTACGAGATTGCACATTGGGATGAGTGTATCATCTCTCATAGTTTAAACAATCTTTCAACTGTAATTTTTTTAGGGATTTTTATTCTTAAGTCCCTGTAAACTATGTTATTTAGTGATTAATCCCTTCCTTCTTCATTTTTTTTTTAATCTCCAACTTCAAATGCCTATTTTGTTATTAGCCTATGAGTCAAATGTAAGTCTAAATACAATTAGTCTGTGAAATTTGTGAAATGAAATTTATATTTTTAAGTATATGTAAATTATGTTATTTAATAATCAGTCCCTCATTTCATTTCTTTTAAGTCCCCAACTTCAAAAGTCTAACTTTCTTATTAGGATTTATTACATAAGCAAATAACAATGATTACATAAGCAAATTTGAAGATTTTTCATTATTGAATTTTGATTTAAATGATTTTTTCTTAGTTGAAAATTGTTAAATATCAAATTAAATATTTTGAGTGTGTTTAGAATTTAAATTAAAAAATTTAGATGCTATTAAAAAATTTATATGCAGTCAATGAAAATTTTATTTCGCATGATTCTAAACTTTTTATTCAATCATTGTCATTATATATACTTAATGATAATGCCTACTTTTCTAAAAAAAAATGATTCTAAACTTTTATTTAATTAAAGATTTAGTGATTTTTTGGGAATCTACCATATTTATATTATTTATTTATTTTTTACATTTAAGTTACTATTATCTTAGTTTTTATTTATTTATTTATATTTAAAATGTCATTCATGAAGCATTTGAGATTTTACTCTACTCTTATAGAATCTTGACTACGTATGCTACTATACACCATAATTAATTTGAAATATCAAATGATGGAAGTTGAAGATAGGCTAAATAAGAATATCGATATATTGGCTATAAAAATGTTGAAAATGGTTTCATTATTACTTTCATTTAAGAGATGAGTAGTTTAAGAGTTTTAACTATCTATTAGTCTCAAATAGAAAAATATTTTGCACAGAGACTAATAAAAAAACATTTAAAGTTGAGGACTTAAAATGCAATATGAAGATGGAAGGGATCAATTTTAAATAACATGGTTTATAGATACTTAAAAATAAAAATATCAAACCGTAGTTTAGGAATTTCAATTATCCATCAGCCCCAATGGAAGACCTAAGGGGCATGCCGGGCCCAGGCCCGCCCAAAGATTTGAAAATTTTGTATAGTGGGCCAATGTTTTACTTTTTAAAGACATATATGTCCTTATAAATATGGGTAATCCCGTATAAATCCCACTCAAATTGGGGTACACATACAAGTTCTTGGAAACTCACAAAAATTCGTATACATCCCAATCGTCAATAGAATTTTGACATACTTTAGTTAACTCTAATTCATACCATAAAACGATTAAATTATCTCTAATTTTTTTACCCATGTAAATAATGTAGAGGTAGAAGATGAAGAAATTTAAAAATTTCATAAATGTAATTTGATCTTTTGTGTGGATTAATTTGTATTTACAATTATTTTTAGGAACTGTAATATCTACAAGTACATGGTGATGAACTATTATGAGATTATTCCGTTAAATTTTTTATGTTTCGCTCATTGATCATAATTGGGTTTTTGTGTGTTTTTAGAGACTTGTACATATCTCTCAATTTTGACAAGAACTTATATGAGATTATGCATGTTTGTAGGGATATAAATGTATTTAACCAAATAAAAAAACCTAATAAAAAATTAACATCGTGAAACCCGAACACCCCATTTTGTGTCGTCAATGGAAATCACGTCATCAAATCTCTCGTGATTTCTTGTTGTATGTTTATTTTCTATTGGTGGATTTAATTTATTTTTGTTGATTGGATTAGGAGATTTGGAAAAAGTTTATCTTCAATTCTTCAAATTTTTGTATGAGTAATATTATTTGTTAATTTTTTTCGGCCCCAATTTTAGTTATATATGCTTCAACACATAAATAGAAGCATATACTCACATTAACGAGATATATCATAGGAAGAGACATATCAAACAATTGTGATCCAAATAAGAAGAAGACAAAGAAGAAGAGACCAGAAGAGAATTTCAGAGGAGAAAGAAGAATAAGAAGGAATTTGGAATATTCTCTGGTGCCTTCTTTATTCATCTATAAGGCATAAATAGCCCGACACCTAACAGCTTGCCTACAATTCAGGGATTTATCTTCAATCAAATAACTACAAAGAAGAAAATTAATTAAAGCTGAATAACTAATTCCAGCCTATGATTCAGTATGGCAATCTCCTTGAGATCTAATTGCCAGCTTTGCACGTCCACGTCTCACACCATTCAAACACCCCACACGAGCCGAAACGCCTAGAGTAAGCACGCCAACCCAGGGATAGGTCCAATAGTAACCTATCACTCCATCCCCTTTCCAAATGAACCTTGTCCTTAAGATTCAAATGAGAAAACTGAAGCTTCAATCTCTCATAAGGCTCTCCCAAGTAGCATCCTCCAATGGTAGCCCTACCCAATGCACTAATGCTTCTTGGCTAGCTTGATTTCCTGACGTGTTCTAACAAAAAGTAGTAATCAGAGAGGCTCAACAACCAATTCACTACATGACTTAGTGAAAGAAGGCAATTGGGTTTGTGTGCGGCCCAATTCTCCCAATTGTCTATGCAACTGCGAAACATGAAAGACAGGGTGAATTCCTGCATCCGGTGGAAGTTCCAACTTGTAGGCCACAACATTCTTCTTCTCAATCAACTTGAATGATCCATAGAACCTTTGGTGCTAGTTTTTATTCCTATGCACTTAAAGAGATGACTATCGATAAGGTTGGAGCTTGAGATAAACCCAATCTCCATGTTTGAATTCCAAGTCTTTATGATGTTTATCTTGTTGTATCTTCATCTGATTCCTTGCAGCTACAATGTTGTCTTTCAATAGATGAAGGACCTCATCACGATCACGCAGCTCCTGATCGACCAATGCCACTGTTGTAGAACCCGCCTCATAACGATGCACTGTGGGAGTGGTTTCTGTTGGTCATAGTAGAACTGAATAACAAATACAAGATAGAAGAAAATACAAATACAAAAGAAGACAGAGATTTAACGTGGTTCAGCCTAAGCCTACATCCACGGGGCTACAAAATACAATAGCATCCACTAACAGTTGAGAATAACATATACAGGATACAAGCAAACCTTCATTAAAGTATCTCTCTAATTATCTCAGTCAACATCCATAAGGGCCTCTACATAATACAAATATGTCAAGCCAAGCCAAATTACAAAGTCTCTTTACTTGAGATTTTATAAAAACAAATCCTAACAAACTAATCCCTATAATCTGTCCATAAATCTTATCAGATTTTTTCAAATTTGATGGATTTAGTCAGTGCCCACCCTAAATAACTTCATCCTTGTCATCCAAATTTGATACACTGAAACTGAGACATTTTTCCAACAGGTTTGACCATACACCGCTTTGAATGGCATCATCGGCGTGTATGATTGGAAAGTCGTATTGTACAAGAACTCCGCCCATGCTAGCCACCGCACCCATTGCTTCTGTTTGAGACTCACAAAACATCTCAAGTATGTTTCCAAGCAACGATTTAGCACCTCTGTTTGCCTATCAATTTGGGGATGGTCTGCTATGCTCATCTTCAATATAGTACCCTGTAGGCAAAAGAATTCCTGCCAAAACATAATAATGAACAAGGGATCTTGATCTAAGACAATCAAACGAGGCATATCGTGTAGTCATACAACCTCCTTCACAAAGATTTCAGCCGACACCTTGTTGAATATGGGTGTTTGAGATGAATAAAATGCCCGTACTTTGTAAATCTATCCACCACCACAAAAATCACTAAATAGCCTGAAGATATCACCAAACCTTTGATGAAATTGATC
This sequence comes from Acorus calamus, assembly GCA_030737845.1. NCBI lineage: Eukaryota > Viridiplantae > Streptophyta > Magnoliopsida > Acorales > Acoraceae > Acorus > Acorus calamus. The sequence goes on along the minus strand of CM060859.1, from coordinate 16,965,760 downwards.
GAAATATCCTCCCAAACACAATCTAGAATAGCCAACAGTTGAAGTTACCCTGCCAGATAAATGATTTCGTACTTATTGTGCTGACAAGTATCACAACCACGTACAAAGTCTTTGATGTCCTTCTGCATGCCCTCCAAAAGAAATTGTCTAACAGCATTTTGTATGTGCAAAGTACTCCTAAGTGGCCACCCATCTACATGTCATGATATTCGTGAAGTAGTTGAGCCTTGTACCTGCAATTAATCGGCAAAACCAACTTCCCTTTGTATCACATATGAATCTTTGATTGAATAGTTATAGCGACTAAGTCACCTCCTTAACTTTGTCGCGGATATTTTTCAATTCCTATAACACCAACCCGAATTTATATTCAACCCGAACCCTGTTTTTCTAACACAACCTGCTTAAAAATCGAGTTCAACCATTGAGTCGAGTTCAGGTTGGACCCGGTCCAAGTTGCAGCCCTACTAGAAAGTGGTTGGAGCATTTGTAAGGCCAAACGGCAACACCACGAACTAGTAATTTCTGCCATGAGTATGAAAGGAGGTCTTGTATACATCTTCAGTCACAATTCATATCCGGTGATAACCGAATTTCAAATCCAGTTTAGTAAAGTACACTGCCCCATGTAGTTAGCAGGTCAAACATTATCAGGTCTTGCCATGGGACTGATCGTGATAGGATCATGGGCACCGAGGTGGTAGTTGTCATGGCGTTGCAAATATATCACCGAGCTCCTCGAGCAAGGATCACAACGGTGACTCTAACTCCTTTGCCTCATGGTGTTCTGTCGGCTGGCTTGCCATCATGATATACGCCCTCATCCCGTGATGTAATAGGAACTACATAGAATGTATATTACCTAGTAGCACCGGCTTGCTAGTATCTCCCGCTAATCGGTAGCGCTCCCCATTCACCGTGAATTCATGGTGAGCTTCTCTCACTCACAAATCACGGGCCCCAAGCTCCTTAACCCTTGGATGCCTAATACAACGTCTAAGCTTTGGAGTTTCAAAGGGTGCATGTCGGTAGCGAAACGATATTCTTGTATTTGAATTCTCACCTCTTTGCATATCTCCCTGCAGGCCAGTTTGTTATAGTCGGCCACCATAACTAAGAATGGTGTTGCGGTAGATGCAATGTAATTGAGCTTCTTGATTAAACGATCATTAACAAAGTTATGCGTACTATTGCTATCAATCAGAATGGAGACCTGTTGACCTTCCACAACTCCTTACAATGCATCGTTTGAGGGGACGTGCAACCGGATAGTGCATGTATCGAGATCTCGGGTGAATCAGGTCCCAACAATATGTCATCTGTCTCCGTGGGCACTTGATTCAAATTCTCCTCAATTGTAGTTTCTTTGCTCGTCTCTGTGGATCCATCCAATAGAATAATGTTGAGCCTTGCAGACATGGCCAATTATGAATCATTCATCGCTGTTATTATAGCGGTTTTTCTCGCGGCACACCTGCATCTGTTACCATGTCAACCTCTTGAACCCCACTCCATGCCTACAGTTGTGGAGGACCTGGTGCTTGGGCAGATCGGGTTGGCATTGCGTAGGTTGGCTTGTCACGGTTCTGAAGGGGGACTGTAGAAGTTCTGGTCGCTGATGAGGTATAGGTATGTAGATACCCCAATTTTGACCGTCCAGAGAGGCAGAAATACTTCAAGTAACACACGGAAATATCCCACAGTTGGACATCCAATAGAGAACCAAAAGTTCGGTAAACCGGAAACCCTAACCCTAGCCTTGACCTAAACCTAAACCGGAAACCCTAACCCTAGCCATGACCTAAACCTAAACCGGAAACCCTAACCCTAGCCTTGACCTAAACCTAAGCCCTAAACCTAAGCCCTAAACCCTAACCCTAGCCTTGACCTAGCCCTAAACCCTAACCCTAACCTGAACCTAAACCTAAAACCTAAATCAGAAACCCTAATTCTAAAAACCCTAGAACCCCAAGTCCCTGGAAAGGGGCGGCTAGATCTAACTAGCCGCCCCATACCAGGCGGCTAGTTTGCACTAGCCGCCCCCTCAACCGCCCCCTGGCCGACTTTGGACCAGTCCCCTGGATGGGACATAAAGCAGCAATAAATGCTGATCATTGCGGCGGGTCATGACCTTTAGCCGCCCTCTCTTGGCCGGATAAATCCAAGTAACCGACCCAAGCCACCACTTGTCAGAGATGGGACGTTTGGCAGGTTATGATGGGGGCGGCTACCAGGAAGTAGCCGCCCCATCCTGGGCGGCTAGTTGGAACTAACCGCCCTTCACCTGGTCTCTGACAGAAGAACCACGGAATTAATGAGGGGTCTAATCGAAGCCAACCCACTCCATTACCCTCGGGATATTTTTCTACCTCTCTTTTACTAAATAGAGGGGTCCCAAGCCCAAATACAACATCAACAAATCCACAAAACCACCAATTCATCTTCAATCACCAATCCACCATCCTCACTTGTTCAAACCCTTCCCCACTAGGAATCCCGAGAGAGAGAGAGAGAGCCCCTTTTGTGAGAGAAATACCCATTTTCCTACATAAAATACCCTCTCATCCCACCCTCCAGAAACCCGGGCTAAACCTAGCTTAGCATCTGCCCAAAACCAAACCCATTTCCTACCAAAGCTCTACCCAAACCAACCCAAGCCCTGGACGGCTAAACCCTAGTAGCCGCCCCATACCCGACGGCTCAAACCCACTAGCCGCCCCCCATATCCACACTCCTTTGTCCCAAAACTCCTTTAGTCAAGCCCGGAAGCAGAATAGGATTACCTGTTTTTCACCTCTGTGTACGGTATATCCGTGTCTCAGAGCGGAGACCCCACAAACTCCCCACGTAGGCGATCAAATCCAACACCAACTTTTCCTGCTTTTCGAGAAAGCAGGTGGTGATAACACAAACCCCGTCTTTTCTGAGAAGCAGTCGGGCGGCTCAGGAACGACTCTCCGGACGGTGACCTGATCAGTCGCGAGACGGACCAGGACCAAGTTCGCAGAATCCCCCCAGTTTTTACATACCGACAGGTAGGAGCCCCTTCCATGTGGTGGACCTTCATACACGAAACATCTTGTACTCGTGCGGTCACGCCAGGCCAACGGCATGTGCCATTGTCGTCAGTCAAAATAGTTTCACCTTCATCCGATTGTCATCCCTTAACCCGCCGATATAACTGTCAAGAAGCGCCTCTTCAGGCTAGTTTTGAACCCCAGATGCTAGGCGCTCGAACTGGGTTTGGTACTGACATACGGTTCCGGTTTATGGAGTTTGGGCAATGCTTCATCAAAGTTTTTATATTCAAAGGGCCCAAATCGAACAAATAGTTCTATGGTATACTCTTTCCAAGTCGCGCGTGGATGGGATGACGAATATAACTAGAACTATTGTAGGGCGTCATCCTACAGGTGGAATGACGCTAAAAGGATTTTTTGATCCTCCGGGGTTCTCTGATAAGTGAAGAATTGTTCTGTCTTGTAGATCCATCCAGTCAAATTCTCCTTCAACAAATGGGAAAAATCAATCTGAGCGTAATGAAATTTCATGCTCCCATTTTTCAATGACTGGAAGCGGTTTGGCCGATTGTCGTAGTTCGAGCTACTCGGCAACTCCAATATTCTCTCCTTCATGAGAACGGTCATATTGGTGGCAATGGTGTTGAGATGGCCAAAGATGATATCGAGCTCATCGACGTGCTTGCATATCGTCATCGGTAGGACATGCACATCAACTTCGAGTTTTAACACTCGATCTTCATTAGAGGTGAAGTGGGTGTTGGTAGACATATCGGCTCTGATACCAGTTGATAGGAAGAGACCTATCAAACAATAGCTGTGATCCAAATAATAAGAAGAGATCATAAGAGATTTCAAAGGAGAAAGAAGAACTGTGGGTCTACCAAGGGCAAAACATATAATTTCTTATTGTGTAAGTTTGAGGTGTTACAATTTTTGTTTTAAATTATCATCTTTATATTTATATTTTGTTATAATTTTTTATTTCAAATAACGAAATAACGTTTGAAACTATGCCGGCCTTAAGAATTTAATTTTTTGAATAAGCCCTATGTGAAATTTTAAAGCGGGACCCCATACATTATTTTAAAAAAAATCTAGATCGGTTTAATCTAGCTAGGACGTTATCAATATTACTAAATAGATCAATGCACGATATTATATAATATTTTAATTAAAACATTATAAAATATCATATGCACTTAATAAAATAAAAAAAATAAATTTTAAAAATTGAAATGTCTAATAAGTTATGGTTGGAGAGATTTAGAGAAAAAAATAGAAAATTTGTTGAGATGGAGTAATTAAAATAAGACATCTCAACGTACATTTTATTAAATTCCACTAAATAGATTGTTCTTAAGTGCCTTTGTTGGATGGGAGTCCTAGGCAATTATCTTATTTGTCTTGTCCGAGGACCAACTCTGGTTTGAAATTGGACACTTAAAAATAAATATGATGAAGGGAAGAATAGTTTAGCAAACTATAATAACATAGTTTACAAGACTTAAAATAAAAATCACTTTCTTTTTTATTACAATATTCCCCAAAACTTTATATCCAATTTTCACCATTTGTTCGTCGGTGGTGATCTTCTTTGAAACCTCAGCTGAGCTCTGCTGGTCCGAAGAAATCAAAAATAAAATCAATTCAATCAAAACACACAATATTCAACAGACGTTACCCTAAAACAACACTATATATTATTAATTTACACGCACATAGATCAATCCCAATTTACACACACAAACACACACACACACACACACACTCTCTCTCTCTCTCTCTCTCTCTCTCTCTATATATATATATATAAATCAACACAAAGCCTCTTCAAATTAAACGCGGAAGAGCTGGTCCCAGATATCAGAGAACGCATGTATGATCGCAGGGTGGTGACATCTGGAGTTGAGAGAGAGGAAGCACTGAAGCAGCTCCTCAAGTTCCCTCTCTTCGAACATCTCCTTCTCCACTATCATCTCCACCATCGACCGTCTGAAGTCCCCCCTCGGGTCCTCCGACCTCTTCACAACCGCCAACCCTGATAACAACGCGTCCCTCGATATCAGGGTCTCCGTCTCCTCCTCCTCTTCTCTCTCGTCGTCGCCTTCGCTGCTGACGAACCACTTGTTCTTGTCGTCCGTCGAGGAAGACGTGCTCATCCGACGCCGCGATCTGACGTAATGACAAAGTTCGTGAACGGCTAATATTAGATAAGTATCATGTACGTACAATCCAGTTAAATACGGAAATAATTAGATTGTTTTTTGAAGTCTGGACCTCGGATCTGGTGTGGTTTTTCAGATGACATTATCGGTAAGAGTTGGTGGATCCCAACACATTTAAAAAAAAAAAACTTAAGCATTAACACGTATCGATGAATTTTATATTTGATACCATACATTTTATACAAAAAAATAATAATAATAATAATAATCAGATTATTTTAACGAATATTTGAAAAAGTACCGAATGTTCTGTTATCGTGACCTGGATTTGGATTTGGGTCTCTTGATCTTCCTGACGCGTCTCTTGAACGGCGGGAAAAGATCGAGACCCACGTCGACTCCGTCGTCGGAGTCGATCTTCCGGCGGGGAGCATCGTCGTCTGTGGCGGCGGCGGCGGCGGCGATGGATGGATGAAAGTGTTGTTTTTGCGGCGTAGGGAGGTCCTTGTAGGAGCGGCAGGTGACCTGGATGGATGTGATGACTTGGGAGATCTTCAATTTAAGATGCTTAGCCATTGCCTTGAGAGAAGAGAAGAGAAGAGATGAGAGAGGACGACGACGGAGCTTCTTTTTTGTACCCAGTGAAGTGACTGGATTTTTATATAAATACGAAAAAGAAAAGTCTAAAGTCGGTCTGGATGTTGGCCCTGCCTCGGGTGACGCTTCAAAGAAAATGTTTAACATTCGGTGAGTCTAAAGTTATCTTAAGTTTTTTTACAACAGAGATAAAATAATTTTTTATTTGATTGAGTTTTAAATTATTTTTGTTAAAAAAAATATATAATAATAATAACAATTAATTTTACAGTAAATTTACATATTCTTTTGAATTAAATAATCTAGAATAACTAAATTCTAGGAGTTAACTGGAGTCTTTATACTATTTTATTTTACCATATATAGATTTTTCTTTATTTTAGCCTTTTAAACAATTATTTGAAGCTACTTTGACTAGCTAATTTCAACTTATTTTATACTCTATTCTTGAATAAAATGAGAGATTAAGAGAGCTGTTATACTTAGATCTTAATAAAAATCACAAATAAATTCTTTGGCTATAGACACTTTATTCAATCACTTAAATAAAAACATATATCTTGTTAAAAATATTATAAATAATATTATTTAATTCATTAAACCTATTTATTTTATATATTTTATATAAATACATTTTATTAACTAAAATGTATGACAAAAAAAAGAACGAATTTTGTTGGATTTTGTTTCAGACAGTAAAAAATCTTTTTGTTCGTTTTTTTACAAAGAAAGTTTTAACATTCGTAGTGGACCAGATTTGTTGATTATTTAAAACTTACAAAGGTTCACGGAAACCGAAAATGAACGGTGATGTTTCCAAGGCTGATATGCGCTTCCGCGTAACAAATTGAACCCAGTCAAAGCTCATTGATTGAAATGGACGCGCATTAACTTGTCAAAACTTTTATTTTCTTTTCTCCTTATTAATGATTTTGTTTTATTGATGATCGCGTGCGAATGATGATGATATATAGAGAAGGGACACATGTTGGTTAATGATTTTTCCACGAAATATGTCACACTGTATCACCATCAGTTTTATTATTTGAAATTGTTTTGTTACCATGTTTAATGGTAAATTATGATAACAAGTCCCAATAGAAATTAAAGAAATCAAAAATGAATTTACAACAGCAATAATGATTGGGAGAGACATAGAGCCCTGAATAGACGGGGTAGCTACTAATAGGTTATTGATTAGGACGGGACAAGAAGAGAGGTAGCGTAGGTTTGGGAGGCGTAGTCAGTCTGGAAAACCCAATCAGAGACGCCAAAAAAACAATCAGAGAGAGCTGACTGTCAGTGTACAAATTGTTACTATTGGCATTCCTTGTGCTCACGTAATCACGTGTATGAGCAGTTTTCTTATCTAGATCCAGGTAAAACTGACACAATTAATATTTTCAATATCAAACCATACGAATTATAAATTAAATTACATAATATTAATATTTGAATCGAACTATACAAAAAGTTATATTGTATCTTGTTAAATTCATTAATGTGTATTATGAGTATTTGAATGTGTTTTGTCATTAAAGATAGATTAGTCATTTTTGTTCATTTTTTTTATATACTATATATATTGGGTATAAATCCTAATAAGATCTTCGTTCATTCTCTTCAATTTTTTATTCTAACATGACATCTGAGCTTGAATCCAATTTTTTTCTTTTTGGTGACGTCACTCTCCATTTGCAAGATCGTCAACGCTCCTTTGTTCACGGTGCTACTGTGCCGCCCCATGCCGCTGCTGTGCCACCCCATGCCGCTGTCGAGCTGCCCCATGTCGACTCTATCGTTCACTGCACTATCCGCGCACTTCCGCATAAAACATTGCTTTTGAATATTTGACATAGACATCTATTACCAAGAAAAAAAAATTGGACATCTGTTTACAACTATTTACAAACTACAAAGGAACAAAATGGAATCCTCACCTTTTTTTTTTCAGAAACCCTCCATTGTTACTTTCTTTATGTTTATGATGGATTTCTTTTCGTCTTCCTTCTCATGGTTTCATGCTAGACAATTTTGGCTATCCAGAAATGGGGCCATATGCAAAGGGAATGTCCGGTAGCCCGTTAGGTTTGCTAACGGGTCAAACTGACCCGAGACAACTCATTTTCGACCTCTATACAAAAATATAGATATTATTAAAATAAGTCTAATTGGATACCCGAAAAGAAAATTCATATTTTTGATATCTGAAATATGTATAAAATCCAACAATTATGTACTATAATACAAAATTTATATGTAGACACGTAAAACATTATACTGTTAAACATAGAATAAATAACAAATTGCTAGTATTAATCCTAAAATATAAATATATTTATATATTAAATAATATTATTATATCACATCAAATATGAATATTTTTTTGGATCGAATACATATTAACTTCAAAAAATTTCAGATATAAATATTTTATTTCAGATATATACGAATACAAACTTTTAGATATTGGATAATTTTTAAATTTTTATTAGGGTGTTATTAAACTCAGTCTTTTTAGAGTCCCAAATACAGTTTCACGTACCCTCCACTCATCGTAATGAGGCACACTGGCTGGTGACGGAGCCAGGAATTCACTTTTGAGGGGGGGGGGGGCAACTTCAACTACAATCTTTAAAAAAAATTTAAGAACCTAAAATTACAAGGAATGTACAAACAACAACAACAATATAACAATAACAACAACAACAATAATAATAATAATAATAATTACACTCTTAAATAATTAAAGAATAAAAATTAAAGCCATTGAAGCTCATTTATAAATCTGGAGATTTTCTAAGATCATTAATCAATTAATTTATATATAAATTGGCTAGGTATTCAAATTTTGATGTTTTGAAAAGGTTTAAAGTGATTGTCAAGAAAAAAAAATTTACCCTCAAAGACACAAATTGACAAGTTTGATGAGTTCATCAATCCCATAAATAAAATTACATAAATGCAATACAAATTTACATATATGTAAATGAGGGTGTTAGGGAGAGAAGGTCACATAGGTCATCGGGGAGAGAGAAAGTACGGTGGAGAGAGTGATTTGGGAAGAGAGAGGGTTTTAGGGGGGAGGGGTAAGGTGGGGGTAGTTTAAATAAAAAAAATGAGATGATACTGATTAGGGGGGAAAAATCTGTAGGGATGTAATTGTAAAGCATTATCTAAACAAGAGGCATATAGTAAATTCCCATCACAGATTTCCCACATACGCTCCGTTTGTCATACTCCACCTTAACCAACTCTCACCTTGCTCCTCCCCCGCCCAGCATTTCAAACTCCTCGCGAACTATATATAAAGTCCCGACCTTTCCCCGCCCACCCAAAAAAATCAGTTCAATCTGTTTCTGTCCCTTCATTGCTTCGGCGATGATGAAAATGAAGGCTTCTCTGAAGGGAAAGTGCGTCTCCGATAAGGGGACCGCCTCCGGGTCCATCGCCATCAACACCGCCGGCGACGCCAATCTCCGGGCGACCTTCACCGACTCCACCATCTCCCTCTCCAAGCCCGGCTCCTTCACCATCGACTACAACGTCCCCAAAAACGTAAACCCTAATCCGCTTCGAATGGGGGGTTTCGGATTTCTTTTTAGGGGTTTTTGTTTTATCGGTTGTTCTTGCAGGATTTCAGGTTCCAATTCATGAACACGATGAGGGTTTTCAAGAAGCCGGTGATCTTTTCGTACACGCACTTCTATAGGGCGAATCGGACGGCGTTGGATGGGTCGATGTGTTTCAATACGGCGAATAGGGTTTCGGCGAGCTGTGATTCGAATGGCGGGGCGAAGGTGAGATATGTTTATAAACACAAAGGTTTAAAATTAAATAAAAAATCCAGGGGAAGACGACGTTCGAGCCTTCTTATGATTTCAAGAAGGATTCGTTGGAGTTTGCGGTTTTGCAGATGATTCGTTCGGAGGGTGTCGTGAGGGCTTCGTATCAGACCGCGTCCAAGGTTCTTGTGGTTGATTGGTGCAGGGGATCGTTCAAGGTAATAATTCTCTCTTTCTCTCTGTTGAAATCAATTTCCTTGAAAACCGGATTGAGCAGTGTAAGGTGAGGTGTCCAATTCTTAAGTTACTGTCAAAGGAATTGAAATATCCATGGAATAAATGACACTTTCAAATGAACATTATGCCCATTATTAGTTTTTTTTTTAATCAAAACAATTATGTTTGTTGTTTTAATTAATTCCCCCTGGGGGGGGTCGGTGATGTCTAGATGCGTATACAAGCCTAGGTGCTTGCCCAAGCCTGTATGGGCTGCATAGACACGTATACATGTCACACAGACAACTATGTGGGGGATTTTAGGAATAGAAGTAAGACTTTGAAATCAGGATCTCTACCAATCTACAAAGAAGTGGTTTGGGAAGAGAGAGGGTTTTATATTTCCACTTAAAAAATGAGATGATACGTTAGGGGGGGAAAAATGCCCATGTTTGGTTCGAGAATTAAATTATTCTAATGTTTATGATTATTCTTGCTCCTCCCCCGCCCAGTATAAATAAGGATTTCCCCGCCCAAAATGATTTTGTGTTTGGTTGTGTTTTGAATTATTCTCGTTGAAAAACGTAAGAATAAATTTTTTGTTGTTTGGATAAAATGCGAATAAAGTATGGATAAAGATTTATAAAAGGTAAAAAAGTAATGATAGTTTATTTGACAGGTGATTTATAAAAGGTGATGACAGTTGATTTGACAATGGGTCCACTTATTCTTTGGGTGGTTCTTGTGGTTGAATAACCTAGAATAATTTTAATTTCAGAGGTTGTCCAATTCTTAAGTTAGAATCTATATATGGAATAAATGACACTTTATACTAGTTATTTTGGCATACCTATACCATGTTATACCACTCATCCAAACACATTTTTTTGTTTTATCCTGGGGGGGTCCCCTATGCCACTTGCCAAAGCCTATACTCAGAGACACGTTTTACACAGACAACTTGTGGGGGATTTTAGGAATAGAAGTAAGACTTTGAAATCCCAAGAGGGGGGTATCCAAACACAAAGAAGTGGGGTTTTATATTTCTATAGGATAACTTTTTTAGTCGTGATCCATAAGGTCATACAATGTATATTAGATTTTGAGATAGGTTCAAAGTGACATGTAGAGCACCAAATTGGAATTCCCTATTGGGATGATGGAGATGGTAAAAAAAATTTGGCATGTGTGCTTTCTTGCAAGTAAACCTGGAAAAAAAATATAAAAGAAAGTGAACGGATATGATGGATACCAATAAGGTCGCTTGTATACTTTTCTAAAGGTATAAATGCTTGAGCATTCTTTACTCTTTCATTTTTGTTACTTCTGTTATCCCTGGCATACTATCCTACCAATTTTTTTCCGAGTGACATTTACTTGTCAAAGCTTCTTGTAAAAGAAACGAATTATTGCGTGCAGAAAAACTAAAATAAAGAAAGGATCCTTCAACAAACCACAATTCTCAAAGTACTAAAACTCATAAATATATTAATAAAAGAGTCCTTTTTTGGGAAAAATTTTTTGTTATAACTAATTCTAGGAGATCTTAGAAGATCGTGGGAATTTCGGTCAAGAAAAGGTGCTAAATCTAAAAAGTTACTAAAAATAGAGCATGACATGGGAAAAATGGAAAAATAAGGACTGTTGTGGCAAATTTATTTCAACATCTATCTCCAGTAAATGCCAATTCCGAGTTTGGGGCGTCATTCCTAAGAGTTTTTCTGTAAGAAAATCTTCAAATGGAGGGTGATATGTCAAAAGAAAGGATGTGAGTCCTTTTTTTGTTTTAAAAGAAAAGGTGGGAGCAAGAGAAGAGGAGGGTGATATGTAGGGCTACTTGGGTCGGGTTGAAGAAATACAAATGGGTTGGGCTGGTCAACGGGTTCGGGTTTGGGTTCGCCAATTCGGGTTGAAGTGGGGGGTTGGCCTCCGACCCAACCCGAACCCGTAAATTAATAGAAGTCACCGTTTATTTTGTAACAAAAGATTTTAGGTAAACAAAATCTTATGGGTTGGGTGGGGTTGATTTATTTAATTTACAGAGCGGGTTGGGTCGAGCAAGACGGGTTGGGGTCGGGTTGGTCCAGAGTCGGGTTGGGTCGGGTTGGTTTAAATTTCGGGTTGGGTTCGGGTTGGTTCATTCGGGTTGAGGGTTGGGTCGGGTTAAAAATTCGGGTTGGGTTCGAGTTGGGGTCAACAACCCAACCCACCCGTTAGTTCTCAATACAAGAAATACAAAAACAAAAGATTAAAATAATTAGAAAAATACCGTCTCAGTTTGAGAGAATCATCTTGAACCCCACAAGATGGGAATTTGTTTGATCCTTGTTTGAAAGAAGTCCTAGATTTCTTCCAGTCATGCATGATTTTTCTGCTGAAAGAAGTGAACCAAATCATTTTTTAGTGGTTAGCACGAGTAGTTATATAGGTTGTCAGATGTGGATGTCACTGAAAATCAGTGATGTAATGTGTGGGAGGGCGGAGTTATTCAATTAACTTATACAGGATCTGCCTCATGATCAGGAACTCATGTAAACGATACCAGTATAAATGAACTAATACAAAAATGTTTCAAACTCAAATGAGAAGTACCCGATTGATCAATTTAGAAAACTTAGCCTGTCTTTCAGGATAATATGCATATTGGCGAAAAAGGTCCATTTGCATTGATAAATGGCTTGGCATCAACTTGCTCAAAAAAATGAATCATGGTTGGTGCAAAAATAAGTCATGGATCTTGTATATTCTGGTAGCTTTCAATGGAGAGGTTGGAAGTGCATAGAGTAAAGTTGGGTTTTCTGAAAATATATATTTAAATCTTCAAGTATCTATCACTTGGCCATTTTTGTAGATCTCACGACTAGACCTTTCCAAATCTTCTACACAGCAAGATACTTATTTAGACAATCAGAAACCTGGTGTTCTATGCCTTCTCTGCAACCATTTTTTGAAAGTTCATATACTGGTTGAAATTTAACAACTTCGGAAGATGATGATGATATATTTTTTTATACAAAGCACTGGTTCTGTCTGATTTCAATGGCTAATTTCCTTTCAAGTTTTTTGTTGTCATTCTGAGGTTCAGTATTATCCTGTACTAGTTCTCATGATATCATATCTCGTCAATATTGTCTTTATGGTGATAATATATTGGAGCTATTTTGCCATTATCTTTATGTTCCACTCTTTGCCTTAGTTTTGATGTTGAGAATCAATGATTCAGCCATATAGACTATATTAATTGCTTCAACTATTGCTTTTCTCTATAAGGTTGTGCTAGAAACAACTTCATTTTGTTGATTTTCACATGCTCTGTCCTCTTGCACTTGGACTTGCTTATAGGCAATATTGCTTGCTTCAAGTATTTCTTTTTCTCTATTTGCTATAGACAACTTGATTTTGTTATTTTATGCTCTTCCACTTGGACTACCTTGTTTTCTGGTTATTACTGGAACTTGACTTTGAAAACCCGTGAAACCTTATCATGTGTACCAACCAAATTTGAAAATTTTGGCAACTGTATTTATAAACTGGAACTATTGATTGCTTCAAACAACCATGAATATAGACTCCTATCTCTTCTCCTTTGTATATATATTAGGTTATTTTATCTTGTCAAAATTGGGTTTCTGATTATTGAATCTGCACAATGACCAGGAGCTTCAAATTTCTATTTCTAGCATTTTGAATCTACAAGATCATTTAATGACCTCTAAGGACAAAAATTATGACCGAACACAATCTCATTGCTTGTCATAGGTCAATATAATCTGATGACTGTTATAGATTGTTGAGTAGTTGTATAAGTGATTAAAAATTATTGTCTCTGGATTTGAGAGTTTAACATTGGATACTACTCGGTTATATTTCTGACAGTACCATCCAATTATATATAAATGTATCTTTTATTACTTGCTTCCAATGTATTTATTCATTAATGACCAGTATGTATCTGAACTTAGAAAACTCTCCCCTTCTTTCCCAGGTTTCGGCATCCTTCAATCTGGCTGAGCAACTAAGGTTTCCAAAAGTAACAGCTGAGAGTGCGTGGAATTTCGAGATGTGATTTTTGAATAGCTGAATTGTACGTGTATCATCGGAGCTGATCTGTTCATTGGCTGTAGTTAAAATTTTACGCTTTAAAACATTCTTTGATATGAATTGTACATGTATCATGGGAGCTGATCTGTTCTTTGGCTGTAGTTAAATTTTAGGCTCTAAAACATTCTTTGATCTGAATTGTACATGTATCATAGGAGCTGATCTGTTTTTTGGCTGTAGCTAAAATTTTAGGCTGTAAAACATTCTTTGATTCTTCAGATTGCCTACGATAATACTGATTTTAGGAAATTTTAGGCTGTAAAACATTCTTTGTACATGTAAAAATTTAGGCTGTAAAACTTGAGGAAGGAAAATACTGATTCTATTGGAAATATCATATGGTTTCTTTTCTTTTTGTAGATATCTTGTACCTTTTTTTCTGAAGAATCTTGTGTCTTGTGATAGTTTATAGTATTTCATAAATTGATGATACATTACGGGATCCACAACTTTGATAACTAGATGTATTTGATGATTATACGAAGCTCTGCTAAATATGCTTACGGGTAATCTGCCATGAGATCATTACATTTTAGATGGCACTGAGAATATATTGCCATATTGCTGATCATTGAATTATCCTCTAAAAACTTGGAATTTCTCAGAAAAAGGGTAGCAGTTAATCTCTATTTCCATATTTGAACCTGTGAGTGAGATTGAAAGTTGAAACTTAAGGGGGTTTCATCATCATTCATTGTCTTAAGTAGAATTAGTAAATGGAAAGCAAGATGATCTTAGGGATGCATTTCCCTTGAGGATCTATGCCCTTACAAGACTTGGTTTTTTCAAATCCATTTCTTTATGTCTGCTTGAGGAATCTCAATTGTTTTTTTTTTTTGGTAAATACAGGCCTCAACAGAGGCACTCATATTCATTTATCCAAAAACAGTCAAGGGATGGTTTAAAACCCTCGTGCATTTACATCTTGTATATATACATTCCTGATTTCAGAAATACAAATTTCCAGACTTTTGTGTATGAGTTTGCAAAATGTTTCTAACTATATCATCAAATACCGACTTGATATGTCAAGTAGATCTTTCCTTCCTGGCATATTTAGCCAACTCCTCAGGTGCCCGTGCTGCCTCCCCAGACACTTCCAAAACTCAAGGACTTGGAAAAAACTGTTAATTAAATTCCCTTGTAATGTTCTGAATGGGTTTGAATAAATGGGCTAGAAGGGTTACTCTCAACTTTGTATAATGAACATGTTTTATTGTGTCAAAGGATGTGGCGTATGGAAGAAGGGTGTTGTTACACACAGTCCTTTTTACAGTCTTAAATGTAATCGCATATACCTCTTTAGCCATCCAACGAGCTATATACCTCTTTAGGTGAGGTTTATATCTCATTAATTTTTTTTGGGGAAAATTCCATCTAACCACATCCAACCAGATTGCCTTCATTGTTTTCTTTACTCATTTTCACTTGTTTTCTTTACTTATTTTTGCAGTCAATAGAAAATTGAAAAACACAGCAAACCTCCCCCCCCCCCAAAAAAAAGAAAAGGGGTTGTATTAGGTGATAGTTTATTACATGTGTATTAAATTTTTTTATACTTCATCTAATGAGATACATGCTTTTATAAAAAAATGAAGTATATATTTCAATTAATTGCATTGATATATTTATAGAAAATGTATGCATCGTTAATTTTCTATCGACGCATATAAAGCTGGAAATGGATCTAGATGTAACATCGCCCTACCGGATATGGGCAAAAAGAATTCACATAATTGTTTTGGAGTAATGCTTCACAAAATCCCACTGATGCATGCAGGCTTACAGCGTATATGGGAATCTACAATGCTACAGAGGCTAGAGTTCAAGTTAAGTAATTTTAGTCATTGTGCCAATTATAGACATTTCTGTTTTTGCGTTCACTATAGTATCTGTTTTGTATGTGTGGTTCACCAAACTAAGGCTCCGTTTTTGCATTAGCGTTGAAGCCGTGTTTGCGCTGATCAACGCAGCGGATAGTGAACTCGTTGTCAAACACTAAGACTTGCGTTCGCGTTCGCACCCCTCCCCACGTTGTACCTACTTTACGGTGTCTTCGCCAACACTCTGAAAAACCGCTTTGACGTTTCCTCCATGCTTCGGCAAACGCGGTGGCCCAAGAGGTGCTCCCAAACGGAGCCTAAGGGCCCATTTGGTTATGGCTTTTGAGGGAGTCTACGGTGCTTAATCTTCAAAACCCGAGAACCCACTTCCAAACACCTGTTTGTCTCTCCAACACCAATTAATGTCTCATGCGTTTCCTTTGTAAAAATGGGCCAATACAAAACGCTTGAAAAATACGATTCGTCAGACGCATGAACACAAACCCACTTCGGACCTAGGTAAATGTCTAATCTATCCATAGTCTTTTACAAATATTCCAACCTTTGTCCCCGATCAAAAAAAAAAAAACCTGAAAACCCTAACATTTCGAGCCCCTCTTTCTCATTTCCTCTCGTTGCCCCTGCGAAAACCATATGTGAACTTCACATCTAGAAGTTGAATACCACTGTTTTTTCACCACACAAATCAATTTCAGGTGATCTTCTCCACTATCTACCTCAACAGAAACAAGAGGTTGCACTGGATTAATGGCAATAATAATGTAATTCTAATATTTTGGTTGTGGGTGGAGTTAACAAGGACATGTATGCAGTAAGCAAATACTAATTTTCCTTCGGTTTCTTTGCTTCCAGGTGGGACTTGACGGGCTGCAGCTAAACGATGGAGAAGGAGAGGCTAGGGTTTGCAACCTACTTCCGAAGAAGGGGGTTTATAAGAAGTGTGTTTTGGTAATGTGTCTATCCTGCGTCCCCAACACCATTTCTTTAGCCAAACAGAATGAATGTCTATTTCCAGTGATGACCAGACGCGTAACATATGCATCTTCTCCTCAAAAGCTGCGTATGACAAAAGCGGGGTATGAAACCTCACTACCAAACAGGCCCTAAGGTTAATGTATTAATCCAATGATTTGGAGACGATTTGAAAATGCTTGATGGGGACAAGCGGACAACACATATTTTTATAGTTTTTATCATTTTTCATTTTTATGCTGTCTATTAGAATATATGATAATTTTAAATATTTAAGAAAAAGCTTTATCCGTCTCTCTTTAGGTATAACTGCTGCATCCACACTGAACCCATATTTTTCAGAATTAAACCTATTCTTTTTTAATCCATGTTCTTATTCGCGAAACCAAAGGACTTATATAAAGCAAAAAGGAATTGTTGCAAGTGCACAGTTCATATCAAGCTAAAAAAAATCCAATTTGAAATCATCAATCACGGTTGACATACTTGCATATCACTGCTTACAAGTTCTGCAAAACCAAGAGGTCTAGAGTGAATTGATTGGAAGGGCAATTAATAATGTGCAAGTCACAGTTCTGCTCGTTGTCACAGATAATCAATAGATATAAACAAATTCAGAACATTCAGGTAATAATAACATGTAACAGGAAAACAAAGGGAAAAAAAAATACAAAGCATCAGAGAAAGCAACAACAGCTCGAACCCATCCTTTCCCATGCTGGTTTCAGAACCAAGAAAATGCATATGGAATTCAGTGGGTTTAAGGATTCTATTGGTTAGGAGGATTCTGATAGTTTTGTGGAGGCGGCGGCATCTGCGACGGATGGAACTGCCCCTGCTGAGGTGGTGG
The DNA here is from genome assembly GCA_030737845.1 of Acorus calamus. Classification (NCBI taxonomy): domain Eukaryota; kingdom Viridiplantae; phylum Streptophyta; class Magnoliopsida; order Acorales; family Acoraceae; genus Acorus; species Acorus calamus. Next base: position 16,948,207 of record CM060859.1, on the reverse strand, counting down.
AGGCGGCCTCCACATGGGCGGGGGGCCACCACCCATCCCCATAGGAGGCGGCCTGAACTGTTGAAGGGGGGGAGGCACCATTGGTGGCATGATTGGCTGCATCATAGGTTGACCTGGTTGCTGAGGCTGACCGGGCCACTGCATCTGACCATGCATTTGCATCGGTGGAGGTGGTGGTGCAAAGGAACCAGCTTGCATAGGTGGTGGTGGTGGTGGTGGTCGGATGACTGGCATCTGGCCAGGTGGGACTGCGCCATTAACAAAGGGCCGAGGGGGGATTGAGGGAACAACAGCTGTGTTGACTGAAGCCCCATTTGGAAGGTGGGCGGACCGCTTGCGAAGAGTGTATGAGGCTTGCTCCTCTGTGAAATGGGGTTGCTGGCAGCAAGGACACGCTCTGCATTACAAGCATGGAAGATGTATGAGATCTCTTTGAATAATAAAGCTGTTTTCACAACCTCACTAATATGAATCAAATCAGATGAATTTAATGGGAGAGAGCAAAAAAGGATTTCCAAGCAGAAGGAATATACCTGCTGGTGTTCCGTGACGCTCCCCTTTAGTGTCTTTTTTGTACGCATATGACACTGTTATTTGTCGATTACAGAGATATTGACCATTCATAGCCTGCACAAACAAGGTAAATGTGAGAGCACTCAATAAATTTTATGCAGTCAAAAACAATGTCGGATATATCCAAGTGTTGAATCAGTTGATGTATTTTTCACCCACTATAGTAGACATACGATTTCTAGAGCTTGAACGGTTTTCATTGTAATATAAGAGTACATATTGTATGCGCACAAATCAAACTCTTGAATACACAACTACTGTAATAAGAAAAACACATACATCTATTGCTGCATCAGATGTCTCAAATGAATCATAACTGATAAAACCAAAACCTCTTGAATTCCCAGTATCAGGATCCCGCATTATCTGAGGAACAAGAACAAAAGGAGAAGAAAATAAAAACAGTTAGATATTACACATATGAGAGCAGTGAATCAGTGACAACAAATTTTGGCTGAAATTATCAATGACACTAGCTGGCACACAATAAAAAACACATTGAGAATTGAGAACAAATCTATACAATTATGTAGTCATTGATTTTGAAAATAGGCGGCCACTGATAGTGAAAGCCAGATTTCAAGAATAACTTGAGCCAATTACAGAAAATGTCCATCATGACAGAATACATGTAATATGTGCGATGTGTCATATGCACCTGTTGGATGCACTCTTAAACCATGCCAGGGAGTTCCCCTTTTGATATGCCATCCCACTGTTTAGTTGACTTAAATGTTTAAATTAGTCCATCGAATCTAAAGCTCAGCATTTAAAAGTTGAATCCACTAAACAACATCACAAGCAGCACAGACACATGTATCTAATAAAAAAAACTTTAAAAGAATTGACTGTTTTAGTAGTATGCTGTCATACATTGATTGAGATTTCAAGCAAAGCACCAAGGCCACAAACATTTTCAAAGCACTTGGTTTCTAGTGAAGAAAGAATTTTGGAGACAGCAAACTGTAAAAACTTCTCTGATGTGGTCTATGCAAATAAGGATCATCCGGCATACAATTATGGCCATGAAATTTTAAAATAATTCAGAAATATATATAAATAATTTATTACATAAGATAATGCATTCTTTGCCATGTGCATATTTAAATGCAAATGTGAGACAAGAACCTGATACAATGATATGCATCAACTTGTATGCTTCTTTGAACCAACATATATCACACATCAGAAAAGGCTTCGACCTGCTTGTAAGGACTTAAATGAAGACTGATAGCAGCTGGACACAAGATGTCCATTTTCAAAATTCGATGGAAAAAAGCAGGTGAGGGACTTGAGAAATTCCTGCAGGCTGCAGCAAAGGTTTGGAACCAGCTTTATGACCCATGTAAAATATTATATCCAAGGGTCATTCATCTTACATCCCTCATTAACTACTACTGACCAAGTCCACATCCCCCCTCCCCTCCCCCCCCCCCCCCCCCCCCCCCCCCCCCCCCCCCCCCCCCCCCCCCCCCCCAAAAGAAAAAAACAAACGAACAAACAAAACAAAACAAAAAACACTCAGATAAAAAACTTATATCACCATATGTTCATATAGTGAAAGTTGGGAGCTAATTTTGTTTTGACGAAAAGGGTAGACTAGCTACCATGATTCATCAAAAATCGGTCAGTTATTACAAAATCAAAGCAAAGAAAAGAGACCATGCCAGAAGGTAAAGTTGGAAGATGATGACGCAATATTTTAATCTTGTTATAATTATTTAGAAATGATAAACCTCATTCGCTTCCCATAAATTCCCATGCCCATGTCCACCTCTGCAAATGAGCTAATCAAAGTGAACTAGATGTATGCCATCTAGCTATTTGAATCCCCATATATGCTTGCTATCTCTGTGTACTTTAGGCATATAGAGACCAAGTTGATGTCACTTAGGCATATAGAGACCAAGGTGGCACTGCTACAAACCCAGATGTTAACAGGAGCAACATGCAAGGACCACCAAATACAACATAACTCATATAGGTAAACAAAGGAACTTCACATGGGTACAATGATTGTTTTGGAAAAGTAGGCAGCATTCATAGTCTTTATGCATCTCGTCAACCGTCCAAGGGTTTGTTAAGTCCATTGGAGTCCAGACATCGCATAGAGATCTGACGGGAAGCATGCTACTACCACCAGAAAACTATGGTCCATCGGGAATCACCCAAATACAACTTGAGAAATTGACATCCACATGTACACAGCTCCACTGCATTGCCATTAAATGCAGGGGCGGAGACAAGGGGGGGCGGGCTGGGGCCCGGGCCCCCCCAAGGCCCATGCAACGCGTCAACGTATAGGTGATGGAGAATTGACAGTATAAAGGGATTTTGGCATATAAACCCCTCCCAAAACATTATATAATCACATACCCTTATTTAAATTCTATTCCCAACAATGCCCTCAAAAGGTTTTAATTTTGCATCAAGGCCCTTTTGAGGGTATTTTTACATAACCTAATTTTTTTTTAAATTATCAAGAATACCATCTAGAAAACGAATATTGCTAAAAATAGTAATTCACTAAGATTATTTTGATAAAATGAGATCTTTTCAGGGTATATGCAAAAAAAACTTATTGAAATGAGTGGGTTTAAAATTGAAAAATAATACATGCAGTCTCATTTGCATCCTGATTACCATGCTTATTTTTGAAGTGTATACTCGTATAATAAAGTATATTAATCTTTGATAAAAATGAAGTACGTGCTCATATGAAATAAATATAAATATATATATTTCATTTAAGTTTTATATAATAGTGTATAGGGAGATAGTGGAATATATACTGCATTAATCAATTTCATATACTGCATTAGACACGACAAATGATAATATGGCTAGAAAATGACTCAATATATTAGTGCTCATTTAAACTTTGATTCGTGTGTCCTTTTTTTTAATGCAAATTGTGATAAGATTATTTTCATAGGAATATTGATATCTGATTTTGAGGTGTATAAAAATCACATATTTGAATGGTTTAATGATTTTTTTTTGTTTATTTTGATTTTTCATCATTAGTATATTGAGTCTCATATTTTTTGGAAGTTAGATTTGAAAAATATCTTTTTAAAATATAAACTTAAAAAATATCCTTATATGTTTTTGTGATCAATTATTTTCTTTATATTCACATTTTTAATTTTTGAAGCTTCATTATGAGATTTAATGAGATTTTCTAAATCATTCTAGATAACTAAATTTCAAACTCTATTTTTCTAGATTTTCATAAATTATTCTAAATAATTAAATATAAAAAATAAGTAAAAAATAACTTTCGATATGAATTGATTATCATTGTCTCAAGAAATCGATTATTAACCAATTATTTTAATTTCGTTTTAACTTGTTATACATTTGTAATTTTTTTTTATCTTACTCATTCTCTTAACCCTCTGGCCCCCCCATACTCTAATTTCTGGCTCCGCCCCTGATTAAATGGGATCTACTGATAACTAACTCACATATTAGAAACTGAATTTCTCCATCAGTGACTATTATCTAGATGGGGAAGCATTTAGATTCCTGTGGAAGTTTTAATCCTTCAAACTTATAGTCGAATGAGTTGTTAGGTCAATAGGTTCATTCTGAAATCACCCAAAGATCCAACAAAAACTCATCCACATAAGGAAGATTTCATCAACTAGAAAGTCACTCCATTAAGATCCACCTAGATACAACTTGACCAACAATGGCCAATATAGTATCACAATTAAGTGGAGTCCTACCAATATTCAACTCACCATCCATCCAATATTCTCCCAGTTCTTCCTATTTATTATATTTATGATGTCCCCATTTGGATAGTGGAATTGAGTTATTCTGGATAGATAACTATGCCAGTATAGATAACAAATCTACAAGAATAAGAGATTTTATGTTTTGTTGTGTTTTTTTTATCTAATTGGAAAACGTAAGAATAAAAGTTGAGTTGTTTGGTTGATAAAGAATAAAATATAAATAAAGTGTAAAAAAATTGATTTGACATGTGGACCCTTTGATGTATAAGAGGTGTTGATAGGTTATTTGATGTGATAAGATGTAAAAAGTTGATTTGATATGTGGGCCCATGGGAATAGATAAAATGAGTATAGCTTATCCTAGGGGTTACTTAGAATTGTTATACTCTCTTATACTTGTTTAAACTAGCTTAGTAATACCAAGTTATACCCTGCAAACAAACAACCATTTTCTCTATCCATTCTTATACCACCCTTATACTACCCTTATACTCGTTTATTCCGTTCACCAAACAGGGAGGTTTTTAACCATTCTTTCAATTGCAGTTGCAGCATATAATCAACTCCTTCGCTAGAGATAAGAACTGGTGAATTAAAAGTGATTTGGACCAAAATATTAAATAACCATATCTGAAAGATCACAACTACTCTAGACAAAAGATATTACCATTTCACCTTCATCCAAACTTCTCCAGTTTTCATATCAACAGCATGTCTTATAGTTCCTTCAACAATCATTTAGACTGCACTATGACATTGACGACTCATCGTGATTCTTAGATCTGTCTGAGTAAAATTTATTCGTCATAGATTCTGAACCCAAAGCAATATATTTTAGTTAAACACACATCTCCAATAACATAACATTATAGAAGTGAACGAACAAACATCAACATACATCAAGGCAAAATATTTAAAAATATGAACTACAACTGGATGAGCTCAAGCAATCAAAATTCTATATCACTAGGCAAGTATTATCAATAAAATATTCTGATAGACAAGTTGAAGAAAAATAGAAACCTTCGGATTTGTCACAATGACGCCAAATGCACTGAAAGTATCATAGAGAAGCTTTTCATCTACATCCTGCAAAAATAAAAACTCAAATAAATCAGAGGTTCCATAAAATCCAAAAATTAAGAGGACACAAAGATCTTACAGGATCAAGATTTCCAATGAAAAGGTTTGCCCCAACATCCAAGCTTTTCTTGTCTTGAGAAGCCTAGAACCAAAAAAATAACTCCATTATTATAGCTGGCATTCATAACATTGATAAAGGATCATATGCAGGATAACTATGATATGTGAACTGTGGATGAGGCAATAAATTTTAGGCACAAATTTGACTACAAGTTCAATGTGGATTACAAGATATTACATATTGATGGTGATAAAAAAAATATACAATATTTTGTATCACCTGAACCTTATTTGTATATAAATGTACAAAGTCTCAACAGCAAAAGCAGAGATTTCTTCATTTGTGATCATCCCATCATATCAAAACAGTATGCATATACCCAGGAATTGATGTATTTGGTTTGGATCAAAATCAACTCTTTATTCTGAACCACCTTGATATGAGATGGATGAGAAATATTAATTTAAAAAGTCTAGTTCTTATAAAGATAAATAGGAATCTAGTAGAAAAAGAATTAAAGACTTCAGAGGCATGGCCCAAAAAACGCCTCATGAAAAGCCCAGGAACTTTTTTTTGAAAAGATAGAGGTTCAACCTTATTGATAGGAGACGAGGGATCTCCAAATAAAAGTTAACAAAGAAAGAACCCTCTTCATAAAGGATGACCAAGGATCTGGGGTCACCAATCTTCAAAAAACAAAGAAAGAAAAATAATAAATATAATAAAGATCCTCAAAGAAAAACCACCCTATTAAGGGTTGTTTGTGCATAATCTCAAAGGGAAAATGAAAGAAAGTGAATGCATTTGGGTCAAAGAAAAAGTGATGGAAAGTAAAAATTATCATGGTGTTTGTGCATGCAGTGAAAAATTTCCCTTCACTTTCTTTAAATTCTCACCTATGGGGAAAGAAAAAAAATTTCCTACTTTTTCTAATAAGAGAAAATAGGAGAGAGTGATGAAAACTTTTCTTTCCATTGTTTAGCACAAACACTAGATTTTTTATGGTCAAAAGAAAAATTTTCACTTTCCATCACTTTCCCTTTAACACAAACACACCCTAAAATGGCAACCAACACTATGCACTACCCGAACCATGCATTGCCCACAATGATGGAAGATGTCTCATCACCAAGAATTACATGGGCCCCTGATTTAAGAAGTGTGGATATCGCCACCCATGTGTTCTTCACATAAACCCTTGTATGTTGGAATATACATTAGTTACGAGTCAATCGAATGGTCTAACAAACTGGTAGTGGAACAACCAAGGTACAAAGTTGATTAAATGAGGTTTTGCCAACAATGATCAAAGAGGGAATTCTAGCACTTGATTAACAAGAAGAGTTCAATAATGTCAAATACCAATACAAACATTGGGTACAGTTTGAAATTTGACAGAGAGCATCATACTCCCATACCCAAAAAGCTTTGTAAGTTGTAACGCACATCTCGAGATAAATCCCATTTCGAGGCACCAATGTCGGTCACCTTACACCTTTCCACATGAAAGAATGAAGCTGATTATTCTTTAAATTATATCCAATAACTTTCTCAACGTTCTCTCAAGATGTTTATCACTAACTTCTCTATGAGATAATCATCTGAGCATCAACAACTTCTTAGAGGCCCAAAGAAAGGGGGACCAGGCATGGGACAAGCTGGCTTCAATGTCTTAGAGATGACCAGATGTGAGTCAAGAGTCCTGATAACCGTGTCGAACATTGACATGTTTCCATATCCATGTTACATATCCAGAAAGTATTTAAAGATGCTTAGACAGAACCTACAAGCATTTGAAGATACACAGAGTCATCAAGGGAGGCATGTGGGTTCATTATTGAGGACATTATGGTTACAGTGGCATGCCATGAAACTATCGACGGGAAACACTTGTCAATGAAATATGTTCGATGTGCCAGAAGAGATGGCAGACAGTTTTCTACACATAAAAGGAAATAGCCTAGTAGGACATGACCAACTAAGGCGAGAAGACACAAGAAAAATGTGACCTAATATAATCTTTACACAGTTTTGCATCTGAAGCACCAACAAGTTAATATAATATGCATCATTGTGATCCTTATGATGGTAACTTGATATTAACACAGATGCACAACAAGTAAACTCTTAAAACTGTCAATTCCACACCAGATTGAGCATGACAAGGTTCAGGATATCAGGTATTGTTCAATTATTTCCGAGTTTGCCCAACACCAATAGAGATGTGGAGGTGGTGATAGTGGCGAAGTAGCCTAGTCAATTTATAATCAATACCTTATTTACACGTATTGGCTTCCCGTAGAGTTTAATCATATTCAGGATCTTGATTGCCTGCATGAGAAGAGATAATGAGGTTATCTCATGTATATCTAAATGGTTCAAATAAATCAGCAAAAATAATGAAACAGATGAAAGAATTTCTTACATAATCAGCATCTTCTTCACTGCGAAACTCCACAAACCCATATCCTTGATGGAGATTAGTAACTCTATCCTTGGGAACATAGACATTGACTGGACCAAAATATTTGAAGAATTTTTAATGAATAAAACAATTCCATAACTAATAATTATTGTGTATTAAACTATTAATATATTCATCGCCCCAATAATTTGATGTCAGCAATTTCAAGCAATTATGCCCAACTTTTCAGACATTGTGAGTGGCATCTTTACATGGAAAAGACATCAGCAACAGCACACAGAGAGTTCTCTAGCATCATGTAACATGCAACAGCAAACATAATGAATGAATGTCGCAATATTTGTAACGCCCTTACAAATCTGTAAAAACCTTTTATTCCAACATCTCAAACAGTTTTATCTCTAGAAAAAAGGCTAATCTGTATTGGTAATTCTCAAAAACAAACTCTATGAATGTGAGGAAGTAATCAATTGCATTCCACCACAAGTCATCAAGTATTTTATCCACTCACTTGATGTTCCTTAAAATCATCATCCTCCCTAGAGCAATCCCCTTAGTTGGACACTAACGACCATATTTTGAAAGTCAAGTTTGATTTGCTTAAAATCTCTAAAATACACTATCACCAAATTAAACCATGCATCCAATGCTGAAAGTATCTTTAAGCTCACAAACTTAATTAAGATAGAAAGCCTTATTGAGTAATTAGTCATGAAATGTTTTGTGAGCATAGCATCAGAAGCATCAATGGTGGTCTAGACGTCTAGTTACACTAAAAAAATGTGATCTTATTCAATCCTGTGTTTGTCGTTGCACAAATATTCTATTCCTCTCATGTAATTGTTCATGAGCCCCAATGTTGAACATATGCTCAATCCTTATGCTCTCTTGTATCCATCTTCTTCTCAAATCAAAGCCATCCTACCTCAATGAATCAATTCCTATATCCCATGCTTGCATTTGAACTTACACTTAAAGTTGAAGATGGTAAGTGATATCATTTTTTAGCATACTTTAATCCCAACTCAACTTCTACAACAACCCTTTGTATTTCCTTAAGATACTGAGATGTCACCTTTGGACATGCTTAGACCCCACAAAGGTGAGCCATTACTCTTGAGCAAAAGATTCTGAATCTTGCGTGACAATAGTTGCATCGGAATCCCAAATTTCAACCCCTTCCTCCAATCTCTCTGTCTAGTCACATAAACAAATCAGCAGGCACATGATAAATAAGCTCTCTAGTGAGAATTTATGTGAAAGAAACACAACATAACATTAACAAACTCTCAACATTTTCTACCCATTCCCTTCTATTTACATAACAAACTACTAAATAAATTGAACCATTTGATACTCTTATAACCTAATGTGGATAAATTAATTCTAAAATCCAAAATTATTAAAATGTGAAGATCATTCAAATTTAAAATGTGTGGGTCTTCAAATCACATGCTCACATCTACAAGTCAACCACCAGTATTATCTACACTGATATCTTTGCCAACAACACAACAACAAATCTCTTCCACTTCCAACAATAGCAATTGTTCTAACTCCCGCTTCAATCACTTGAGGATGATTCAAGACCATACTCAATGTTATCAATGCAGGTAGTATTCTTGCTTCCAAGTAAAACCTTTAAGCCAATTTAGAAACCCATGTGGCTCATATGAACTTCACTCCTTTGCCTCATTCATTTTCCCACCTCAGATGGGGACAATGCCCTCACTACATATTTTCTCTTTCTCTCATAAGAATTTGAGTCAGATATACAAGTATGCCTTTGCATGAAATGCAATAATACCCCTGTATGTCACAGAATTACACCACAAGATATTGTTTGCTTTGTCCATGAGACTCACTAAAATTGTCTAGTATGTTTTATCCTGGGTCTTTTCAATTGTTGGCCAAGCCCATCCCCATCGGACTGCATGTCCTCGTCTGTTGTCTAACCACCCTCCTCACCCGCCCATCACATACTGGATCTTCCCATACGTATAACTACACTCATCAAGCTTTCCAAATCAAAGATACACACCAAATTCTCTCAAAATAAACTCAGTAGAAAGAGAAAAGATATGCCAAACAAAAAAAGAAAAAGAATCAGAGAGGAAATCTCTCGCTCTCACTACAACCTACTAAGTTTATCTAAATTCAAGAGATCAAACCCATCTACTGGCTAATCCAGCCTTTATGGGCACCTAACACTCCTACGAATTCATAACATAAACTGAGGTGACATGCTTACAGATAACAATGACAAGAATAAATAACCCAGAGAAGAAAAAAAATTGCAGACAAATATATTCACAACCTACCAAACTAATATGGGTAACCCAATAAAATCAAGAAGAAATACCACCAGAGAACTCTAATAAGCCAATAGACAAGTTCTTGTAATACACATGGAATTCGCGACCTACCAACTGGACCTGCCTGGACAAACAACTCCCACAGCAACTCCTCCGAGACCTGTTAAAAAAAATAATAATGATATTAGAATCCTCGGCTGAAAATAAATAAAAACCAAAATCACCGCCCACAAAAAAACCCTAAATTTCCACTGCCACGAATCATAAATGACGAAAGAAGACCATAAAAACCTAACAGTTTGTCTGGTTCGTCTAACTGTCGAAACCCTAGTTTTCGAGTAACTAAAACAACAAAAACCTAATTTGATAGATTTTGAATGGGGGGGGGGGGGGGGGGGGGGGGGGGGGGATGGGGACACCTGGGGGTCGAGATTGCCGACGTAGGCGGTGGCGTCTTGGTTCCTCTCGGCGGAGTGTTGGCCGAGAAGGTTCGCTCCTACTCCCGGAGCTATCCGAGTCGTCATTACTTCTTCTTCTTCTCCGGCGCCCCTTCAAATCCAACAGAGAGAGTGGAGCCAAGAGAATATGAGAGGGAGGGTTTATGAAAGTCGGCGTATGCGAGAGACGGTCTACGATCAATTCGATCTATGGTTACTCTTGCGAGCGCTCGCACGCAAGGTCCCTTGTGCATAGGGCTGTCAATGAGTCGATTCCAGACCCGACCCGACTCGGACCCGATTACCTGACCCGGTGGACTCAAACATACAAACGGGTCAGATCCGGGTCCACTCCACCCCAACCACATGTAATATACCCGACTCGATTTGAACCTAACCCGGTAGACTCGAACATACAAACGGGTCGAGTCCGGGTCCACCCCGCCCCGACCCGTCAAACCCGATTGATTTATTAATATATGCTTATATTAGTAATTTAATATTAGTTGACTCAAAATTTTATTTTTATTTATCAAGTTATTAGCATAAATCTTAACTTATTTTCTATCTACAAGTCCAACCCCATAACCAGCCAAGCTCACCACATCATAAGTCATCCACCAAACAAAAATAAAAAACCATAAAGCCCACCAAAGAAAATTATTTCACTTTTTTTTACGCCCTAAAGTGAAACTGTGAAGTGTGAAAGACGAAAGTGTCCTAAAGTGCCCTAACTTTTTTTTAAGCCGCCGTCTCTGTCTCGCTCACATTCTCACTCTGCCTCCGGTCTCTCTCACACGCGAGCAACACCGCCTGGACCGCGTGAGCCACTCCGTCCGTCTCTGTCTCTCTCACTCCGCGTGAGCGACACCGCCTGGACCACGCGAGCCACTCCGTCTGTCCCTGTCTCTCTCACTCCGCGCGAGCGACAACGCCTAGACCGTGCCTTCGTCTCCGACTCTCCGCCCCCATTCGACATGTCTCAAACCAATTTCAGATCAGGGTAATCTTTTTTGTAGACCCTATCTTTTATTTCTATTTATTTTTTTTATCACACTGTGTTGTGAATTAGGGTCTTTGTAATTAGTCTATAATATGTGTAATAAATGGTTCAAATTATGTAAATGGTTCATATTTGGATGATTATTTTCATTTTTCATGGGTTGATATTATGTGTTTATGTAAATGGTTTCATATTTGGATGATTATTTTCATTTTTCATGGGTTAATTATTTTCATTTTCATTTTACATGGGATGATTATTTTCATGGGTTGATTTTTTCTTTTTTTAGGTCATCCCCGGGTCGGGTCCGACTTGGGTCTGACCCGGTCCGGGTCCATCTTTTCAAGGACCCACCGGGTCCTGGGTTGGACCCGGACCCGTCAGGTCCGGCCATGGGTCGGGTTCGGGTCCACCCTGATCCGGCCCGGATCCGACCTGTTGACAGGCCTACTTGTGCATTTACATATGTTATATTTTGTGTATACAAAGTTATCATTTTCATATAAAAGAATTTTAAAAAAATTTATTTTATAAAATAGAGTAAGTATAGGGAAAATGATCAAAAGAGTCTCCTAGATGTTAGAAATACTCAAATCAATCACTTTTTAAAATTATATATAAAAAAATCTCATTTATCTATTTTAGAAACACAAAGACTAACTTACATTTATATAATTAAATCATTAACATATTACATACATTTTAACTTTGTTAAAATATTTCACACATTCTCATGTAAGAACTTTTTTTCCTTTAAATTCTTTGTGATTAGGTCTATTTTGTAAGATGTATACTAATATAATTTGAGTTTTTGATAATGAATTATATTAATTGTTGATGTTTCTTTAAAAAATAGATGTGTACTAATGACGCCATAAAAATATATATATCATATGTTGCATTGGAGCACAATATATATTTAAATTACATATTATGATTATACACAATAAAAAATGATAAACAACGTCAAGTAAGATATATATATATAAGAAACGCACAATATGATATATAATAATAAAACATCTAAGGGGATTGATTGATTTGGGTCATATAGAGAGATATTGTTGTTTTGTAGAAAAAATAAATTTTTGGTGTGAAATAACCTAACAGTGTTTAGAAGAATGTTAATGATCTAATTATATAAGGATATATTAGTCTTTTGTGTTTCTAAAATTGTAAAATGAGACTTTTTTAGATATAATTTTAAAAAATAACTGATTTAGGTATTTCTAACTTTTATGAGTTTTTTTAGTCATTTTCACATAAGTATATCGTATATGAATATATACTTCATTTCATATAACAAATATGCTTTAATAGAAGAAACATATAATTTTTATTAAAAAATGATGTGGAATGTGAATGAAACTGCATAAAGGACTGAACATATAGTTTTTCTACTTCTACAGTTTGTTTTTCTATAAGAAGACACGTAATTGTTTAATAAAATACATGTATATATTTAAAAAATGAGATATATATAAAATTAATCTCAACTGTTCTACTTAATTTTTTAATAATATTATATTAAATATATATGCTTGGTAGATTAGGATTGTATGAATAATTGCATGAAGAGTCCTGATAGTTGGGCCCAAGGTTTACGTCATATTGAGAAGCCTTATTATATATCATTCTCTAATTGGTTGTTGATCTTTTCAAAAAGTTAAAAAAACAAAATAATTTACTATTCTTCTCTTAATAGTTAATACCCTACATTTTCCTCCTCCCTAAACTCATCCTAGATTTTTCAAAAATATTTCAACCGATTCTTTTATATCCTCTTAAAACATCCGTCACTTTAAAAATCATTTCGTCCAATCTGCTCATCTCCGACGACCGATGTCACCACCCTTAAATTCTTCTCACTGCTCTTATTATATGAGAGGTGATTTGGCTACTGAAAAGCCCTCTTTCATACTCCATCTCCCCGTAATCTAATTACATTTTCTGGAAAATCAAATTATATTTTCTAAAAAATTAAGTTACATTTTCTGAAAAATCAAAATACGTATTTAAATATTAACAATGCAATGATATAAGATTGTTGTTTTAATTTTGTATTCAAATTATAGAACTAAATGTAACAGAAATCCCAATATCAAATTAGAATACTCATAAATACATTAAGATAATATAAAGTTCACACATTTTGAAATGTAACTGACGGTAAAAAGATAATACACATAAAGATCAATTATATTTCAAATGTAACTGACTTTCAAAAATATAATGCATATAAAAATTAGTTACATTGTAACTGACTGTAAAGTATGATGCATATAAAATATATACATTGACAAATGTAACTTTTTTCACAATATAATGCATAAAGGATTAGTTACATTTAAAATATAATTGACTTTAAAAATTATGAGATTAAAAAATAATGCATATAAAGATCATATTCATTTTTCAACGTATCTGACATTCAAAGAAAATTCAAAAAAAAATGTACGGGTGATATATACATTTAGATATAAATTGAATTTCAAGTAAAAATTTTTTTAAACGAATGTAGATGATATCATCTAAATATAAAGAATATGCAAACTCTAAAATTTCTGTTCAAACACCATATTCAACAAAATATAAAATATGTAAATGAAGTAATTAAAAACGCAGCTTCATAAACAAAAGAATAACATATGCCAAACCTGAATCGACGAACACTGAAAAAATGATATCCAAATCTTTCAAAATCAAAGCAGTTGTTAAAAAACCCTCCCAAAAAATATTTGATATGTTGCTAGGTGTTTTAAAAAAATAATGGTGTTTTAAAAATATAGTGAACGATTGATTATGATATAAATAAAAGACATTCAAATGGAAGGAATACAAAAAAAAAGTGAATTACATATAACCCATTGTAAATGTGGAAAGAGGAATCGTAACCGTCTCCTCGATTAAAGGGATCAGTTATCGTAATAAACAAAAATAAATAAAAGAGTTAATTAATAATTAATCATGTGCCACCTCATGGGCTTCTAATGGGACCTAAAACATAGGGCTTAAAAATCATTATTATTGTATAAATGGCTAGTGTACCACAATTTGATGGCTCCACCAATCGAAGAATTTTTAATGTTCTTCCGTATAGATGCTTAGTCATTGCAAAACATGTTTTTTTAAGTTTATAAAATTATATAATTTATGTGAGTATATATTTTATTTAATGAAAAATCATGCTTTGTTGCATAAAATATTACACAAAGTTATTTTAGAGATTGTTCCTAGCATTATATAAAGTCTCACAGGAACCTCAAAGAGAGGACATCTCACATGGCTCAAAGAAAAATGCGAGGGACAACAAATACTTCACTCCTTTTGTAATCCAGTATTTTTTTTTACATTTTTAAAGCATATACTTATATATATTATTATTATATATTAAGTACATACCTTTATACAAATAAAATATATACTCTGAGTGAATTGTTTTTCTTTTTACATTTTTCTTAACCTAATATGTATTATACAATAAGCTAGTATATATTAGGTTAGAAAAATTAGAGAATTTAAAAATGATTGCGCAAATGCCTGACTATATCATCAACCTAAGTACCCTCCAATTAGTTCAAGTCTTGAGACAGATTATGTTTTTGCATAATTGAATTTTTTCATATAATTGGTTCCAAATGTTGTTTGTTGTTTTTTGGAATCGATCATCCAAAAAGTCACCTTTTTTTACAAAAAGATGTAAAATGTAAAAGCACTTTTTTTTAGCTTTTTGAATTTTATATTCACCAACTTTATTTTTTTCTATCATACTCTCACAATTTTATCCTTTAATAACACATGATATCCTTATAGATTATAAAATTTCCATCAATATAAGCCAAACTATTATAGAAAATTTTCATTGCTTTCGATGTTTTAAATAATAAAATTGGCATATGTTGGAAAGTCACTAATTGTCCACAACAACGCTGAATTGTGAGAGTAGGTAAGTAAGTACCCCATCCTGAATTGTCCACAACAGCGCTGATATGCAGTTTAAACATCTGATTGCTTGCAGCATCATAAGTAAGTACCCCATCCTCCCATAATTCCTTCAGTTCCTCAATCAAAGGTTCAAGATAAACATCAATTTTATTACCTAGTCCTTTAGGACCATCAATAAGTACAAACAAAATGAAAAATGGTTGCTTCATGCACAACCATGGTGGCAAGTTGTATGGAATGAGAATCACTGGCCAGGTGCTATGAGCTATATTCATCGACCTAAATGGATTAAACCCATCAGCTGCTAGTCCAAGTCTGACATTGCGGTTCTCATTAGAAAAATATGGATATCGCTCATCAAGTTTTTTCCAAGCTTCAGAGTCTACAGGATGCCTAAATGCACCATCATCAATTCATTTCTCGGCGTGCCATTTCATGAGCAAAGCAGTTTTGTAGGACATAAACAACCTTTGCAATCTTGGCTTCAAGGAAAATACCTTACTTGTTTGACAAGCAATTTTTTTACCCCCACCTGAATCACCCTCAATATGTTTATACCTAGAAATCCCGCATATGTCACAGTTATCAAGAGTTTCATCACTGCCTCTATACAACATACAATTATTGGGACATGCATCCCAAGTCTTGTAATTGAAACCCAAATATGTTGTTATCTTATTTGCTTCATAGTAGGATTTGGGCAATATTGTTCCCTTGGGGAATGCTCGTTCAACAACTCAAGTAACATAGTGAATGACTTGTTTGTCCAACCAGAAAGCACCTTTAGATGCAACAATCGGACAATGAAAGAAAGCGTTGTGAACTTTTCACACCCGGGATATAGCTCACATTCTGCTTCTTGCAAATGTTTCAAAAAACTTCGTGTTTCCTCGTCCGGTCCATCCACATGTTCATCTATAGTGATTGACCAGGTCCTATTCCTGTATTCATGTTTGGAGTTCCCATCATCTCGTGTATCATTCCAACCATACCATCCCTAACAGTTGACTGCATTCCTATTCTAATGTCTTGGTTCTCACGTACATGCACATAACGTTCCCCATGACTAGTCCAAATCTTGTAATTCGACAAAAACCCATTTATAATAATATGTTCTCTCGCAACAACTCGTGTCACCAAGTACCGATTGCAACATTGCTTACATGGACAATAGATCATACTTCCGTGAGGCTTATCATTATATGCAAATTCTAGAAAATTTTCAACTCCATCCATGTATGCTTGAGAGATCTATTTGGTGAATCGATCAAACTCTTATCCATATTTTTCACTATATAGATAAACAAATAAGGAGACTCATGAATATTCAAGGGATAAAAAGAAATATAGCAATATTTAGAATATTCGAAAAACATGAAGCCACACAAAATATTCAGCAATATTCAAAAAACTATCCACACAAAAATTAAATTTTAATTAATTCTGATCATATTCAGGCAACAGAAGCATCTCCATGTGCTAAGATCATCAGCTAATTTGTAGACTAAAAATATGGCATACATTAAAAAAGTTGTGGGACATTAATTACAAAAATACAATAGATGTTTGGTTGTGATGATTTGACTAACTTTATCCTGATTCAGACTTTGAATCACAAAGTGGACATGCATAAGGTGAGGCACTAATTCTGAGGGCCCATGAATCCACCAACTTATTTAATGTTCCAAAAGCTTATTTAAGCTTATTTTATTTACTAAAGTAGTTAGCATTTCTTGTCTATAAGGTGTGTCTCTTTCTTTATTTGTTGAGAGGAGGTGAAGTGGGGAGTGGCCAAATAAGATGACATGAGCATTATAAACAGATCTTAGAACTTTAAGTGTATGTTAGTGGTTATACATGTAAAGCATATGTCTGAATGGTTTAGAACATTACAATTTTCACAGAACTCACAATAGAAGTAACATGTGACAACCACCTATGGAGAATAACAAGGACGGATGGGGTCCAGTGATGAATTAATCCCTTCCCCAAGTATTCATCTTAAATTGGAAGACCATCTATTCTATGATAGGCTCACTCAGACAAAGAGAGATCATTATCAAGAATCTTATACCTGAAATAAAGACTTGTTTCCCTATTAATGAATCCTGGTAGCTAGTGTACCTTACTCTTCAAAAAAAAAATCAAGAATCTTATACCAACAAAATCTCACTCCATATAACATCAAGTTCAAGAAGATACATTTTGGAGAATTAACAAAAATTTCCTCAACTAAGAAAAGTTAACAACAAAAAACATGCTCTCATGTCACTTCATACAAAACATCTGTAAATGCTCACAAGTTACAAATTCAGACAGTTAACTATTAATAAAGATTCATGTTTCAGCTTGGTTGATTAGAGCTTTGAATTGTAAAGCTCATTTAGATGTGTTTATGATGGTGTCAAAGCTATCTTGTGAGTTGGATTTGTAACATTCATTGTCTTGTTCTGGTTTTTTAAAGGAGATTCTAGTTGTGCCTTATTTTGCTCTGGCCTCTTTTTTGTTTTGTGTACTTGATTGTCCAGTTTGCAGGTAATAATATAGGGATTATGGAGTCTATTTCATTAGGGAATTTTGGCCCTCTTATAGTGTCTACTACTACTACACATTCAACAGGGGCTAACAGACATGACTGTCCCTAACATTTTCCTTCACTAGATTCACACCTTCTCATCAAAAGCAGTTGATCATGAAAATCAACAATGTAGATCAGATTTTCAATAATAAATGGTAGGAATCTTTGCCACCCCTCGTCAATAAAAAAAACTAATCCGTAAGCAACACATTTGATCATGAAAATCAACAATGTAGATCAGATTTTCAAAAAGTAAGGCTATTCTATTATAAATGAAACAGTGAACATACATGAATATAAAACCTCTAAATAGACTCAAAATCAGTTTCAAATGCACCTTTGATATCAGGTGTATAAATATTGGTAGAAAAACCAACATGTCTTTGAAGGTGAAGATCGGGCAAATCAAAGACTAAGAGAAGGGGGGGGGGAGAGAGAGAGAGAGAGAGACGATCACCTGATTTGGACGGCGGTGGATCGAAGACGATCGAAGTTGGATGAAGACAGTGATCGAAGTCGGATTACGATGGCGGCTTGATCGAAACGGCGGCGACAACGATTTAATCGAAGATCAGACGACAACAACAATTTGATTGAAGATCGGACGGCTGCTTGATCGAATCGGCCGGCGACAATGGCGATCGAAAATCGGAGACGGCGACAGTTGGGACACTCAGCAATTCTTTCAAAGAAGTTAGGGTTTATTTTTTATTTTTTTAATATATATTTAGAAAGATCGGACGGCTGTGATCAAAAGTAAAACAATGAACGGTTAGATCTAAATTTGGTATTTGCGACGGTCTAATTTCCGTCGCAACTAGTGTCTTATTTGCGACGGTTAGATATTCTCGTCGCAACTACATATTTTAACGGCGGCTTATTTCAGCCGTCGCAAATGTCGAGCAGTATTTGCGACCCCCAAAAATTACCATAAAAAATATAGGCATTTGCGACGGTTTTGACAATCCGTCACAAAAAAGGCATCGAAAAAATGATTTTTCTTGTAGTGAATATTCTTATATATCGAAAAGGGCCCAACGATAATTCAAAAAATTGAATGCTATATAGATTCTAGTAGTTTTGAGAAAAATTACATATCAATATTACTATGTAACAAAAGCTCACATGTTTCTTTTAAATGACATGTGCTTTTTCTTCAATGATACAATTTTGAGATAAGAAAAATGATATCACAGTTATATATGACTGCCAATTTGACCTAACTCTATCCAAACCCTAAAAAAGTGGATTCAAATAGCTATCGATGTTTCGCTACATCGATCAAAAATTTAAACATTAATTTCTTCTCATCTCATTTAGTTCATTCCCCTCATGTGGTTTCTCCTTCTTATTCATTTGCTACCATGTAAGGCAAGAACAATATAGTTTCAATTATTGTTACTCTTAGGTTGTGTTTGGATGTGCGATTAAAACGTTCAGATTTTTAAAATCTTACGTTCATTTTAAACTAAGTTTTTGAAAAGCATTGTTTTGTTAATTAGTTTTTTAATCGTTAGATTTTTTTAGTTTGACAAAATAAGATGGTAGTTTAAAAAGCTAAACACTGAAAATGTCTCTGAATCCGCGTTTGGGAATCTTTAGTTTTCAAATGTAGATCCAAACGAGACCTTAAATTTACTCTTTAATTGATTAATTCATTTTCCATCATCTCTCTCTAGAGATTGAGATCTAAGTTTGCATTTCTTCATCAATGTATTTCTTCATCACTTGAGGGTGTCTGTTATTGGATATGGAGAAAGAAACATTAATGTATGTGTAAATAATATATGAAGAGATTGAAAGAAGTTTTTTTTTCATTTTCTTTTCAATCTAGAGAGACTAATCGGATAGAATGATGCATTTAAAAAAAATTAGAGGACATTGATATTTTGGATAACTCACATGCGATAAGCAAAAGCTAAATATACATTGTATATATAAACTAAGGTTCCGTTTAGGCGTTTCGTCGGCAGTGGTTGGAGAGCGCTGGCAGACGCGCTGTGTTAACCAAACAAAAATGAGGGCGGTGGCGTTTTACGCAAGCGGTCGCGGTGCATGTGTTTTTTTTTCACGTGTTTGAACGCTTTAAAATAACGCTTCCCCGGCCGCCATGTCGTTTTGTGTGGTGTTACTGAACGCGGAATCGCTCGACGCCTTGCCAAACGGAGCCTAATATAATTTTCAACCAAAAATAATATTAATTGATTATGAACAAATGGATTTTCAAAATTGGTTTCAAACGGGTCTGACTCAATTTCATTATATACATGAAAAATATAATATTGCAAATACTTTCTCGTATATTACATCCATATAACAAAATAACTAAAATCAAAACAAAAAAGAAAATTAATTTTATCATAACCAACTCTTTTGACAATAAAAAGAAGATGAAGAAGCAAATACAACCATGTATATAACGTAGGGTTGCTCTTCTTTCTTTCAATGTTTAGAGGATCCAGAAAAACCATGACATTATAATGTTTCATCTCTCTTTCTAGTATTGTATCTAACAAAATTCATGATTTTCATTATTTTAAATTGCTTCCCTCATTAAGTAATCTTGGAGTGTGCGTGCAAAGGTCTCGCAAATCTTTGTCCCGACAATGATTTGGTCAATTTGGCGAACACGAAATAACTCTATTTTTAGAGGTGAACACCAAATGCTGTGAAGGCATGGAAGTTGGCGCTTAGATGTAAATAGGATTGAGAGAGATTTTGTGTGGGTGCAACGTCCATGGTATTGTAAGGGATCGGAGTGAGTTAATGATTTTAGTTTATTTGGAGTGGGTGCAACACCAAATATTATATATTTATTATTTTTTAGAGTAATATACTAAAATCTATATTTATCAAAACAAATAAACAAAAAAATGTATTTTAGTTTTTGTTCATGACTTAAGTGTGCTAATTAAGAATGCATATAATTAGAAAAAGATGAGGAACTTAATTGGAATGATAAACATGCAACGTTTTAAACTTTTTAATGATATAAAACTAAATAAGTTGTTTACAATAATATAAAAATAAATATCATGCTCTCGAATGTATATTTGCAAAAAACCACACCAAATAAACAATTATAATTACAGAATTCTAATGAAATGCATTGATCATATATTATATGTCATTCAACTTTAAAATAATACAAATATATTCCAATATTTTCAATACAAAATAGTACCTGCTATGTAGCATATCAAATGACATCAATTTTGATATAAAGATTTCAAAATAAGATATCACATGATGGGATTTCATCTCTAAGATTTCTCTCAAAAAATCAAATCTATCTTTTGGTTGAATTCCTTTTTATATTTCTTTATAATTAACTTCTCATATTTCACATACGAATATAGTAATGAATATTCATATCTCAAAAAGTAAATATGACATCCCTTACATTAACTATTTCAGATTACAAGCTCATAATACACTTTCTTTTTCTTTGAAAAGGTGAAGAATCCAATTAGACAACTTTTAAATACGTGGCGACCCCACCCAATGCGTGGGTCATGTGACCCCAACCCCTTTTAGGAAACCCTAATTTGCATGGCGTGACAGATGTCCAGAGTCAACTTGAAATTTTGTTTGAAATTCAAACACATTTTTTAACATCTAGTGCTTCATCCTCTATAAAAACCCAGGTAGTCTTCAATACTATTCTCATCATTCTATGTGCTTTAGTCTTCATCTCTCTCTCTCTCTAAATATTTATATATAGAAGAAATGGAGAGTGAGAGCCCAGCATGGCTTCCAAAGCTTCTCAAGGAGAAGAGATTCTTTAAGAGCTGTGAACAACACCCATCCAATGAGGATAACATAGTGAAGTTCTTTTGTTTGGATTGCTGCATCCCTCTTTGCTCTGAATGCCTTCGACTCCACAAGCTTCATCGAAACATACAGGTTTTGTGATCCTTCATTTTTTTATTTGGATATATCATGTTTGATTTTTTTGAGTTTTGATTTCTGTTTTTCAATCTCAGATCCGGAGGTATGTCTACAACAATGTGGTCAAGCTCATGGACTTGCAGAAATTGTTCAAATGTGAACAAATTCAGGTAATAAAAAATATACTAACATGAGTTTTGATTTCAATAAATCATAAAAGATTCACTATCTATTGGTATTTGTATTTTTTTTTATCAGACTTATATGGCAAACAAAGCCAAGGTTGTATACATAACAAGTAGGCGTAAGGTTGGTCCATCTAAGGACCTTGGAACCAATTGTCACCAATGTGACAAAAGCATACAACTCCCCAATAGATTCTGCTCTTTGGGTTGCAAGGTTAGAAATTCAAGGTTAATTATTTTTTTACTGAGACTTTTTTTTTGGTATCAATTCATGTACATATTATGTTTTGTGCTTTTGTTTGTTTAATTTTAGGTGGAATTTATAGAAGAGACTGATGGGAGCCTCATGAAGTTCATCAAGGACTGGAACTTCCTGCCACCTTTGGATGTGGAGGCACAAAACTTAACATCAAATGAAGACATTGTTTCAACCTCCAACAATGAAAATGGAAGTGAAGTTGCTATCAAGGAACCGGAGGGGAACACGGTCACCGGCGAGGTGGCTGGTTCTGGTACCACCACTCGGCGCCGTCATAGGCGCAAGGGTATCCCCCATCGTAGTCCCTTCTTCTGAATTAATTTTGTATCGGTGAATGTACTTACCGGATGGAAAATTTTTCATGAGTACGTATTGATAGAAATCACCATCAGTACATGCTTAATTGGATGGTTTCACGTGTCCTTCAAACAGTTAAAATATTATAATACGGAGATCATATAAATACTCCTTGATGGACACACGTCATCCATCCAAGCTTGTATTGACAAGATTTCTATCAGTACATACATACTGATATAATTTTTTTTCTAATGGATTAAGTGTTGCTATCATACTTTATTTGCCTTGTAAAAGCTTATTAATGTTAGAAAGACTATCATGGAAAGCATTTTGTCATTTTCATTCGTGTTTTTTTTTTTTTTCGCTTCATAAACATTCGTTTATTTTAGTATTGTATATAATCATGACTTGCTTTATATGCTTATCAACCAAAAAAGAATTCCTTTAAAATTTGTTAGCGCAAAAATTGTGTTTTTTTGTTGCTCAAATCCAAATTGTATCTTGTGACAATAAAATGACATCAATGCCGAAACTTTATAGTTCTAATAATACTCTTAGTGATGGTCATGGTGAGTTTGATCGATTCAATACATCCTAAATAAGATATAATTAGAAGACAATGAACTCATTTTAATTCAAATGAACTATAAAAAATGGTTTATTTAATAAATAGTTTGAACTAGATTTGGATGATTGTTTCATTTGAATGTAAAATACCATTAATAATGTCGGTAATGGAAAATTTGATTCTACACTAGTTAGCAAATACAACAACTAACCTAGCTATTTCTACAACACTAATTAAGGTTTTACAATTTTAGTGTGTTCCATTACTCTTCTTGTAAAACTCAACGTTGAGATTTTCAGAAACCATATATGATGTATTGATGTTTGAAACTCATCTAAAATAAAAATTAAGAACATGAATAAATTATATATAAAAAAAAACTTAACTATAATTAATTGCAATCATAAAATCTGCACTTTGGTTGGGATTTAAGATTTTTAATCTACTATACATCGATTTCAAATCACATAAAATGAATTTAAACAACTGAAATTTTTTTAGAGGATGATCGATCTTGGTCAAGTAAAAAGCTTACTCAAATTATTCACATATGATACATAAAATTTTATTATTTAATTTCAATTAAGTCTTTTGTATGTTCTAATGAACCCAAAGGAATATCACTATAAATTGTTGCAATGTATTATTAGTGCAATGTATTAATTTTTTTTTAATTTTGTATGTTCTACCTATAAAATTGTTCTAGTACAATATATATATTTTATTAGTGCAATGTATTAATTTTTTTTAATTTTAAAAGAAAATATATATTATTTATCTACGTATATATTTCATTTTTCATAATAATATATACTTTATTAGAAAGAAAAAATCAAAACGATTAGGAGCCGTGTGCGAAGCTGCACCCCCTCCCTGCCCGCCCACCTCCCCCCCCCCCCCCCCCCAACACAAAAAAAACATCTTTTTATGATATTGTGTGACACCCGGCTCATTGAGGATCCAATAGTCCCAAGAGACCCATGCATTGGGTGATGGTGATGTATTTAGTCTCACATCATCTAATGAGAGGAGATAATATGTGCTTATATGTGAGCACAACTCTTACACACCAATGAGCTTTTTAAAGCCGTAAGTCCACTTAGGGACAAAGCGGACAATTTCTTGTTGTGTAAGCTTGAGACATTACATATTGTATTCATCTATCTTTTTATCCAATCACTTGAAATCATTTTTGAAAAATTTAAATATACCATAGTTTGATTCAAGATGACAACACAACCACCATAAGAGCATCTCCAACAACCCTCCCTATTTTTCATCAAATTGGTGTGAAAAATGTTAAGCCCCCGGGGCGGCCATCCCCGGAACCATACCAATCATACAATATTATGAGTCAAACACGAGAGGTCAATAATGACTCCAAATAAAATGCAACAACAACTAACAAGGATCGAATAAGATAACAAGGCTACAGGAAAGCGATAACCAATTAAAAATGAGGAAGTATAAAATATAAATAAGTCTGTAAATCAAAAATATTACTACAGACTTGAATACACAATCACTGTCCTGTGAGAGTCTAAGTCTAATCCAAATACAACCATATGTGCAACACACACGATTACTAATATGTACATAAGAAAATAGGATTGCTGACAGCTTCGCACTCACCAAACAAAAGGTAGAATACTCCACGCACGAGTCAACCCCTGGTGGGAAAACAACACACGAGAGGTGAGCTACAAGCTCAGTGAGTGGCAAGAATCAAAGCTCTACATTGATAATATAATATAAATTCATTTTCCCCCAAAGGAAAAGAAATATGGGAGAAACCTAACAGATAAATGTCACATGGAGATGTGACCTTACCTCACCCACACTCCGAAGGGGAGGGAGGAACATTTGGGAAACGACTAATCCATTAACAGTAACGTGTAGTATCACAAATTAGCACAACGCTACAAGGATTATCCACATTGATATATAATACGTTACGATGTCTCACATCATCTGGTAGCCCTCTCCCGAATAGCCTTCATCCTAGCGGCCATCCATGGTCGGTACTCAAGCCTTGTATGGTAGTGCTATCATACTCTGGGCATTCCCAACAATACGGCATCACCCGTGATTGGTACTTGAGCCTCGTATGGTAGTGACATCGTACTCTGGACATTCCCAACGATACGGTGGCATAATAAAGATAGATTCGACACCGGGTAGCTTCGACGCATGATAATTTAGGGAAACGGTACTCCATGCTCGCAATATCATCCGGTAGCCCTCTTCCAGATAGCCTCTCCCTGGCGGCCTTCCGATGCGGCAGCACCACCTAGGGAAGCTTCGACGCTGGGTACCTTCGACGCACGATGATATGGAGAGGAAACACTCCAACCTCATCCTCACCTTCACCCTTAGGGGTGACATAGAACTATTGATACTTTGGGTATTCTCGGTATAAATGTCATGTGACAACATAACACCAACCTACCCTCACCCTCACCCCTTGGGGTGACATGGGACTATTGGAAATAGAAATCAACACACTAACTCCCTTAACCTTCTGGTAGCTCTCTCCCGGGTAGCCCTCTTCCTAGCAACCATTCATGATAGGTCCAATGCCAAAACGGTATCGAAATACACATTAGGCATCCTACGATGTGGAGGCATAGTCCAGGATAGCTTCAACACCGGGTAGCTTCAACGCAGATACGAGGTAGGGGAGAAGCATTCTACGCTCGTAATACGATCCTCAAGGATCAACTATAATCATATAGCAATTAACAATGCTAATGAATTCTCTTGAATTCCCACGCGGACGCCTCACTCGGACATGGGGGAAATAAGGTAAGTCCTTGCACTCAATCATAATTAAACATGATCTTAAGGGTGGGTCATGCACATGCCTAACACAGGTAGGCCTAACATACTATCGTCATAGCTATCAGATAATAAACACCGATACAATAATGAACTCTCATGAATTCCCATAGAGATGCATCACTCGGATGCAGGGTAGATAAGTACGACATTTACATACTAAAACAAAGTATGATCATGACAACAACATATCATAGATAAGCCTATCACAAATAAGGCCAAACAATTAAATATACACACAATTATCACATGAGAGTTTCTATCACAACAAGGTGCATGGACCACATGTTCAAAGAATCCAACATTCAAGAATTAACTACATATTTCCTAAATCAATAACATGATTTGACTATATGCACAAGATCATAGTGAGACCCACTCATTAGCTACCAATAAGTACAAGCATATGAAATTGGATTCTCTAAACAAGCGGGTAATCAACGAATGACAATGCTAAGTAACTTATGAAATAAATAAGCTCACCACTCCTCATAGAATATTATAAGGAAATGAAAGAAAATCACATTTCCTAACACAACCAAACTTTATCACTATAATTTAACATAATGACTCATCCAATATCAAGTAGAGGCAAAGAAGACCCATCTAAAGTTCAAAGTAAAGGCAAAACACCAAACAAACAAGAATCTCATAATTGAATGAGTCTTAACTACATTCTCATAAGGAACAAGTTACTTAAAAACATACACGACAGTATTAGAAAACATTATATAACTAATTAATATAAGGTCATGCCATATGAATATTGGATTACTAGAAAAATAAATGATTAATTTTCCTATCAAAATGTTAAAATACAATATGTATTTATATGCTCATCACTAGCGTACATTTAGATTTCATAGGAATCACCTCTACTACTCAGTTCAAAAAAGTGAGAGAGAATCTCATCATCTCTTGAAAATACTCACATCTTTGCCCCAACATCTATGGCGACAACAACCCAATATTCACTCAACTCCACAACCAGGCTAAAAAATTATGCACCAAATGTTTCACGTTAATCGATCATCAACTCTTACTCATAAAAACACATCATATGACATCTCAATACAAGCTTACTAGTAAGCTAATACAAATGCCCTAGCAAGGGCTAAGCATAGAATTATATAGATTAATTAATAATTAACCACGTTAAATATTTACTAACATAAATGTAGTACTATGAAAAGACTACCTATGACATGTCATACTTTGCACTTCATGATATATAAGATACCGCAAATGATACTAACAAGTATAGGATCCTACACATAATACCATTCACATATAAACCTAACATGCAAGTTATCTATCATAGTGTGGATCAAATATAGCAATAAGATTTAGAAATCAGGATTGAGTATAATTATAAAGCCCCATGAATACGCGATGCACGACTACATGCATCGAGCGCTTTCTAAAATGGGGTGGATCGAACCACTCATAGATACTTGGATTGTCGTGTGTCAGGTCTACGAGATCTGTAAGACACAACAAAATATAGATAAACCATGTGACAAACATAACTTAAGTAAATGAAACATAAACACGATCCCCAGTGCAGGATAGTGCGCGGGGTGGGGCGAGCAGCGCGCGATGCACTCCTATGGCAAAACAATCACATGAACAAAATATCATAGCTTCTAAACCCTACAACCACTGTTGCTCAAATCAGATATGAAGCTTCTTGACACATAAATAAGTATACTTAATGAAGACATCAACTCTTAATATTGCCTACAACACGCATAAATGACTCATTGACACAACCATGTAAAACTGGTGCATTTGTAACGAACAACTCTACTCTTTGATCTCTACAGCACCAAATACTGATCCAAAAATTCTAAAATAAATCATACATGTTCTCTGATATGTTGAAATCATAATCCATGAAAACATCATAACCTAATTTAGCCTCTACATACCCGCAATAAAATGGTTTCAGAAACAGGCCATTTCCTACGTGAATCTGGACAGTCCATGCAAATTAGCTTATAACTCACAACACAAGTAACATTATGACACCAATTTTCATATATAGCATCTAGATACAAGGATGATCATATCATATGAGGACATAATACTCATAATATGCCTTTAAATACTAGTTTCATAAGGATCTTCACAAGACAGAAAATCCACCTTAGCATGACACAAAACTCCCAACAACAAGGAAAGGGGAAAAACACATACAACAACACTTATGCATCATTGCTGATCATCCAAAGCACTACATGACAACACTCATACTTTATTGAAGCATAAACACAAACACCTACATGTCCTAAAGGGAAAACAAACATACCATGAGAAGAAGAGAGGAAAAGGATGCACACAAGGGATTTCACCACCACCATAAGCAATCAATCCATCACATATGCATAGCCATAACCACCACTAGATCAGCACCCTCACATAAGCAAAAATAAACAATGGGGTCAAAAGAATGCCATGGAAAAGAAGATGGAGGTGGGGAGGAATACAAGGTTCACACACATACTCACATTTCATCCTCCACCACACCAACTCTTCCAATCCTCCACATCTTCTCTTCTTCTCCTCCTCCTCTCTCTCTCTCTCTCTCTCAGATTTGCTGCTGAAGACCTAGGAAAACCCCCCGTTTTTAAGTGTTAGTACCACCATTTAATAGGTGTTGAGAGGGAGGCAAAAAGACAATTCTACCCCTGATTTAAAATTCTGGATAGCCTTAACTAAAATAGTCATAACTTCTACAACCTAGCTCCGAATTGTACAATTCAAAATCCGTTGGAAAGCAAAGAAGATTATCTACATATTTTGTGTTTATGCCAAGATCTAATACCCCTCCAACTATTTTAAAATATGAGCCAAACATCAAACATGGCTGCTGCCAGACTTTTCTCATCCCTACGGTATAATTGGAAAAATACTCATAACTTTTGCTACATGAATCCAGATGATCTAATTCTACTTTTGTATGAAAGATAACTCAAAACTGAATATCTCAGGATAAAATCAGATTTAAACTACTTCATATTAAGTATTAACAAAAATTAAATCCGAATACTGATTGGAACTGCATAATTTTAAAACGACGTCAGAATGTGATGAAAATCTATAGATAGGCCAATGTCAGTACCAGGAGAATAAATATACAGTCAGATTTTTTAATCTGAATGCCACAACTTTTTAAAATAAATAAAACACGATATTTGACCTTAAAAAGTGACATAGTCTTAACAAAAAAAATGTCAACTCTATTTTAGGGGGTCATTTTTCATATGGGGTCTCCAGCAAGACTCTCTATTTTTTTTGTTTTTCAACCTAACTATCACATTTAATATAAAAATAAATATTACTTGATCTTATTTCAATTGTAGAATATTTTCAACTATCTTATTTTCAATGGTCATAATTCCAATGGTCATATTTTAACATGGCACATTCATTATATACAGACTATTTTTTTCATTTTCATCAATCTCAACTCACTTTTCTCTCAACTGTATTCTCAGTTTATCTTTTATGGCTCACAATCGTGTAGTTCAAATACTTCTTAATTATTCTGACTTTGATGATGAGTTGGAAACAACAACAATATCTATACATTGAGATATTATCTTTGCTGGCGGTATATGTTTGCAATGGTCAATATTTGTTAAAATAATTCCATTTCTACGAGGAAACAAACAATTTTTTTTTGCTCCAAGAATTGACAAGAAAAGATGCAACTCAAGAATCAGCAAGAAAAGATGTAGAACAAGCATTTGGTGTGCTCCAAGCTCATTTTGCAATTGTACATGGACCAACACATTTTTAAAAATGTGAAACGCTTAAAGATATTATGAAAGCGTGTGTAATATTGCACAACATGATCATTCATGAGGATGAACAAGATGTCAATGGAGTAGACTTCAATTATAATGTTGTGGGTGAAAGTTCTCCTTTATCAGTGTCACACGATCATACATTAGAACTTATCGAATTCATTCAATGTCATCATCAGATCGAAAATAGGGAAACACATTCTCAACTCCAAGCGGACTTAGTCAAGCACTTGTGGCAACTACATGGAGAATTAATGATATATTTATTTGTGGAAGTTAAATGTATTTTTCATGTTTGTTGTTTTTTTTGAGGAATGTAGTTTGATAATGTTAGCTCAATAAAATTCATGATTTGTTTCAAGCATCTTTCTCAAACATTGCTCTAATAAAAACGCAAAAACTTTCTAACCATCACTTTTGACTAGGGTTACATTCTCTTTCAAAGATTTCCATCCGACGACGATTATAATATTCTGCTTGTGCCTTGTGGTGGAGGCATTCCACTCGTATCCATCATCATTATTCTGTCCTCCTCTTTCAGTTGTTTCATTTGATACCTTTCTTGTTCAAGAGCAAACTTTTCTTTCTCATGAGATAGTCGTTCTTGCTCTTGGAGTTATGTTTTTTCATACATTTCTATCTTCTTCTCATTCATTGGTTTGTCTTCCTTCATCTCATGCAATATAACTGCAAAATATGAACCTATACAATCAATTTCACCATCTTTGCTCTTTTGTTCACTCAACGAATCTTTTCTTCCTTCCTACCTAGTGGCCTTTCCAAATTGACAATGATATCATGTGAGCCATCATCATCTCCCAGGTTTGTCGAATCTAGAATAGAAGGAGAAGAACTCATTGGTGTTGCACTTTTACATTTTTTTATTTCTTTTTCAGGCCATCTTTGATCCATTTCAGCTGGTACCTCAACTCATTCCAGCAATATGTTTGAATGCAAATGATGTTTTGCGTAGGAACTGAAACATGAGTTTTTCTTGATCAATATGAAATTTGAAAGAAAAAAAAAAACTAGTGATCATGAAAAATAACAATAAGTATAAATGCATAATTAATTGTGCTTATTATAATACATTGTCTCTTTCATTCACACCACTTTGATTCCTCGATTCGATTTGAGCAAAACTCCCACAAAGCGTATTCGTGCTAAGTTGAATCGTTGACTAACAATGCATTAGAGAATTTTGACTAAGATTAGATGTAAAGCTTTTGTACTTGTGGAAATACTCCCACACTCGTAACCAATATATCTTGTGTTTTTTCTCATTCCCTTACGTTGCATCCAAATTAATGTTGAGTCATGTCGAAACAATAAGATCTTCTTCTAAATGTGAAACTGCTGCCTCGTTGTGAATTTTCGGTGGTAGAATAGATCATACTTCAAAAACTTGAGAAGCTTCACCCCCCTTATTCGGTGATTTCATATTAAATTCACCCTCAAGATTAGAAAATTCATAGAGAAGATCGATATGTGTAATATCAATCTCCATTAACATCCATCTACCTAACAAACATGAAAAAATTACATAATAACCCAAAATTCAACAAAACAATATGCATAATCAAAACAAGTCATCTATTTTATATCCATATGTAAACATATAATTCCAATCAATGGTAGAACAACCCAAAATTCAACAAGCATACAACATATATAGAACTGGAAGCACACAATTACTACATCTATACATATGCATAACCCGATGTACTGTTGTAGATTAAGGAGATACACAATCGGTAAACTGATTTTAACAAATAACATGCATACTGACCCAAAAAAATCCAATACAAATATATGAATAGCACTCATTTTGGCATCTCAACATACATTTACACTTCAAGTTTAAATAATGGAAAACTCCATCAATGACAAAACATACTAAACTCATCTAAAGAAGAAAAAAAAACAATGATAGACCTGAAGTTCAAATTCAACACATATCTCAACTTAAGCTTTTGTCTTTCTCAATCATGGAAAAAAATAAAACAAAGAGGGGGAGAGAGATAAATAGAGGATAAAAAGATAGGCAAATGAAGATCACAGGTTCTTCAGGAATTTAAATTCAAAATCAAATTTTTCAACGATAATATGACCGTTGTTGTTTAAGAGAGAGAGAGAGAGAGAGAGCAAGAGAGAAGCATAGATTGTAGAGAGCATAGAATGCTCACCCCCCTAAAGAGCTAAGTACACCTCCCACACAATAGAGAAACAATTTCAGGCATCTGTTAAAGAAGAAAAATGAGGTTATGCTCCTCAATTTGAGGAAAAAGTGGTTATGGTGAGCATTGTTAGAGGTGCTCTAATATAGCATTCAAGGCTTCATCAAAGATTGCGAGTGAGGCTTAGTGAGCGCTAAGAATATCAAGTTCATTCATGGTTCCTTGAGAATCATGGCTTGATAGTGAGAGCTGTAACTGGAAAAAAAACCTCTTCTACCCACTGCCTAATGTGCCGTGGGATGTGTTTTATTCATTTCTGGTTTATATTTGCTTTCTTCCTATTCCTATTATCAATTTCAACATTCGTAACTTCAATTTTAATATAATCGAGGTTTAAAAAAAATTTAATATGTGGTTCATTGTAGGCATGTCAACGGGTTGGGTCAAGGTGGACCCGGACCCAACCCATTTTGATTATCAGATCCTTTGGGTCAAGTCCATATCGGGTCTCGGGTCTTTTGGGTCAGGTACTTTATGCCTTTTATCAAGTCCAGGTCGATCCATTAACAGTTCTAGGTCGGACCAGGGAGGGGCTGAACGTGGAGAGGTTAAATGATGTAAATGAAAATAATATATATATGCCTAAACCCATTGACAACCTTAGGTAGAACCATTTAAACAAATTAACGCAAACACATGAAAATCAAATCAACTTTTTAAAGTCTTACAAGTTATAACAACACCCAAAATAAATCATGCAACAAACCAACTAAATCATACAGATTCAAAAATTAATTGTCCAAAACACTGAAATAAGTTAATCAAAGTTATACAAGAACATTACATCACTAAGGGTGCGTTTGGTTGCGCGATTGCAAAACTGATTCTGCAGGAATCTGCGATTGCAAACCTGATTCTACAGGAAGCTCACTTTCTCAGCTTTTTGAAATCGCAACTTTTGGGCACTATTTGCCTGCAATCGCTGGGTTTAAAACTGTGATTATAAAACTGTTTGGTTGCGCGATTGCAAACGCAGCTTCCTGTAATCGCAATCGCAGCGCAATCGCGCAACCAAACGCACCATAAGTCTATTATATATTAAAGAACCAAATTCTTGTGTATATGAATCGGGTTAGGATGGACCCGGATCCGATTCGATTTTATGTTTAGGTCAGGTCGGATAAATTACATATGTAATCGGGTTGAGTCGAGCTCGGGTCTGAACCCAATCTGTTGATATGCCTAATTCACTATTATGTCATAACAAATTCAACCTGTTATAGATAGAAACACTGTATAAAAATCCAGCGGAGTTTTCCAAACCACTCACCAATTCGAAATGTCGCGCCAAAACCGACTCAATTTTAGTTTTACATCCCGCTCACAACTATTTTCTCTCTCCCTCCCCAAACCCTTCAAATCGCCCGCTTCAGTTTCACTTCCTCCCAAAATCGATGGATAGCGACGATGAAACCCTATTCTCACCCCCCGAGAACGAGGCATCCACGCCCATCCCCCAATCGAAGCTCAAACGTCTCAAGAGATTATCTAGGGTTTCTGAAGCGCCGCCCCTCCCCGACTCGGATCCTCTCCTCGCTGACTCAGATCTCCTCCCAGAGGCTCAGGAACACTCGGATCAGGGTGAATCGACGGACACAATCCGTCCTTTGTTCGGATCCGAGGGTTCGGACGATGGGATGCCGTCGAGCCTTGGTGGAGACGGTTTGGAAGATCCAGGAAGGGAAGAGGAGGTCTTCATCAATGGATCGGGCGGTTCACGATCAGCGCGGAAGAGGTTGAGTCTCGGAGGAGCGGAGGAGCCGCTTAAGAAGAAAAAGAAGGACCGGAGGGACGAAGAGAGGAAGACTAAGGCATCTGCTCCGAATAAAAGACAGCTTGAGAAGGTCAAATATTTTTCTTTTTGTACATTGGGTCTTTAAAATTTGTTCATAAATATTGATCCTTTTATTTTAACCATAAAAAATAGGAGAGGAAGCAGTACCTTATGCAGCTCCATGCTGACTCTCAGAGGTTGTTGAGAGGTATTGATTCGCTTTGTTGGGTTGTAAGTTTTTTTTTGTGAATATTTGAACAAAAATAAGATGAATTCATTGGTTTGTTTTGTTTTATTTAATTTGATATAGAAACCAGGGATGTATCATTTAGTGCCGAGCCAGTTGTTCAAAAGCCGATATCTTCTGTCTTGCAGAAGATCCGGCAACGGAAGCTAGAGGTCATGAAATCGTGAGTCTCAATTCTATGTTTTTCTTGAATCCATATTTTGATTTCTTTGTAGGGGCATTGTTATTGTCTTACAACATGGAATTGGATGTTTTGTTGTAGTGTGAGCACTTTTGATGGCTCGAACTCTCTTGATTATGATGCTGATGATGATACTATGATGGATGCTTCTCATAGAAATGTAACTGGGAGTGCTGTGGAAAATAATATGGTGGTAGGGTGCTCTTCTTGACTTGTCCAGCTTTGAAAATTCTCTCCTTGCATCAAGTTATTGTATGCATTGATGTTTTTTCTTTGTTACTTTTAAGGAAGGAGATTTGCGTGTTGAAGGTGACAGGGGTCTCAAATTGGACGATTGCAATATAGAGAATTCTGAAGATATTGAAGATTTTTTGCCTTCTCGCGAAGAAGTTCTTAATAATAAGGTAAATCATCTAGGATTTTGATCATTTACAGTTGTAATTATGCTTTCCCTTATGTAGAAGTTAATGGTGAATTTGTCTTCTACTGAGAAGACAGTCCGTTGTAGTTGTTTATCTCCCTGTGATTTATAGCTTTATTTCTTGTATATTTATTATACATACCACCAATTTTTTCTGTTTGGCTTTTATAGCAAATAATTTTTTTTCCCATGAAACCTGTTGCAGCCTTTAGTTGACAAGCCTAGTGAAGCACAGGTTAGAGACCTTGAGGTCAGTGCCTCAGTCAATTTAGATTTTGGGTTTCCTCAATTTCTTATATGTTATTTGAACAAGAGGTATAATAGACTTGCCATTTTCATGTCTTTATTGTAGGACATCATATGTGAATCCCAAGTTAATACTGCAGAAGATGGTCCCATAGAGGACCATACTGATATCTTGCGAAAAGATGCGTCCTTTCATGCTAGAGATTTAAATCTTACCTCTTCAGATGATGAGTAAGTTTGACTCTTTCTTGGAATATTTTGCTTTTTCTCGTAACCGGTCATGCACAATTGTTTATGAGGATGCATAACATGTGATGTTTTATATCAGAATTGTTGAATATTAGTTTCAAGCAAAATTCCTTCTGGGCCTTAAGTAAGAAGATAAAGAATATAAAAACAGAACTAACTGGTCTTATTCGATTGAAAAGTGTTCACTGTTCAGATATCAGGCACATATCGAAGAATTAAAAAGACTCCAGAACTAGTGTGACAATTTTTCAACCAGCTGTCAATTCATGTTAGCTCTTTACAAATTTGTTCAATTGACATAATGTGTGCTTAAATGTAAAACAACCAAGATGTGGAAGTTTAAATGATGGAACAAATTGCCTAATCCATTACTGAAATTATAAAACCACAAAGACAAACAAATTGCAATATCATACATGACATGATTTGAGCTAATGGAGAACCTGAAGGGGGGCATTGATTGCTTTTTGCTTAGGAATTTCTTTTTCCTCTTCCTTCTAGGTTATCTAGACTTCCTATGTTGACAACTGATTCCTTTTCGATTATTTTTGTCCCAGCTCATCAGATGAGGAGTATGATGATAAGGAGAATGTTGATCCTTGTTCACGCAAATCTGTCAATAAAGATCCATATCTGACTGATCATTTTGTGAAGGATTTTCTAGATGAAGAGGCCGAAGAAGAAGATGATAGTGACCATGACTTATCAAGGTTTCAAGGAAATGAAGAAAATGAGGAAAGTGAAGAATCTGAGGGATTAAATGATTTAATTGCAACGGGATACAAAGAGATGCCTGTAGATCATGAGAAACGCAATGAACTTCATCAAAAGTGGCTTGAGCAACAGGATGCAGCAGCTACAGATGATGTTCTGCAGAGACTGAAATGTGGCCATAAACAAAGAGATACAACACTGCTTTCTGATGAAGAGGATGGTGAAGAATGTGGCAAGGATTCTATGGAAGAGATAACTGAGGTTGTACATTCTATGGATGCAGTCAGGAAAAATTCAAAGAAGGCAAAGCAAATGATTTCTCAGATGTTCACAGACAAGGAGGATGCTTTTGTTTCGTCTGATGATGAGGAAACAGAGCAGATGCTATATCGACAGCGGCTGATAGAGCACAATGTATGTCTTTTTGCTCTTATGAGGGTTGCATCATATTATTGCATTAAGCTTGCATAATTGTTTTAGTTATTAGCTGATTTGATTTAATCAGGGGGACTCAAACTCACTCATATCTCCATTGGAGGATGAAAGTTCCAGGGAGGTTTTTGGTCTCATAAAGAAGTTAAATATCGCACCTGACACCAAGAAAAGACCAAAACCAACAGCATGTATAACTTCTCCCTGGAGATTTCTTTTCATCTTCTTCCTTTTTATTTGCTATATCTTATCTCTTTCATTTGATGTTTGCAGCAACCCTTGACATGTTGCTTTCTGGAAGAAACAGGAATACATCTTCAAAGGTAAATGATATACAGCCAATGAACATAAGAGAATGTTTGTGATGTCAAGATTTCAATAACCAAAGTTATATTTTGGGCTGAAGAAAGCATATGTTAAATTATTTATCTAGTTTAGATATTAGAAAATAATGTTTTAATGAAATTTATTAGCATGATTCATCAGAAATTTAGTTGAACTGTTAAATCTGTTTGACTTGCATAGTGCAACGAATTTCAGCTTTAGGTTTTCATTTAGCTTCACAATGGTTTCTAGATGTTGGTGATTTTTCCCAGCCTGTTCACTGAAGTTTTTCCTTGATTCATCATGGGCTA
The DNA here is from genome assembly GCA_030737845.1 of Acorus calamus. NCBI lineage: Eukaryota > Viridiplantae > Streptophyta > Magnoliopsida > Acorales > Acoraceae > Acorus > Acorus calamus. Next base: position 16,911,052 of record CM060859.1, on the reverse strand, counting down.
GTTCATCTGTCATCGCTGCAACATGATTTATCTTCAATCTGCCTCCGGAAAAAGAAAAAAATAAACTCAATGATGCTTGATTTGTCATATGCTTGTCCTAGTGATTGATCAAAAGAAAAGAGCAAATGGTGACCTTATCAAGCACCTCAGTTCTTTCCATCAAGGAACAATTAGTGATTTATAGTAGTCTAACTGTACAAGTCAAGGTATTATGTATGGAGATTGGAGATCATCAGAGATTTGGCATCTTCTTCCCTACCAAACGAGAAATAGGTTCACATTGTGGAGAAAGTTCTAATTAACCTTTAAACTCTTCATTGTTTTAATTATATGGACTAGAAGATTTAATCCTCATGCTTAACAATTATGCTCAAGTTTTTTTAGAATTAGTTATCATGGGGGGGGGGGGGGTGTCCTCTTAATTAACTAAGCAACATATCCATGAATGTTTGTGATAGATCATATTATTATGTCATGTAAGTACTGATAAAATGCAGATATTTAATCTTTCTGGAATTCATCATAGTTTTTTTTAGAAAGCTTATTATTTATCTGCGTAAACAAAATTATTTTAGTATACTTTTTCTAATATCATAGCATTGAATTACTGAGTTACTATTACTTAATTTACCTAAACCTGTATGCAATTGGAAACAGAGAGTTCAATATGAGAGATTTAATTTCGTTCGGTAAATCTGTATGTAGAACATGCTACCTTATTAACTGTTTCTGTATTACTCTGCAGTCTTCCTTTCTGGGTCGCATGTCAAGTAATTCTGTACCATCATCCCACAAGCAAGGGTCAGGCCTTGTCAAATCATTTATCTTTGGTCGTGATGATAGCAATAGCAGAAGCAGCTTGTCAACATCTGAAACTCTTGTGGATAAAGTAAATATGTTTAACAAAAGCAGATATTTTTATTATATCATAACCTATCAATAGTTACTGTTTGCTATTTGTTTTGATTTTTTATTACACTTGAAATGAAAAATATAATATGATTACATGCTTAGGAGGACAAGTCATTTGTTTCACTTTTTGGGAATCAAAACTTTAGATAGCTTGTCCAGTGCTTTTCTGCTATAGAAATTGTTGAATGGAGCAAGCATACATCTGAATAGGGACACTCTTGAATCTGACTTAATTGTCTCTGAAATATCTCTCTGATGATTGTTGTATAACTTTACACCCAAAACTCAGAGAACTGTATTGGAAATTGACTACCTAAATAATTTCAGCAAGATTGTTACCTTGTGCAAGAACCGTCATTTCTTCCACTTGTCTTCCCAGTCGCTAATCTTTTTGTAATATCACTTCAATAACATCCTCATTTTCTATTGCATTCTTATAATCTACAGGACCGCAAGGAAAACCAGCAAGCAAGGAACAGATCAGCGAAATATAGCAATTCTCAATCTACACCAACAGGTCAAGAATCAAAGCCAGGGTCTGACGTGACACAGGATTCCTCACTCTTCCAGATACTCCAGCGGAAATCCATGCATTTTGATAAGTCTTTCAAGAACAAGGATAAAAGTGTCTGTCAATCAGTCGGTGAAACTCAGACTACATATCAGTTTGCGGCATTGAGATCTGGAAATGTTTCAAGACTGCAAAGCAAGAAGTTGGTGAAATAAATGTGGTCTGTATCTATATACTTGACTTGAGACGATGCCTAGTACTATTCATGTTTTGAATAATGTAATGTGATTTCATATGAGAGTATCAAGAAAGAGTTAATCAGCAGTGTGAGTTGTATGCCAATGTGTGAATTGTTGAATGGTCAGATGCTGATGATAGTACTGCGGGTTGAACTATACATCTTTTTCTACTTGTAATACTGTTTTTAAAAAAAAAACACTTTTTAAGTACTAATTTCTAATGTATCTTTACTGTGTGGTTGTATTGGTCGAGTTTGGATAGGTGAGGACCGTTTATGTAATTGAGATATCTTTTATGTTGATTGTTTCAAAGTAAGGGAGGGATGATGAATTTGGTGATGGTTACACATGAATAACTAGGGTTGACCAACAAATACATCTATTTTATATTACTTATTATTAAAGGGAAAATGACCTAGCCTTTTCATTTATGTTTTTACCCTTCATAAATTTATCAATTACTATATCTTATTTATTTAAAATTTCAAATAAGATTTAGATAAATCATAAATATATTTTAAAATTATAAAATCAAATTTAAATAAAACATATCAAATTTAGAATTAAAAGATATTAATTTATCTCATCTGAATTCTATAAAAATATGTTACATTATCTTTAATATTATATAAAAAAATATTAGGGAAAATGTCTAAAAAAATCATCTAAGTATTGGAAATCCTCAAATCAGTCATTTTAAAAAAGAGTGTTTTTATTTAAAATTCCCAATAAACCATAAGATTTAGTTATCAATCCCTCTCAGGGACTAAAAAGACAATCAAATATTTAGGGGTAGGTCCTTCCTAGGGACTAAAAAGGAACACATCCTTTAAATCTGGGGGCTTAAACCAAAATATGAAGAAGTGAGAGATCGATCACTAAATCATATGGTTTATGCCTTTATGGGGACTTAAAAATACAAAAAACCTTTAAAAAATTGTATCTAAAAAAATCTTCTTTTACAAATTTAGAAAGTAAAATGACTTAACTACCCTTATGTTATCTACTATTTAAACATCATCAAACATATTTAATTGTTTATTACCCCAATTAAAGAACATTAATAAATTATAAAATACTATATTATTTTATTATTATTTTTTTATCTAAATACACCATTAATAGTTAATTGTAAAATTAAAATTTTCATTATAACATATTTTTAGATATTTTTAAATTTTATAAAATCTTATGGGGCACTTACCTATATTTGATAATATACAAAAAATTCCTTAAGCAAGAAATTTATAAGATATATAAATAACAAAAAATTGAAAATAAATGTAAAAAGTTAGGAAAAAATAAAAAAAATCTTGTAAATTTAAGAATGACAATTTTGATAATATTAACATTTTTTATAGCATACTTAGAAAATTAAGAAACATATAAAATCACTCTCAAATAAAAATTATTTATTATATTGATATTATTTTTCAATTAGATGATTGTCTGAAAAGTTTTAAATGTAGTTAAAGAGATTTTAAAAATTATAAGAGACAAGGTCATTTGAGTCTTTTTAGGTTATGAGATTGTTAAAAGAGACTTATTTTTGTAGAATTCTTAAAAGAAGTCATTTTAGGTATTTCTTATCTTTAATATACTTTTTTAGATACTTTCCCAAAATATTACATGATATACAAATTTATCATCCTATATATATTAAATGGAATGAGTTTTTGGATGATTAAATATTGTATAAACATTTTATTTATATTATGTTATTATATCTTCTACATTGAAGCCCATGCATTTAGCATGATATAAATAGTAATAAACTAGTGTGGAAGGAAAATCGTCGGATAAATGGGTTGCCTGACTCAGCCTAGATTATGACCGGATGTCTATTAGTAGGGGAGAATGGCTTAGTTCTTCGCTCGAAGAGCCCTGCTCAGGAGGTGCCTCCTCACCTGAGCAGGATAGCTCGGATCACAGCCTCCCCTTCAAAAGCACTATATTGAGGAGTTACCAAAGACGATCAAACTTACAATGGTCTGAGGGTGATCAAGGCTATCCAACTAGTCTAACCCCATCTATAGAACATGACCGTTGGAGCGTCCCTGAGTCCAACCAGCCTGACTTGGGTCCAAACCTAGCATTGGCCACAGGAGGAGGGGACCATTGAAATTACAAGATAGGGTCAGGGCTATTCTGCCCCGCCGAATTGGTAGAGACGTGCCTTGGCTCCAACAAACCGTCTGCCACTACTCGTTGTAGCTACAGTTAAAGCTAATGAGGCTACTCCACATGGCCACGACATCATAACAAATCCCCAGTCCTGTATCTCGTGGAATCTTCCATGTCAGATTATTCTCGTTGAGACAGAGGGATGTTTAGGCGGAAAATAATGTGACCACTCACTCTTAGTTAAAAGGGCAAGAGAAGGAGGAGAGAAGGACAATTCACAGTAGGCACTGAAAATCATTCTAGTCTTCTGATTCTTAGAGTCATCTTCTTCATCTTTATCTTCATCTTTATCATTCACTCCACTTATCTGAATGTTGGAGTCCCTTTAGCTATCATCACACCGGTGTCCCATGCTCTCTTGGTGCGGACTTCCGACCCGACTATATTTATTGAGGGAAAACACCACCTTCAACTAGTCTTCACTCACGCATGATGTGCGTAAAAATAAAAATAATAAATAATATGATATGTTAATGAATCCCTAAAATGTACCCACCAACAAAAATAAATTATGGGCAAACCATTTTAGTCCCAGCGAATTCTTTTTTTTATATAATAAAATAAAATAGATAAAATAAATAGATCCCACCCACATCCCTATAACCCACTAAATAATATGATATATTAAAAAAAATCTTCAAAAACAACCCACCAATAATAAAATAATAAAATAAAATAAAATAAAAATGAAAATAGTTATCTAAAAATTATTTCAAATGTGCATTAAAACTATAATTTTCTTAAATTTAATGATTGTGAAATATAAATTCTTTTGTTAAATAATTATAATTAATTTTAAGAAAATCTAATCATATATAAAATTTATAAAATATATGATCTATTTAAAATATTAAAATAAAATTAGAAGACTAATTAATTATTGGGGGAAAAGGAACAGGAGGCCAGCGAAGAGCATAGTATGGATGATTCTCAAAGAATGTGACATGACAAGATATCCGAAGACGACGAGCAACATGATCATAGCATCGATATCCTTTGATCTCATTACTGTACCCAAGAAAGACACACATAGCGGAATGAGAAGGCATCTTGGTATGCTCAAGAGGAGGACAAAACACATGCATCCAAAAACATGAAGACGAGAATAATCAGGAGGACTATGATAAAGACGTTGAAAGGGGGAGATGCTAGCAGGGATTGATGAGATACACACTTGTAAGAACAACCTCATCCCAAAACTGAACGAAAACAGAAGCAGAAAGGAGTAAGGACCGGGTCGTTTCAAAGATATGATGGTGTTTACACTTAGTAACCATGTTCTGCCGATGAGCATAAGGAGTGAAAAGTTGTGGTAGAGTGCCTTGGGAGGATAAAAAATCATGAAAAATACGAGAACAATATTCTCCCCCACAATCAAAGTGAAACACCTTGATGCGTTTGTAAAACTGAGTTTCAACCGTTGTAGCAAAAGATTTATAGATGGGTAACAACTCGGAACGACTATGCATCAAATATATCAAGGTAAAGCGAGAAGAGTCATCAATAAAAATAACATAATAACGGTTACCCCCTTTAGAAGGAATAGGGGAGGGACCCCAAACATCAGAGTGGACTAGATCGAAAGGAGAAGCAAAAATGTGATTACTAGTAGGAAAAGGAAGAGCCAAGTATTTTGTCAACTTGCAGCCAACACATGGTTGAAGCTCAGTTTTTGAAAAGTAACATAAAACACCGGTACTTATAAGATAACGAAGTCTTGGAGGAGAGAGATGGTCAAGACGGCAGTGCCAGACATCAAAGGAGGAAGGAAACGAGGAAATCAAGCGAGCAGAAGCTGCAGAAGATGAAGGAATATGATGATCCATGTAGTAGAGCCCACCGCGTCTAGAGCTTGTCCCAATCTGCTTTCCCGTACGACGATCCTGTATAGAACAAGTAGAAAAATCAAAAGTAATGAGACAATCATTATCAGCAATTCGACCAACAGAAAACAAATTTAATGATAGACCAGGAACATGAAAAATTTCAAGAAGTTGAAATCGATGAGAAGGATAAAAAAAAACCAAAACTCGACACAGACAGAGGAGTCTCATCTACTGTACAAATAACAGGAGTGTGAAACAAGCGAGTATGACAACTAATAAAGGATGCCTAAGAATTCATATGATGGGAAGCCCCAGAATCAAGAATCCATGAGGAAGTAAGGTTACCTGTAGCTGTAGTAGAAGCAGAAAAGGAAGCAGATGAATCACTACCAGTCACTGAGCGAAGCATATGTGGAGCTGCTGTTGTTGGAGATGGAGCTGCGCAACTCTCAGTGATTTATTTATGGGTTTTATACTTGTGTTTAAGTGTTGAGATGCAATTTTTAATTTTATGGGTCAAGCTAGGGTGCTTATTTAATTGTTAATTAGTTTATGTGTTATGTTAGAAATTATTGAAGTTATGCATTTCCAACCCATCCATTTCAAGTATTTGGGTCTCTTAGGTTTTAGTTGGGGGTAGTTGAGACATTTTTACTTATCCAACTCATCCCACACATGTGGAAAAAAAAGGTATCTCTCTCTCTCTAGAATTGAAACTTTTTCTTCTCAAGCATCTCTTCTTCTTGGTGAGTTTTCTTTTAATTTCTTTTCAAAATCCTTTTTACATCAACATTCAAACTCATATCTACAAAAATCTAACCGTTGGATTTTCGATCCGTTTGTCAATCTTGTTCATTGTCACTCCCTCTTTCATTCAAGACCATTTTCGTCCACATCGGAGGTTGGTGGAGGTCGGGCTGCAAGCCGAGGTGGCTGATTTGGGGCCGACTTGGTGTGGCGGCGGTCCAAGAACACTTCCCCCTTCCTCACTTGCTTCCCTTCAAGCATGCTTGCTTGTTTGTGAATGCACAAATCATTCTCAACCATTTCTCCTTTAGAGTTTGTATTTGTGTTTAATAGGTTCTCATATGAAATGTGAGTAAAGGTAAAATTGTACAAAAGCTTTCCATACACTTTGAGAAGTTGATAACATTTGTATAAAAATTGATAGTGATGATAACTGTAGAATAAAGGAAATGAATTTTTCTTATTGTATTAAAGTAGTCAAAGACTCTATTTATAGATACATAAAGGAAAACTTAAAATACCAGAAAAGGAAACTAGGAATACTAAGAAAGCAGTAATGTCATAATAATGACTACTCAACACTCCTCTCAAACTCTGAAGGGTAGAACCTTAAGGCAGGTTTGGCAAAGGGATAAGTGGTGGGATAAAATATAATTATGGGGATAAATGAGTGGGAGGATATCTTATTCTCATTTGATATAAAAAATAATTGAGATAAATTGCTAACAATTGTTCCAATTTTGAAATGAAAATGGAGATATTTTGTTCCACCTAAATGTCAGGATATCATTTATCCTTACTTTTTGTCTCAATTTTGATAAACATGATTATGAACAAAATTGATGGGTTTTTTGTTCCCTAAAATTAGGACAACTTATCCTAACTCATTGTCAAATTAGCACTTTGAGTTTGCATAATAATGATAAATAAAAAAAATTAACATCCCAATAAACACCTCCAATCATTAGAAAAATGAATCATTTTTACAAACTGCAAATGCTAATGGTGAAGCGATAAAGAGGTGGTATAGACATCGTCATGAACAACCAACCAAAACAGATTCCAATAGAATGGGAATATGAAGGATGTGCTAGAACGCAAAATTGATAAAAAAAAGAAAAGAAAAAGATGATGGAATGTGAATTAAAAGGAACAAATAGGGAGGAGAGTGACTAAGAGAGAGTAAGAGTAGAATTGTTATGATAGACGAGAGAGCCGAGAAGTGGCACTGAAGGAAGCACAAGGATGTGTGAATGCATGAAGCCAGAAAGAAAGTGCACATGACGTGCATGAAGCAGGGAAGAAAATCTGCTAAAGGGAACATCAACCCATGGAAGAGTATGACATCATTGCCGAGTCGGCTGCAACATAGAGGACATAAAAGAAGACATGTGTGGAAGCAACAATGCTGCAGAAAGAGAAAAAGCCCCACATAAAGGAAGACGTGTGCGGAGACAATATTGCTTCAAATAAAGAAAGAGCACACATAAAAAAGACGTATGTGAAGACAACAATGTTGTAGAATGAGAGTATACATAAAGAAAGACCTATGCAGAGGTAGCAATGTCGTGGAAAGAGAAAGAACACATATAAAGAATGACGTGCGGAGGCAGAAATGTTGTCAAAAGAGACGCCACTAGTCGAGTGATGGCAAAAAAGGCCGATAAATCGGCGACTAGGAAGAAGGTGATAGAAATATCAACAAATAACATAGAGAAATCCAAGAAAATTAAAAACAAAAATTAGAGATCTCTGATGAAGAAAACAAACACGCATATGCGTATAGAATGAAAAATCAAGCAAAATGAATATACCAAGACAACTATATTCGGTGTCCAAACAAGCCTGGAGCAGCCAAAGAAAGAAAATAAACCAAAAATCGACCGGTGGCGGCGGCATGAGGTGGTGGCTGGTTGTGGCGGTCAACCGCTGGAGACGGCGTCTGGGCGTAGATTTCGTAGACGGGTGTAGACACGTGCCCGCGGGCGGGTAGATGCACGCTTAGAAGGCGCGCAGCAGGGTGCGTGAGGGTGAGTAGGTGTGCGCGGAATTACAGAGGTGCGTGAAGGGAGCGGAGGCGTGCAGAGGATGCATGCACGTTACGCGGAGGGAGTGGAGGTGCGCAGACGTGTGGAGGTGAACATAGGGAGCCAATGCACAAGCAGGCGCGCGGGGACAAAACATGAGGATGCGGGCATGTTGCTGGTGCACACAAGTGTAAATGATGGCACCCGCAACTGTAGATACCCCAATTTTGACCGTCCAGAGAGACAGAAATACTTCAAGTAACACACGGAAATATCCCACAAGTGGACACCAATAGAGAACCAAAGGTTCGGTAAACCGGAAACCCTAACCCTAGCCGTGACCTAAACCTAAACCGGAAACCCTAGAACCTTGACCTAGCCCTAAACCCTAACCCCAGCCTTGACCTAGCCCTAAACCCTAATCCCAGCCTTGACCTAAACCTAAACCGGAAACCCTAAACCTTGACCTAACCCCAAACCCTAGCCCTAAACCCTAATCCCAGCCTTGACCTAAACCTAAACCGGAAACCCTAAACCTTGACCTAACCCCAAACCCTAGCCCAAACCATAAACCTTGACCTAAACCCAAACCCTAGCCCAAACCTAAACCTAAGCCAAACCCTAACCCAGACCTAAACCTAAACCTACCCTAAAAACCAAAACCCTAAAAACCTAAAGTCCCTGGAAAGGGGCGGCTATCCCTAACTAGCCGCCCCTCACTGGGCGGCTAGTTTACACTAGCCGCCCCCCTAACCGCCCCCTGGCCGACTTTGGACCAGTTCCCTGGATGGGACATAAAGCAATATTAAATGCTGATCATTGCGGCGGGTCATGACCTTTAGCCGCCCTCTCTTGGCCGGATCAAACCAAACAGCCGACCCAAGCCACCGCTTGTCAGAGATGGGACGTTTGGCAGGTCATGATAGGGGTGGCTACCAGGAAGTAGCCGCCCCATCCCGGGCGGCTAGTTAGCACTAGCCGCCCTTCACCTGGTCTCTGACAGAAGAACCAGAGCATTAATGAGAGGTCCAATCGAAGCCAACCCACTCCATTACCCCCTGCCTCTCTTTTACTATAAATAGAGGAGGTCCCAAGCCTTCAACAACATCCACAAAAATCACCAATTCATCTTCATCACCAACCCACCATCCCCACTTGTTCAAAACCCTTCCACCACTAGAAACCCCAAGAGAGAGAGAGAGAGAGAGAGCCCTTTTTGTGAGAGAAACACCCATTCCCTACATAAAATACCCTCTCATCCCACCCTCTATAAACCCAGGCTAAACCTAGCTTAGCCTCTGCCCAAGATCCCACCCTTTTCCTACCAAAGCCCTGCCCAAATTCCCCCAGACCCTGGACGGCTAACCCTAGATAGCCACCCCCTGGCCGACGGCTAAACACAACTAGCCGCCCCCCTATCCACACCCCATATCAACATCCCTTTGACCCATAACTCCTTTAGTCAAGCCCGGAAGCAGAATAGGATTACCTGTTTTTCACCTCTGTGTACGGTATATCCGTGTCTCAGAGCGGAGACCCCACAAACTCCCCACGTAGGCGATCAAATCCGACCCAAACCCTTTCCTGTTTTTAGAAAAAGCAGGTGGCGATCACAAAACCCCCTTGAATCCTCTTGAGCCGCTGTCGGGCGCCTCAACCAGGAACGACACCCTCACCCCTTCCGAGAAGACGATCCGACCGAGCCCGCCAGGGCACGCATCCGATCCGAATCCCCGAAGAACCACCACACACGCGGATTTTTCGACACCGACAGCAACGTGCATGATTGCGGGTGTATACTATGGGGCTAGAAACTGTGTCGCGTTGAACACTTTCTTTACTTTTTTTGGTTGCCCCAATAAATTTTAAGATTTCATTATTAATAAATCCGTAATCATGATCAGTTAAAATACGTGTATGAGATTTTGATTGGAATTTCGTCTCTTCAAATTGGTTACACATAATAGTGGTGATTTTTTTAAATAAATCCTATAAAAGAATTTAGTTAATATAAAATCTGTTATTATACATCATATTGTTGTGATATTATCTACAATATAATAGTCTGTTTAACTCTACAAGAAAAATATAACATTTATTTAATGACGGTTGACTAAAATCATCAATATATATATATATATATATATATATATATATATATATATATATATATAGTCGCGATTACGTGCGGTATGCGGTTGGTGCGGTTTACGACGTGGACCGTCCGATCGCGGGTCCATCGCATCCAACGGTCGACGTGAATCGCACCCGACCGTCCGATGCGATGGACCCGTGATCGACGGCCCGTGATCGCGCACCGCACCGACCGTAAACCGCACCTAATCGGCTCCCTATATATATATATATATATATATATATATATATATATATATATATATATATATATATATATATATATATGGACGTGATTGCGTGCGGCGAACGGCAGGTGCGGCAGCGATCACGGGTCCATCGCATCGGACGGTCGGGGGCGATTCATCTCGACCGTTGGATGCGATGGACCCACGATCGAACGGCCCACGTCGCGGCCGCACCTGCCGTTCGCCGCACGCAATCATTTATATATATATATATATATGCTACATTTTATAAAAAACCGTTGCTAAATAGATACAAGTAATTGATTTTATTTTAATGAGTTAATTTTTACACAATATTGAATACTTTAGATAACAATTTTAAAATAAACTCACACTATATATTACACTTTTATTAACGATTGTTTGTTGTGGTAATCGTTCTTAAAGCTTGAATCAAATTTTTTTTCTAAATACTCCGTCACAACGGGACCACCTTCACCGAAAAGAAAAAAAACGCGCGCGCGATGAATTTTCGAAAAATAAAAAACGTGACCACCACCTCCATCAGAACCACCTCCATCAAAACCGTCAAAACGTCCTCCATTGTGACCTTCGGCGTCAATCACCTCCATTGGCACGACCACCTCCTCCACCAGGTGTCAACCACCTCCTCCACCGGGCGTCAACCACCTCCATCAGCGACCACCTCCATCAGCATCGGAGACCAACCTCCATCAGCAACGGAAAGGCTTGACGTCGAGCGAATTTGGGTAATATCGATTCTCTCTCCCTTTTTATTCACTGAATTTTGGTAATATCGATTCCAGTGGAAGTTTTGCATTAGGGTTATATGATTGAGTTCTGTAGTTGTAGATTTCGATTATTAAGAGCTACTGTTGGGTTCTATGGTTGTAGATTTCAATTTCTCTTGTAGTAATGATCAGATAGAATGTATAGTGTACTTGATTTGTTTGTGAGTTCTTGGGGGTTAGTTTTTTGGGTATCTTGATCTTCTGAGGCCTTTTTCATGTTCTCCTCTTTGATGTTTGTTTTCCCCTTATGTGATGCTATCCAATGAATGGTGATGTGTATTCTGGGACTGCATATGTTTTGGCGAGCTTGAAATTTAAGGTTCATTTTCCATTGATTGTCTAGAATTGATAAATCTGAATGATTTCACCAATATATCGCAATATATAATTTTTAAATCTTTTTTATCTTTGTTTTTATGGGAAGTTCAGTATGTTTTTGGGTCTAATTAGGAGAATGGTTGTTTCATGATTTCACCTCAGCAAAGTCTCTTGTCGAGGTGAAAGAGACTTTGTTCCAACTTTGTTCCTTTAAGTACACTTAAAGTTAGGTTTACTGGTTTGTTTTCTATCGATTATGCATTTGTGTTTTCATGTTTGACTCAAATTCTATGTACCTATGCCTAACTATCCTCTTCTTTCAGCCTGTTAGGTAGACCTAGTGTTTTATTCAGTTGTCTTTCAAGCTGTTGAATTCGTTGAGGTATGTTTATGACTTTATGCATCACATTATGTGTTTATCCAGTTTTAATTATTTCTTCAATGACATGAATCAAATTGTCTTATGCTTGTTTAGAGACTATTTGATGTGTATTTTGTTTACTTAAAAAAATGCTGAATATGGGAGCTACCATTTTACTATATCTAAAATTTTAATAAGAAGGATAACTCTTGATCATTTTTCATGGCATACTTGGTGGTTGTTTTGCATATATACACTACAAGTAGTAGTAGAAGAAGAAGGTTTGTTGGTTCTTTTAGGATCATTGAATCGGTGCTTGTTTGGCATATATACAGTACAAGAAAAGAAAAAAAGACAATATCACTTGTATTCAAGACAAACTAATGTGGCATGTGCTGTTCCGGCTCTTTTAAGATATAGAATCCTAGCCAATAAAATATGGCATGTGCTGCAAGATAGAACACTTCAAGATAAAATATGATTCACACAAAATGCCCATGGCTTTGATTCGCACAGTCTTAACTTCGAATACTAGGTTATGATGCTGTTCTGTATCTTTGAAATAGAACATGAATGTTTATATTTTTTATGTATCATGTGTGAGTTTAAAAAGTGTTTCTCATATTCAATGCAGATTTTAAAAATATTCTCACCTCAAAATTATATGCAGTTATTTCATGAAAACTATACAAAACAGATTGCACCTCCCCTTATTCTTCTTATTGTTACCATAATTAAAGTTATTGTTACCAATGTCATTATGTTACTGTTATTGTTAACTATAACATCAAGAATAACAATAATCATTTTTGTTTCTCATGCAACTTCTTCTGCCATCATTGTTTCTTCATGACTTTCATCTCCTTTTCTATTCTCTCCTTGCAGTATTATCTTAGATCCGTTGATGATTGAGTTTATCTATAACATGCTTGCTGAAGTTTACTTAATTGACTACTCAATGAAATACCTTGTTCGTTATATTTTATAGTTGCATAGCTCAGACATGTTTCTAGCTCAGAGAGAGCGCTCTTCTTTCTGCTAGGTAGACCTGGTGTTTTATTGAGTTGTCTTTCAAGTTGTTGACTTCATTGAGGTATATTTATGCATCACATTATTTATTTATCCAGTTTTAATTATTTTTTCCATGACATAAATCAAGTTTTCTTGTGCTTGATTAGAGACTATTTGATTTGTATATTGTCTACTTTGAAAAATGTTGAATATGAGAGCTACCATTTTACTCTATTTGAAATTTTGATAAGAAGGATAACATACTCTTGATCATTTTTCATGGCAGACTTAGTGCTTGTCTGCATATATACACTACAAGTAGTAGTAGAAGAAGAAGTTATACATCATCGATCCAGTACAACAAAGCAAGTTATTTAATCATAAAAAATATACCCCAGTGACATAAAGAACACCATCAGAGTAGCAAGCAGAGTGTTCCCATCTAGACTAGAAATTTTAATGGAATATCTTCTTTACATTTGCGTTTTGTTTCGATGTTTGACCTAATTGAGTTCAAATGGTCAATTCATGATCACCAGTCCCAACATTGAAAGAATCAGAACACCTAAAAGTGAACATAATTATATGATTATAATTATATGATGATGAAGTTTATGATTAAGTTGGCAATTACATGATTATATGATGATGAAGTTTATGATTAAGTTAGCAATTACAAACCGTCTGCAAGGCCTTGCTATGCCGGTAGTGGACACCATGCCCTTCCTAATATGCTTTTGAATTGAAAGTTACATTTGAATCCATCAGTATGCCAAAAAAGAAAAAGAGTATAAAAAAAACAGAGTAAAGAAAACAAATCATCAAGCTACTTGGCCCTTTGTATATTAGGAAAGGAAATGCAAAAGTATATTTCATAAAGGTTTTCATAAAGCAAGAGAACATTGTGTAACTACAAAAACTCTTACCCACTATATTCTATAAAATAAACTGAGTGTCTTGATTAGGCATGATACCCATTGAGTGGTTTTTCTTTAATTATGTTTCTCTATGATTCATTAATTAGGCATGATACTCATTCAGTGGTTTTTCTTTCACTATATTCTATAAAATAAATTGAGTGTCTTGATGTTACCAGCTGCCTGTTTCTATATGAGTGTGGCTGAGAAATGAGCTATGTTAGAGATGCTAGGAAATGTTAAGGTCCCTGATGGTTATTCATCCAATATATCCCGATGAAATGTACAGGAATGTAGGATTTCACAACTCAAGAGTCATGATCATCATATTTTGATGCAACAACTTCTCCCGATGGCATTCATTTCCTAGACATGTATGCTCAACTATCATCAACCTGTGTAATTTCTTTCGAGAGTTGTGCTCTTATAGAGCAGCAGACTTTGAAAGGTTGGAGCATAAAATTGTAGAGATACTTTGTCATCTTGAAATGATATTTCCAACCAACATTCTTTGATGTGATGATTCATTTGACCATTCGTTTGGCAAGAGAGGCACATTTGGCCGGTCCAGTTCAATATCGACGGATGTATCCTTTTGAGAGGTGAGTATAATTAGTGAATATTAAAATTCAAATACAAGGAGCATGCATTTCTAAAGTGTGTTTTTTTTTAATTTCGTAGGTTCATGTTCAAACTTAAGTCATATGTATGCAATAAAAGTTGTCCAGAGGGGTCTATGGCCGAGGGTTATTTAGCAGAAGAGTGCATGAATTTTTGTTTGAGATATCTACATGATGTTGAAACACCATTTAATCGCCCTTCAAGGAATGTTGGTGATGTTGAAAATACTATTTTTGGTCGAATAGGTCATGGGTTGGGTGCATCAGAGCATATCATGCTTGACAATGAAGATGTCAGAAAGGCTCATCTTTATTTTCTTTTCAATTGT
Organism: Acorus calamus; assembly: GCA_030737845.1. Taxonomy (NCBI): domain Eukaryota; kingdom Viridiplantae; phylum Streptophyta; class Magnoliopsida; order Acorales; family Acoraceae; genus Acorus; species Acorus calamus. The sequence goes on along the minus strand of CM060859.1, from coordinate 16,895,917 downwards.
GAAGAAGTGAAACCATTCCTTGAGTATGTATTATTTTACATTAGCTCAATACCATGGATTATAACTTTAGTTGTTAACAATCCATTAAATATTTAGAATTTGGGAAATGACTTATCGGATGCGAGGAAATTCTTGTCCCACTCCAATGCAAGTTCAAAGGGATAGAAACACTCAATTTCCAAGTTGGTTCAAAGGCTTTGTAAGTACTCTCCAAACATATCTCAAATAGTATTTTATTTTTATGTTCCAATGAAACAATATATTTTTTGGATTGCATAGGTTGAAGATACAAGACTAGAAATTAAAGATCACATAATATCATATCATTATCCCGAGGCCCCAGTAGATATGCCAAGAGATTCAGTGGATATATCATCAATGGTTGAGATTTTGTATGAAGAAACGTGAGTTCGGTGGAACAACTCAAAATAGTGGTGTTATGGTAACATCCTCCACACAAAGCTACTCAACCGCGAGGGACAAAAATCCAATTGTTGATGATATAGATTACTTTGGTGTCTTGGAGGATATCATTGAAATGGATTATTATGGTTCATTGAAACCGTTGTTCAAATGTATTTGATACGATGTGGCTTCACGAGGTCGAGAAAGGGGGATCAAACATGATGAATATGGATTCACCCTTGTTAATTCAACAAAGTTCTTGCATACTAATGAGCCATTTGTTTTTGCATCTCAAGTGGGCCAAGTGTTTTATGCAGAAGATGTTTGTGATAAGGACTGATTAATCGTGATAAAGAATACTCCTAGGGATTCATACACCATGCCTGATGAGGTAGTGTTTTCTAAGGATGAGAATTATTTTCAGCAACCATCAAATGATCAGGGGATTGAAGATAACATCTTCATAGATGATGATGTGACATGGGTCAGAAGTGATGTTGATGGTTTGATTCTTGATAGATCCATTGAGGGTCTTAGAGAGGATGATGATGAAGATGGGGACAAGGATGAGGATGGTGATTCATAGATATGGACTAATTTATAGTTATCTTTTTCGTGATATTAAATGTCATCATTTCATCTTTATCACTTAATGTATTGAAAACACTTTCTATTCTTATCATATAGTGTTATTCACTCATAAATGTGAACCTTTTCAATTGAATTATAGGTACCATCTTATATTTCCTCATGGATTTGAAATAGTTTTCAATTGAAATAATTTTTTATGCAATTTTTTTATGTTTTTTTAGTTGAAGGTATCATCTTATGTTTTTCCCCATGGATACTGACACGCGAGAGATTGATCCATCAGGATTAAGGTAATCAATCATATATACTCTGAAAGTGTTATATGCTTGTATTCACATTTGTTATATTTTATTTGATTGATATTTGAAATTATTCAGGGCCCTCATCTCACACAAAAAAAGAAGGGAAGAGGCAAAACTGTCATGAAGGAGTATTAGAGTGGCAGTAAACCCGGGGTGCCATTAGAGTGGAATGAGCATGGACAACCGGTTGGTGATGGCTCCACGATCCTAAGCTCATACATCGGTGTTGTAGCTAGGAGCTGCATATTACCTCTTTGCATTGATGATTGGAGGCACATTGATAGAGAGGTTAAGACTAGGGTTATTGAGCATTTGAAGGTGTAGTATTAATCAAAGTTTTTTCATATGATATTATTTTTCTAACCATAAAGAATGAAGTGAATACAGTATGTTTAAATGTTTTTTTACAGGCTAGATTTGATCTAGAAGGTGACAAAGATTTGCGTTGGACACTTAACAAGTTAGGTGAACGATGGAGGAATTTCAAGCATCGATTGTTCTGGGATTATGTCGCCAGTATGAGCCGACGTGATGCTTTAACTAATTGCCCTCCACATGTTAGTCCTGATAACTGGAAACCACTCATTTGTTACTTCTTCAGTGATTGGTATAAAGTATGAAAAAAAAGTAATTCAATGTACCATGATTTGTAAATGAGCCATTAATCATTACATGTGTATAAATGTAGAAAAAATCGAAAGAGAATATGCAAAGTCAGTCTCATTCAAAAGCACCACATAATACTAGATAGAAGAGTATTGAGCCAAAGATCTTGTATAATTTCTTGCACTTCTACTCCTACGTTGATTGTTCACTTCAGAAGCACCACATAATATGTGATGAAAGCTAGTTTTAATATATGTTTTTTTACAGCAAAAGAACCATCCCCAAGGAGTGGTGCCTTCAAGACATGAGCTATGGAAACTAATACGGACGTGTAAGAATGGAGAACCTATGAATGAGTATTACCATCAAATTTTTGTAAGTGTTGTTCTATGGAATCTTAATGTTTCAAATTTGTTATATGTCAAGACTCAGTGTTCTCCAAGTCACTAACAACTTAATGATCATCCATAAACATAACCCACTGAATGTTATCCACAGACAATTAAAACATAAATGAGGGGACCAAAAGAAAGGAGATAACTTTCAATTTATACAATAACCCATTAATTGATATATATGTGGTACAGACTCTTAAATATGTCATATATTACCTTATAAATTGGTGAATGGGTGAAGCTGTGTCCTATTTGAATTTATGTAAATGAGTGAAGCTTGTGTCCTATTTGAATTTATGTAAATGAGTGAAGGTTCGGTAGACCTGTTTTTATGAAATAAAACTTGGATTCTTCTCAGGATCACATATTACCAAAGAAAATCATTTGAATAAGTGAAATTTGTGATTAGACATGCCATAGAAATTGTCAAGTATCTATGTGAAGAGACTTTCATGGTGCATCAATTAATATGGAATTTTTAGTTTTAATTTTCTATGTTTAGATGCTTTGGATTAAATGGAATTTTTAGTAATTGAGTATGGAATGTTATGGCAAAAGGGATTGGCTTGATCTAATTTTCCTGTTTATTGTTGATGTATCTCTATGACTTGCTCGTTGAGCATGTGAATTTTTTGACATTTATATTGGGTGCTTAGTAAGAGATCAAAGGTAGGTACATCTCATAGATAGATGATTATTTGATTGTGGACTATTGAACACAAATATTTCCTGCTCATTGACCTCTAGTGTGCTCTAAATTATTTTTTGGGTTGTTGAAATGAACCTATTTAGTTATGAATCATACTTGTTCATTTTATTTCATATAAAAAGATGGTCATGATGCATATGTACTATCTTGCATGATCTTTGACACCTTTTTTAAGGAATAAAGAACAAGTCTTATATATGCTTGATATCTGTTTTTTTTAGGCTGCCATTGATGAGTGTGTTATTAGAATGGAAGAAAGGAACGATGGTGAGGTTAGTGGCATGTATGTTCTTGGTGAAGTATTTGGAAAGGAACACTTTGGAAGAGTTCGAGGAAAGGGAAGTGGGGTTACACCATCTCAATATTTTGGAGTAGGACGAGGTCGTGCATGTGGTTTTTGTTAAAGTAGTGTCCTAAAAACCATGACTTATGTAATAAACTCTATTATTAAGATGGTATTAGCATTTTGATGAGAATTATTATTGGTAAATGCTTGCATTATATTGTTTGAAATATTGTGCTTGTTTTATTTTAGTTATTTAATTTACACTATAGATAATCTGGTGTGTAGAGTTCGGCTTACACACGGAAGATCAGATTATCGGTTCCCTGTGAATTATAAGTTGAGGTTCACAACTTTAGATGGACTTGGATAATCTATTGGATAAAAGTTGTAGTGCAATTCATCTTACGTAATTTATCTTGACTATAAAAGACCAGTTCATAGGTTTTTAGGGTGATTGTGCTAGTACACCTCGTGTGTATTGAACGGACTAAATTGGGGTAATTATTTTTGTACTGACTAGATAAAATAATTTACATCCCATACATATTATGAGTGCTTATGCTCTTAATCCTAAAATGGTTTTTAAACATATGCATTTGTTATTTGTCATTTTGATTCATTAAAGAATGAGATTCTCTTATGGATCAATAGACTCAGTGAGTTGGGTGACAATAACATTTGTATGATGAATATTTACTATTGATGGAATCCACGTCTCCTATTGGAGATTGGTGATACTCCCTTGAGGATGCTTATAAGTTTTGGTCATGTCTAACCCGGTCGGTGGATTTAACTATTCGACATGTCAAATAAGTTAAGTGGAAGATCTCAAGGAAAATAAGATGTTGTGAAATAATATTGTCAGTAATAGTTATTTCATAATGAGTATTGGAATCTTAGCGTGTGGAGATATTAAGCATATAATATAAGGAGCTCGAAAATATTATTTTGAGATTAGTATATTTGGAGTGCGGTAGTAATTCTTTAGTGGATTGAAATATGACTTTTGTATATATAAATATATATATTCTTGTAAATATATATATATTTATAAAAAAGTAAAGTACATATTCTAATAAATTGAAATATATCATTCACATAAAATGTAAATTTTTTTTAACAATATATAGACCTAATTAAAGTGAGTAGAGGGGACTAACTAAGGTTTTTTTTTTTTTTTTTTTTGGCTATCGAAGGGCCCCGTGGCTGACCTTATGGTCGAGTTGGGAAGGCTACCTCCGCCTTTTGTCACGGTCCCACGGAAAATTCTTTCGAATATCTGCTCAGGTGGATAAGTCAGCGTCTAAGACTCGAACTCAGGACCTATCGGTAACACCGTTAAACCCTGAACCGTTATGCTATGGACATTGGGGACTAATGTTTGTTTTTTAAGATAAGGACTAACTAATGTTGGGTTTTATTAGATTGTGAATGAATGATATAACTAGCATTGCATTTTGTTTTAACGTAAATGCATGATAGAAATAAAAAAAATTACATACTGGATTTTTTTTAGCTAATAAAAAATTTAGAAATAAAAAAAAAAAAATTGTGAGTCCAACTAAACAAACTAATAAATCAAATAAACAAACTAAATCAAATCTATTCACCGTCACAACCATGTCGCCCCACCAATAAAAACAATTTGGCCCCCCACGAATAGGTGGCATGTTTTGGGGCTCGAAGTAGCACTACTCCTATTTAGACGTAGGAGGAGCAGATTTTTGTCCGTGCCAATGAGAATAACTTTGAACACGATGGATTTCTCATTTGAATGAGTGCCAAGTATATCTAAAGGAAGATAAGTTATTGATCAGGGAAGTCCCTACTGGCGGGGAAGTGATGCAGCCCTATCCAAAGCAAATAGCAACTACTCCCAAGGATGGCCTCGCAACATCTGGTGGCGTCGTAGTGCAGGAGAATGTGCAGAATCCAGTTTGCTATTCCTAAGGATGGCCTCAAGACTGCAAGTAACGGTTCCAAGTCTGAGAAGTTGAGAAATGTTAAGGAGGAAGCGCGCATGCAAAAACACACAAGCACTGGCAGGGCTGGAGGGGCTGAGGTATCTGACCCAGCGGGCAAGACCCCTTCGCATCGGCTTGATGAGGAGCTTGATTCTCAGGAGGAAACCACGGGTGATCGAGGTGTGCAATTAGGAGGAAAAGGAGCTGGTGCGGGTCCTATTCAGACCCAACCCCCCTTAAACTCCCAGCATAAGAGGCAGGCGAGAAACAAATCAGCTAAATCCGGTTCCAATTCGGGACTGGCCAACTAGCAGATAAGTATCCTTGTTTTTCCCATTCATTCCTCTGTTTATGGATTGTGTGTTTTGGAATGTTAGGGGACTCAATAGCAGGGTTAAACAATTAGAATTAATGAAATTTTTGCAATCAGATTCATCTCCTTTTGTGGCTTTATTGGAAAATAAGGTGGCACCGGTAGATGTTGATAAAGTCAAGCAACGACTCTTTGGGAGGAGTACTGGTTCATGGGCACAATTCCATGATGGCATCGGGCGTATATGGCTCTTTTGGCGGTGGGAGAAATTGCATGTGCATGTTCTGGCTGCTACTAATCAAGTCATACACTGTTCAGTTTTGCTTCGAGACTCCTCCTCTCCTTTGCAAGTCTCTATAGTTTACGGCTCCAACTCAGACGTTGAACGTACTCTACTTTGGAACAGCCTGGTGAGTGCAAATCCGGGTCCGTCAACCCCTCTGGCTGGTGGGCGGGGACTTCAATGAAGTCCAGTTTTCTAATGAAAAAGTGGGTGGGAGGTCTCCTAATGTCCGACGTCTCCAAAGGTTTAATGCTTGCCTTGACAGCTGCCACCTCCAGGACATTTCAGTCTCAGGCAACCCCTTTTCGTGGAATAACAAACAGGCAAATAGAATTGCGTGTCGATTGGACAGGCTGATGGGGAACTCTGCTTGGTTCTCACTTTATGCGGAGGCCTATGTACAGCATCTTCCCGAGAGTCTATCGGATCACACTGCACTGAAGCTTTTTGCAGCCCCTCCTCTTCAAAGCTATCCCAAGCCTTTCAAGTTCTTCAATGTGTGGCTGCAGCATGACTCCTTCATGCCCACACTTTGTGCTGCTTGGGAGCTTGATATTGATGGCTCAGCCATGTTCAAGTTAGCCAAAAAACTACAGCACACCAAAAGAATCCTCAAAGCTTGGAATATTGAGCACTTCGGTATAGTGCTGGATAAACTCAAAGAAGGAAAGGAATTGCTCAATTCGGTGCAGGCTGCGCTCCTTCTGGACACTCTAAACCCGCACCTCATTGCCTCTGAATCTTCAGCGCGCGAGAAATATGTACATGTGTTACACTTCGAAGAAGAGGTGATCAGGCAAAAAGCACAAGTAAAATGGCTACAAAATGGGGATCGCTGTACTAAATTTTTTTATGCTCAATTTGCTGCCCGGAAGGCTCACAACACTCTTCGGTCAGTGATTCTACCAGACGGTTTGAATTGGTGGAGCAGCGACAGGTGCAGCAGTACACGGTTGACTACTTCAGATCTCTTCTTAATAAAGAGACTTTTACACCTATTCCCCCAATTCATTCAAAAACTAGGCTCTCAGAGCAGGAGCGTCAATCTCTTTGCTCCCCAATCACTGAAGAGGAAATCCTTCTTAACCTTCAATAGATGAAAGGTGATGGAAGTCCAGGACCTGATGGATTCACTGTTGGTTTCTTCCAAAGATGCCTACCAGTGGTTAAAGATGATCTGGTTGCGGCAGTGTTGGAATTTTTCCGAAATGGAAAGCTTCTTGGCCAGCTGAACACTTCCTTCATTGCACTAGTGCCTAAAAGCTCGAATTCATGTTCCTTGGACATGTTCAGGCCTATCTCTCTTTGTGGTTCAGTCTATAAACTTATCACGAAGATATTGGCGTCCAGGTTGCAGAAAGTATTGCCTTCTCTGGTCAGCCTCTCTGGTCAGCCTCAACCAAACAGCGTTCATTAAAGGGAGAAAGATTAGCCATGGAATTTTGATGGCGCACGAGATGGTTAAATACCTCTCCAAGAAGTGAGGCAAAGGAAGAGCAGCTATTAAAATTGATCTATGCAAGGCATTTGACTCAATTCATTGGCCATTCATCCGAGCTATTCTGGAATCGATGGGGTTTGGAGATCAATGGGTGCAATGGATCATGGCTTGCATTGAGGGTCCAAGATTTTCGGTTCTCATCAATGGGTCTCCATTTGGGTTTTTTGAGAGTTCATCGGGCCTCAGGCAAGGAGATCCGATCTCTCCACTTCTCTTCGTACTAAGCATGGAAATTCTGTCTCAAGCTCTAGATGAAGCTCTGCAAAGGGGCCGGATTGGAGCTTTCACTAAGCACTCAATTGTCGTCAGCCATCTTCTTTCGCTGATGACCTCATCATATTCGCCCCTATTAAAAAAGGTTCGGGTGCTACAATCAGGAGACTTCTAGAAGATTTTGCGGAGATGTCTGGGCTTCAAATGAATAGTGGAAAATCAGCAGTGTTCTGCAGTGGCACTAATCAATCTCATCAGCAATTTATAGATGAAATTGAGATTCCTCAGGGACAACTTCCGGTCACTTACTTGGGGCTACCATTATTTACAGGTGCCTTAACTTCTACTCATTGCCTCCCTTTATTGGACAAGCTGCGGAAAAGACTTAATGGCTGGCATGGGCACCTCCTCTTTTTTCCCGGAAGGCTTGAGCTGGCTAAAACAGTGCTTATGAGCTTACATCTCTATTGGACATCAGCCTTTGCGCTTCCTAATAGTACTATTAAAGCTATGGAGAAGATCATTCGTACATTCCTCTGGGGAGGACCTACACTTAAACGATCCTTCAATCATGTAAATTGGCAGTGTGTCTTCCTGAAGAGGAAGGCGGTCTGGGTCTCAAGCGAATAAAGGAATGGACTGCAGCAGCTCTGGGAGCACGATTTTGGGAGATAGCGGCGAATCACCACTCCTTATGGGCGATGTGGATGTCCAAGCATTATCTTTGCAAGCAGGGGATTTGGAACGTTTGGTCATCGCATTCTGGTTCTTGGATATGGCCTAAAATCTTGGCTTCCAGGAATTGGATTAAACAGAATGTGAAATATATTCTGTATTCTGGCAGGAAGGTGTCTGCTTGGGAGGACCCTTGGGTCAGTGGGGCTAGTCTCAGTGAATTACTACCGTCATCCTTGAGCATCCAGGAGCAAGCTCCGAACCTTACAGTGGTTGATTTCCTAGTTAACGGTCATTGGACAAAACCATCGTGGTGGGCAATGCAGTGGGATGCAGTGTGGGATGAAATTTGTGAAACGGACTTTGGAGGTAGAGGTGAAGACACCCTCATCTGGTCATACAGCTTTCATGGAACTCTCTCTGCAACAAAAGCTTGGGAGTTCATTAGGCGGAAAACTCTCAAACCGAAATGGGTCAAATGGCTCTGGCAAAAATACCAGCCCCCAAAGTTTTCTGCTTGTGCTTGGTTGGCATTGCGGGGGAAAACTCCTACTCTTGAGCTGTTGCTTAGCAAAGGAATTGTTCGAGATTCAACTTGTCCTCTATGTAAATCAAGTTCAGAATCACTGGAGCATGCTTTCCTTAGATGCCCTTTTTCAGCTTTTCTCTGGACTGCAGTCCTTAAGAAGATGGAATCAAGAGGGGTGTACACCATACACTGGGGGACTTCCTGGAATGGTTAGACAAATTTTTTCAAGTTGGTGTTCCAAGACAGATAATACAGGTTGTCTTTGTCACTACCATGTGGGCAATATGGAAGGAACGTTGCCAAAGACAGTTCCGTTCCAAGGCGATGCATAAGCTGGAGGTTCTCAAACTCATACACCAAGAGGTTAAAGTGTGTTTCATGGGCAGCACCCTCAAGGAGGACTGGTGTCCACTCATCCAAGACTTGGCTGTTAACTGGGGAATATGTATCCTCCCCTTCGAGACTATCCAGACATCGGTTTCTTGGGCTCCGCCTGAAATGGGCTGGATTAAGTTGAACTCGGATGGCTCTCTCTCGGCGGACAGGGCAGGCTACGGGGTAGCATTACGCAATTGCAATGGGAAGCTACTGCTTGCATCTGCGGTGCAGGACAGAGCCTTAAGTTCCATCAATGTGTTAGAGTTTAGAGCAATTGTGCAAGGATTGAAACTTGCCCATTCTCTTGGTATTCCTCGAGTCCACATTGAGAGTGATTCATCCACAGCGATTGCATGGGTGAGAGGGAAGGGCTGCCTACCGTGGCGTGCTTTTAGGGACCACACTGAACTGATGGCCATTCTCCCGGGTTCTTGGAATGGAAAATATCTCATATTCCTAGGGAAGGGAATCAAGTGGCAGATCTCCTAGCGGCTCATAGAAACTCCCCTGGTTGCTCCATGGTATTCCTTGACAGTATCTGGGATGAATTGCAGCAACTGCTAGACCAAGACGCTCAAGGAACAGTGTTTCCTAGAGCACGAAAGCGATGAGCTTTCCTATGGGTTGCACTCACTTCTTTCATTTAGTTAAGGCTTAAAGGAAAAAGAAAGAGAAAAAAAAGGATACATGTGTATTATTATTTTTATGTATCTTGTTTTTGTAATTATGTAAACAGGTTTTGTAACTACTGAGCATATGAAATGACAGAATTCTTTTTTACCCATCAAAAAAAAAGAAGAATAAACGCTTTTAATCTTCGATATATTATACATTAATGAATATATTGTATATATTTGTATCCACATTCATACAAAGATATGAAATTAAAAGTAAGTTTAAAAAGTAGAGTTGGGTGTATCCATATCCATGGACCTCTAAATGGGATTTGGTTTCTTAATGGTTCATATAATTTCATCGTGATTTGTTGGACTTATAAGTTATAACAAACGATTTATTTGAATGGATCTCATTCTCATCACCTGTGTCGTGACAAGGACTGCCAACACAAAACTTTCTGTACGGTCAAATTGTGTGGCTGGGTTTTTTTTTTGTGATCTGACATTGTGTGGTGGTTGCATCTCTACATCCAAACAACTCCCCTTGGATTCGGCTGCAGTGACTGATCCCTGCTCCAATTTGTTATTTTTTAAGCCCTCCTTGTTATTTTATATATATATACACGCGAGTGATAATATGCGGGTCGTGCGGTCATGCGGATCCGACGTGAGTCGTCCGATCGCGGGTCCATCGCATTCAACGGTCGAGATGAATCGCCTCCGACTGTCCGATGCGATGGACCCGTGATCGACGGTCCGTGGTCGACGCCGCACATCCGCACGACCCGCACCGTATCATTTCCCTATATATATATATATATATATAGTCGAGTGATAGCGTGCGGTCGGTGCGGTCGTGCGGATCCGACGTGCGTCGTCCGATCGCGGGTCCATCGCATCCAACGGTCGACCGTCAGATCATGGGTCCATTGCGTGCGGCGAACGGTGGGTGCGGCAGCGACTACGGGCCGTCGATCATGGGTCCATTGCATCGGATGACCGGGTGCGATTCATGTCGACCGTCAGATGCGATGGACCCGCGATCGAACGGCCCACGTCGCGGCCGCACCCTCCGTTCGCTGCACGTAATAATTTTCATATATATATATATATATATATATATATATATATATATAGGGATGATTAGGTGCGGCGGCCGCACGGTGCGGTAGCAATCACGGGCCGTCGATCACCGGTCCATCGCATCGGACGGTCGGGTGCGATTCATGTCGACCGTTGGATGCGATGGACCCGCGATCGAACGGCTGTTGCACCGTGCGGCCGCCGCACCTAATCACTCGACTATATATATATATATATAGAACTGATTAGGTGCGGCGAACGGCGGGTGCGACAGCGATCACAGGCCGTTGATCACGGGTCCATCGCATCGGACGGTCCGTTCGCCGCATGTAATCACCTCTCTCTCTCTCTCTCTCTATATATATATATATATATATATATATATATGCCGACGATTAGGTGCGGTTTGCGGTCGGTGTGGTTTGCGACGTGGACCGTCCGATCGCGGGTCCATCGCATCCAACGGTCGACGTGAATCGCACCCGATCGTCCGATGCGATGGACCCGTGATCGACGGCCCGTGATCGCGCACCGCACCGACCGTAAACCGCACGTAATCGCATCCCTATATATATATATATATATATATATATATATATATATATATATATATATATATATATACAGTCCCGTTCAGGGACGGATGGGTTTTGCGGACCAAGTTTGTGGACGGACGGATTTCACCAGATGTGTGGACGTGATTGAATGAAATTTTCAAAATGACACCAACACTTATTGTTAACCCAACCATCTAACCAATCCTATCACCTAACCAACCCACTAACCATCCTCCCCCAACTATCCTCCCTGACACCAACACCAACAGGTTCCATATTTTCAAAAAGAAAAACGAGACCTGTTTGAAGTAAAAAAAACAAAAATTCAACGTGAAACTCCCCTCCCCGACTGAACCATCTGAGATCGCCAGCCCCTCCCCCTCTCGGCCTCCCCGACGCCGCCACCTCTTGACGCCACCGCCTGCAGCCTGACGCCGCCGCCGCCCGCAGCCCGTGCCGCCGCAACCCGACGCCGCCACCTCCCGTCGCCGTAGAAAACCCAATAGGTGCGTCTAAATGTCTCTCCATTATGATTTGTGGTTTAAATCTAGGGTTTTTAACTTGATCTAAACTTTATTTTTCTCATTTAGGGATTTTCCACATTTTAACTAGACCTAGGATAATAGTATTAATTTTTTTAATAAAAAATTGATGTAAATGGAACAGTTGTTGTATTATATCAGCATGAATGTAATTTTTGTTATTTCAATATCACTATCAGGTAATATTACATATACATATATATAACAAATTATAATTGAATCCCATGTAGGCACATTTTGGCATATATGACAAAGATGCATGATGTTGCCCATTTGCCCAATCAGTACATTTTGAAGAGATGGACTAAAACTGCAAAGTCTGAGAGAGTCATAGCTGATGATGGTACAGAGATTACTGATGATAGATCATTACTTGTCAAGCGGAGCAGATTGTTCCAACATGCTTCAAATGTAATTGATAAGGTCTTGTTAAGTGAAGAGGCAAGTAAGATCTATATTGATGCATTTGATAGTGTGCTCGAGAAGACCAAACATCTGGTTCGTAGTGGTAGTGATGCAACTGGTTTTGAAAGAACAAGTAATACTCAAAATAGTTTTAATGAACCAAATCAAGTGAGGGCAAAAGGGTGTGGAAAAAGGCTAAAAGGAGGCAAAGAGATTGCAAAAGATAAGGCAATTGATAAACCAAGGCGTTGTCATGGATGTGGAAAAGTTGGACAATCACATGATAAAAGAAATTGTCCAATGCTTATTAATCGGTAAGAATGTGTCATTTATTATTCATTCATTTAAATTTAATGTGGGAACGATTGACCATAAATTTTATTTGTTTTTATGTAGATCTTCATTGTGTAATGACTATGGAAATCCAAGTTATTGTAATGCAGATGATGATAGTTTTTCATCTATAGGTAATTTGTTATACTTTTTTATTTCAATGGTTCTAATCCACTTATGGTTTATAGTATTTGGTTTGATTCATTATTGTTTTTTTTTGCTTTTAATGCAGGATTATCACAAGAAAGCTAAAGAAAGAACATACGGAAGATGATGTTAGGTTATTTTAGAAATTTCATTTTTATGTGTTGAAATGTTGTGATGGACAAACAGTTTTTGTTACATTTGAATTCTTATGCGTTGAAATGGACAAACAGTGTGTTTAAATGTAGTAGCATAGTCAAATGTAATAGTTTTTAATAGTGTTATATTCTCTCTTTCCTAAATGTAACAGTTGTTTAACAGTGTAACAGTTCTTTAGAATGTTACATTCAAATGTAACAGTTCTGCACAGTGTTACATTTCAAATGTAACAGTTCTGCACAGTGTTACATTTCAAATGTAACAGTTATTCACAGTGTTACATTTAAATATAACAGTTCTGCTGGCAACATTTCAAGGTCTGTTCTGCAACATAATTTGAATAAGAATTTCAGATGTCATACTTTGATTATGTACATTGACACAAGGATAATTTGTTGCATCTGTATAGCGCAGTTTCATAATCAAGGAACTGTTACATTTATATATTATACTGTTACATTCATAACAGTTAGTTACAAGTAAATGTAACAGTTCAAAAATTGTAATTGTAATAGAAAGATATTTGCATAGCAATATGTTTTCATTCTACTGCACTGACATGTAAATGTAACAGCCTTAAACAAAATAACAGTAAATGTAACAGTTCAAAAATGTTACAAAAAGGCCTTTACAGAACAATGTGTTAACAGATCATTCAACAACACTTACATATAAATGATATAAATGTAACAGTTTAAAAAATCACAAACATGGAAATGTAAGAGTTCAAAATAGTTACAAAAAAGGGTTTAACAAAACAATGTGTTAACATTCAACAACACTTACATATAAATGTAACAGTTCATAAAAACATAAACATGGAAATGTAACAGTTCAATAAAGTAACAGTTCAAAAATGTTACAAAAAGGGCTTTGCAGAAGAATGTGTTAACATTCTACAACACAAATATATAAATGTAACAGTTCAAAATATCACAAACATGGAAATGTCACAGTTCAAAAAATCACAAACATGTAAATGTAACAGTTCAATAATGTAACACAGAGACATTTACAAATCAATATGTTTACATTTTACAGCACAAACATGTAATTGTAACAGTTAAAAAAAAACATAAACATGTAAATGTAACAGTTCAAAAATGTTACAAAAAGGGCTTTGCAGAAGAATGTGTTAATATTATACAACACTTAAATGTAAATGTAACAGTTCAAAAATGTTAAATTATACAACACTTGCAATTACTTATTCCATGCGATATCATGATCACTGAATTCCCTGTCAAACCCCATTCAAGACTTTTAAATCTTAAATTTCTTCCAAGCAATGAAGTAATGTAACCAAACTTCAAATATTATTAATACAAAATGAAGTTTGAAATTTAGAATCGATTACATGAAGTCTGAAGCATTGATGAGACACAAATACAAACTAAAGATAAGTTAAACGGTAACAGTTTTAATACCAAAGAAAATAGCACAAAAGACAACAATCATGAAAACAAAAAAAGGCTTTATCATGATCTCATTTGTTGCCTTCATCATGCTCCTCATATCCTCATTTGTTGTCTTCATCAAGCTCTTTATGTCGTCATTTGTTGACTTGATTACAGCTAGGGAGGTCTCTACCTCTGCCAGACGCTTCAAGACTATTGTATCATGGCTTGCTGAAAAAACCTCCACGTCATTTGTTGAGGAAGCCTCTAATTTCGTATGTTCCCCGATATTAAAAGGATGAACCCATTCAAAAAAATTACATTATTTTTTCATACATGTATAGTACAATTTATATGGGTTCTTCTGTGATTCTGATATTTTGATAGCTGCTTTGCACTGACATTTACAAAAAATGTTTTTGAAACATAATTCACTAGCCTTTTTCGACGAATGTATGTTGCACGATGATGCCATTTTGCTGCACTATAAACCATAAATATTGAATAAAACACATTTCTTAAACAACTCTTGTTGCCAATCATACAAGCAATGAAGACAAGAATTCACTTATATAAAACAAAAATCACTTATTATTACTATAAAATAACTGAAATTCTGATATGCTGAAAACAAAACTTATGTACTCTAATAAAACTTTCCTCATGTATGGCTTAACATTTCAAATGTAACAGTTCTGCACAGTGTTACATTTCAAATGTAACAGTTCCTTAGAGTGCTACATTTCAAATGTAACAGTTCTTTAGAGTGTTATATTTCAAATGTAACAGTTCTTTACAGTGTTATATTTAATAGTGTTACATTCTCTCTTTCCTAAATGTAATAGTTTTTTAACAGTGTAACAGTTCTTTAGAGTGCTACATTTCAAATGTAACATTTCTGCACAGTGTTACATTTCAAATGTAACAATTATTCACAGTGTTATATTTAATAGTGTTACATTCTCTCTTTCCTAAATGTAACATACATTTAACAGTGTAACAGTTCTTTAAAGTGCTACATTTCAAATGTAACAGTTATGCACAGTGCTACATTTCAAATGTAACAGTTATTCACAGTGTTATATTTAAATATGACAGTTCTTGTATTGTAAGAATTATTAAAAGTGTTACATTCAGGAAGTCTATAAATTTTATTGACACTTATGTGTCGTAATTCCATTATAATTTGTTATATATATGTATATGTAATATTACCTGATAGTGATATTGAAATAACAAAAATTACATTCATGCTGATATAATACAACAACTGTTCCATTTACATCAATTTTTTATTAAAAAAAATTAATACTATTATCCTAGGTCTAGTTAAAATGTGGAAAATCCCTAAATGAGAAAAATAAAGTTTAGATCAAGTTAAAAACCCTAGATTTAAACCACAAATCATAATGGAGAGACATTTAGACGCACCTATTGGGTTTTCTACGGCGACGGGAGGTGGCGGCGTCGGGTTGCGGCGGCACGGGCTGCGGGCGGCGGCGGCGTCAGGCTGTAGGCGGTGGCGTCAAGAGGTGGCGGCGTCGGGGAGGCCGAGAGGGGGAGGGGCTGGCGATCTCAGATGGTTCAGTCGGGGAGGGGAGTTTCACGTTGAATTTTTGTTTTTTTTTTTACTTCAAACAGGTCTCGTTTTTCATTTTGAAAATATGGAACCTGTTGGTGTTGGTGTCAGGGAGGATAGTTGGGGGAGGATGGTTAGTGGGTTGGTTAGATGATAGGATTGGTTAGATGGTTGGGTTAACAATAAGTGTTGGTGTCATTTTGAAAATTTCATTCAATCACGTCCACACATCTGGTGAAATCCGTCCGTCCGCAAACTTGGTCCGCAAAACCCATCCGTCCCTGAACGGGACTGTATATATATATATATATATATATATATATATATATATATATATATGAAATATGAAAGTGATTAGATGCGGATTGGGGTGCATCGTGCGGCACCATATGACGATCAGACGGTTCAATTTTTGAGAGACTCTTAGCAGTTAGTCTCCCGCGCAATCAGATGGTGCATATGCGATCACACACGGACGAGACTCTCTTTGCTAAGAGTCTCAAAAATTTGAACCGTATAATCGCGAGATTGCGCGATCAGACAGTTCATACGCGATGTCGTAAGGTGTTCTTCTGTCTGCACGGTGCACCCCAATCCGCACATAGTCACTCCTATATATGTATATAAAGAGTTTTTTTTATTTATAAAATGGTAGGCATTTGCCTAAATTATATTAATTGGGCAACAATGCCCAATTCAAAATACAAGCATAGGGTTGGTAGAAGAGAAGTCTACCAACCCCTCAAAAAAGAAGTGAGTCTATTCTTCTAATACAAATCTTCCCCTCACAATAGACACGCTATGAGCCCCGGCACACGTGTGTTCTCAGACCCTGATAAAATTGACTACAGATTCCCAAATATTTTTAATGTACATATTAGAACATTTAAAAATTCCATGGTTAGGCCAGTTAAATAGCCCAAATCACTGCGGGGATGAACGACTGGGTAATCTTGGCCTTCACACGAGATTGAATTCAATAGCCAAATCTTGGCCTTCACACGAGATTGAATTCAATAGCCAAATAGCTAAATAGCCCAAATCACTACGGGCCAACCAAATATAAAGAGTTGTCATACGATGAAATTTGTAGTCATCATAGTATATAAAATCGCTTAAACATAAAAATATATACATTGAATTCATATGAATATGTATTTTATTTTTTTCATAAAAGAGTTAAATATATATTTGAAAAAATAAAACATGTGTTGAGAGTTTGAAACGGAACATTTTCCTTACGGAAAGCACTTATTAAAGATTTAAGACATTTTTATGATAGGCTTTGATCCAACCTTCTTGTAACCATTTGATGCTTGAATGGAGAATACCATATTTAAATGATCGAACGATTGGAAATATAAATAATGCAAATTAAAAAAAGAAAAATAAAAACATATTACTACTCCCAAGTCCCAATCCAATGACCCACATTTTTCTTTGAAATATTTTTAAATAAAACCAAAATCATCCTCTTAAATTCGAGTAAAAGTGCAGTAACAACTTTTGATGAGATTTTATTACTCAAAACGTGAAATAAAAAATTGAAGTATGCATCACATGCGACCTCTTGAATGCAATAGCACTCACGTTTTGTTCCACAAAAAGCGACTTTTGATGTCACATTTATAACTAAAAAACAGTTTTGTCACATGCAAGTTGTTCAGACTTCGGAGTCTGACAACTCTATTTAAATATTATTGTCAAATTTAACATGAATTTAACATGAATTGCATTTTGGCATCCTCTCTTTGACAAATATCAATTAATTCACGAGGAGAAGACTTGAACTTTTTTTATTTTATTATAAACATGTAATATTAAAAAGTCAATTTGTGAGATGACTTGAACTTTTTTATTTTATACACATGTAATATTAAAAAGTCAATTTGTGAGATATGTCCTGAGCGTCTA
Source organism: Acorus calamus (assembly GCA_030737845.1). NCBI lineage: Eukaryota > Viridiplantae > Streptophyta > Magnoliopsida > Acorales > Acoraceae > Acorus > Acorus calamus. Next base: position 16,878,037 of record CM060859.1, on the reverse strand, counting down.
ATTTATGTAATTTATTATTATAAAATATTATAATATATTGATAGTTGATACCAATCTTTTTTTATTTTACATGCATAAAATAGCTAGGAAATGAATTTGGATTCAGGCGTAGATTCAAGCGAAAAACCATCGTCTGCGTTTTAACACTGTTACGAAGAGAGAATGGAATAATAGGAATCCTTGGATTCCATTTAGGGTTAAATCCCTTTATATAGACAAATGAATAGGAGTTACACGTGTAATGCACTACACATAATGAGATAACACATATAATCTAACAGCCCCCCTCAAACTCACGGTGGATCATACAAAGTGAGTTTGCGAAGGAGAAACTGAAATCGAGGAACTGGATGTGACTTCGTAAAGAAATCAGCAAGCTGCTCGGCAGAAGAGATGTGCGGAAGCGATAATGTCTCTGCAAGAAAGTGCTGACGAACGAAGTGACAATCGATCTCAATGTGTTTGGCCCTCTTGTGAAAAACCGGGTTACTGGCAATCTGAATAGCAGAGCGGTTATCACAATGAAGAAGAGTAGGACCAGTCATAGTAACTCCTAGGTCCACCAAGAGACGTCTAAGATGAACAATCTCCTTAGTGGTGATGGCCATGGCTCGATACTCAGCCTCAGTGCTGGATAGTGAAACAACCTCCTGTTTCTTGCTGCGCCAAGAAATGATGGAATCTCCAAGAAATATGCAGAACCCAGTGGTGGAGCGTCTAGTGGTCGAATCTCCAGTATGAATCGAAGGTAGGTGGGAGGGTGCAGGGGAGCATGCAGTGAGGACAGAACTATCAGGTGTCATGTGATGTGGGGCACCCGAATCAAAAATCCAATAAACAGGAGTACCCGTAGTAGAAGAGAATGCAAAAGGAGTAGAAGAACCAGAAATAGGCTGCTGCAGAATCAGGTGGTCGAGACACTGACTGATCTGATCAGGCTGACCCAATTGTGACTGAATGGAGTCAAGCGGAGTAGCAGTGGCAGCGGCAATAGGAGGAAGACGATGTCCATGTCTTCTCGGTCTATGACGCTTCTTAGTAGGTCTTCGTTTACGCGGTTTAAGGTGATCCATAGCAGGAGCAGCCCCCAAGATGCCCTCATAGATGAACGACGAAGAGGACTGAGGAGACGCCATAAAATAGTGGCCTGTTTTAGTGATTCGAAGTCTCGAGGCCGGGAGGCGGCAAAGGGCAGTCGAAGGGCGGCAGAGTGTTAGGTTTCGTAACATCCTTTATTTTTAGTTTGTGGCGTTTGATATTACCATGCATTTGGAGTGTCTTAAGCTTGTGTATGCTTAGGTTATATCCTAAGTTGTGTGTTTTGCATGATCAGATTAAATTTTGTTAACACTTAAGATGAAGTAGTTTATAATTGATTTTATTATGAGATATTCAATTTTGAGTTAGCTTTCATATGAAAGTGGAATTGGGTAATTTAGACTTATATAGAAAAAGTTATGGGGGTTTTTCCAATTATACCACGTAGAAGAGAAAAATCTGCAGCAGCCCTATTTGATGTTTGGATCATATTTTTCAATAGTTAGAGGGTTTATCTGATCTTGGCATAAACACAAAAGTTATAGATAATCTTCTTGGCTTTCTAATGGTGATTGAATTACCTGATTTGGAGCTAGATTATGAGAGTTATGGCTGTTTTAGTGAGACCTGTCCAGAAATTTTAGTGAGGGACAGCATAGTCATTTCACCCTCCACTAAAACCCCTGTCAATTTTCAAGTACTTAGGGCACAAAAAGGGGCTTTCGGTGAGATGTTTTTGGGGCATTCAGCAGAGATAATCCAGAGAGAGAGAGAAATAGAGGAGAAGAAGAGTTGAAGAGCATTTGATGTTTTGATTATGGAAGGTGAGGGAATTCATGTAACTTAGCTTTCTTTCTTCTTTTAATTGCTGTTGCTGCTACTCCCCTCTTTTAATTCATGTGAGTGTGGCTGTGGTGAATACATATGTCAACTGGGAGGGTTGATTGAGTAGAACAAAAAGGAAGGATGGGAAGTGATGTAGTGAAGGAATTCCATGTTGCCTAGCCTTGAAACTACTTTTACTTGCTGTTTTTATTTTAAAATACTATTTGTTCATGCTAATTGCATTAGATAAGGTAGTGTTCATTGTTGTGTGATTGAGGAGATGTTGTACAAGTAAAGGTATGAGAAGAACTTCTTGTTTGATCCATTTATATGTGTTTTATATTTTCTTTTCTTTTTTTTTATATTATGGCATAAGTCTATGCTGAATTTAGGCATTTAAATAAATCTTTTGTTATGGATACATGGTTAATTATGTGTAATGAATTAAAGAGAAGGTAATTTCGAAGCTTTAGAAGTGGGTTTCGAAGTTTGACATGTAATTGATAGGAATTGAGTGATGTCGGGTTGATTACATTGCAGCCTAGATTTGAATAAATTGCTGTTCAGATTAGAATATATTGCTGCCCAGATTTGTTTGTTGTGATGGTGTGATGTACAAGGAAGTATTATTCATTTAAACACATTGGTAGTTAAGTGAGTTAATAGTGATGCATGCTGATTTGGATTTTAAGACTCGTATTGGAATACATGGCTTCAACGTGAGTTGATCCATGTTTTTTTTTATCTAACTGATTTGTTCAGTCAAATGCTTGTGGTTCTATGTAATTGGATATGAAGATGAAACGTGGATGTAAAGATGATTGTTGTGGACTTTATGTGCAGCTTCGTTGACTCTTAGGCCGCTGAGTGCCGCCTAATGTGGATTTTAGAGGGGTATGATGAGGCTTATTGTTCTATGTGCAGCTTTTTTTTTGTTAACTCTTAGGCCTGCTGAGTGCCGCCTATTATAGATTCTGAAGAGTGGTAAAGTGAGGTTTATGAGTTCAGAAGCATCTTTGTATTATGTATATATCTGTGATTGTTAGGAAGTATTTATAGGGAATTCTCTCGCTGAGCTTTGTGCTCACCCTTTTCTTTGGGCTGGATTTTTGTATCCAGGTACCACCGTGGCTGACGTTCCTGAGTCCAGTACTGCACGAGGAGTATGGGTTGTGCATCGCCGTCCTACCAGCAGAGCAGAGTCGAAGTTTCCCATATTTTTGTTCAGGTCCATATTGTATATTTCATTTTTGACAAATGGATCTTGTGTACATAAGTCCTAGGGCTCTCACAGGACAGACCGTTGTTGTAGATATCTTTTGACATCTGTACAGTTGTCATTGGGCAGTTTGGTTTTATATACATATGTTTTGCTTCCGCTGCACCATTCGTTCTTTGTTCTCTAATTGCATATTTTGAGTTATGATTTTCTGTATATCAATTTTCTTGTGACGATTCGGAAGACGGCCGCTTCTGGGTCGTGACAAAAGTTGGTATCAGAGCCTGGTCCTGTCAGAGCCATAGGTGGTCATTTCAGTGTAATTATAGGATTCTTGCATATTGAGTCATGATCTTAGGGTCCTTTCATATAGGTTGTGTGCATGGCTCACCGTGATCGTGGGCGTGAGTATGGACGCTCTACGACACGGGCTTCTGCTGGTAATCGGGACGAGGTGAGGGATGATACTGGACGGACGATGGAAGTGAGGAGGGGGCGAGCTGAGGCTGAGGTGCCCGCTTGGGAGCAAGCATTTATTCGACTGTCTGGGGTGGTAGAGGCTCAGGCAAGGGGGATTCAGGCACTCCTTGCAGCTCAGGAGATGCGAGCTGTTCCTCCAGTTACACCATCTCCACCATCTCCAGATTCGGTTCCTGTTGTTGTTTCCCAGGCTCAGGTTGCCCCGATGGTTGAGGTGAATGCAGAGAGTGTAGCTGAAGGCGGTTTGAGATTGTTGAACCAGTTCATGAGGCTCCAACCTCCGACGTTCCATGGAGCGACTTCAGACCCTCTTGCTCCAGAGATTTGGCTAGCAGAGTTAGAGAAGATTTTTCGTTCGATGGAGTGCACTGATCGTCAGAAGGTGGCTATGGCCACGTATGTACTGAAATCCAAAGCAGAGATGTGGTGGAGTGTTCGACTGACTGATTTACCAGGTGGTGTGGAGCAGTTACCATGGGGCGAGTTTAGGCGTATGTTCTTGGCAAAATATTTTCCTATACCTACTCGTCAGGGTTTGGAGCTGGAATTTGAGCGGTTGTCTCAGGGCTCGATGTCTGTGACCGAGTATGAGACTCGATTTACCTCATTATCCCGATTTGCTCCTTCATTGGTTACGGATGAGAACATGAGGTGCAGACGATTTGAGCGAGGACTTGCTGATCATATCAAGGCTCATGTCTCCACGCATGGATTTACAGTGTTTAGTCTGTTGCTGGAGCGTGCTCTTGTTGCTGAGCGTGATAGTAGATTTGGCCCATCTGGGCAGGAGCAGCCCAGACGTAGGCCAGATCAAGGATTCTTCAGGAGGGATAAGAGGGCTCGTGTTGATCACCCAGCAGCATTTCCCATGCCAGCACCTACAGCAGCGGTGCCTATGTCAGGGAGAGCTCCAGACCATAGGGTGTGCTACCATTGTCGTCGTCCGGGGCATATTGCACGAGTTTGCCCAGACATTGGGCGTCCACCGGTACCAGTGCAAAGGAGGCCACCACCACCGCAGCAGCGAGGAGGTTATGGTGGTCAAGGGCGGCAGTATCCACCGCAAGGCCAGCGAGGGCAGTATCATCGAGGCCCGGATCAGCTTGTCCAGGGACGTGTTGCGGCTCTTGCTTTGGGGGATGCGCAGGCATCTGGCAGTACGGTTCGAGGTACTATTTCTATCCTTCATCGTCCTGCTTATGTGATGTTTGATTCAGGTGCTACGCATTCATTTGTTGCTAGTGAGTTTGCTAGAGGGTTTGGGGTAGAGCCAACCTCCCTTCCTTTTTCGTTAGAGGTTGTAAATGCAGTTGGGGGTCGTTTTTTTCCTATAACTGTGTACCGTGGATGTATCGTAGAGATCGAGGGTATAGAGATGCCAGCGGATCTGATTGAACTGGATATAGCCGAGTTAGATGTGATTTTGGGCATGGATTGGTTGTCGGCTTATCACGCCTGTGTGGATTGTTTTCGAAAGACGATAGCCTTTTTCATTTCTGGTGAGAGGTTTTGTCAATTTGTGGGGGACCGTGACTCCTCTCTATTCGGTTTTGCATGCTCCCTTCGATCAGGAAGATATTTGGAGGAGGGTCGCGAGGGTTTCCTTGCGTATCTCAGTGATGATGGTGCGGCAAAGAAGAGCGATTTTACTCAGAACTTTGTGGTAGCGGAGTTCCCTGAGGTGTTTCCTGATAACCTTCCTGGTCTACCACCGAATCGTGAAATCGAATTCACGATTGATTTAATTCCCGGTACCGAGCCGATCTCGAAGGCTCCATACCGGATGGCACCTGCTGAACTAAAGGTGCTCAAGGAACAACTAGAGGAGTTACTAGAGAAGGGTTTTATTCGGCCCAGTGTTTCTCCGTGGGGTGCTCCTGTTCTATTTGTCCGAAAGAAGGATGGTTCGCTTCGTCTGTGCATTGACTACCGGCAGTTGAACCAGCGAACAGTGAAGAACAAGTACCCTTTGCCTCGCATCGATGATCTCTTCGACCAGCTTCAGGGAGCTTGTGTATTTTCGAAGATTGATCTTCGTTCAGGATATTATCAGTTACGGATCCGCGAATCCGATGTTTCCAGGACTGCGTTTCGTACTCGCTATGGGCACTACGAGTTTTTAGTAATGCCATTCGGATTGACGAACGCGCCAGCAGCATTTATGGATTTAATGCATCGTATATTTCGGCCTTTCTTAGATTCCTTTGTGATAGTTTTTATTGATGACATTTTGATTTATTCGAGGAATCGGGAAGAGCATTCCGTCCATCTGCGCACAGTTCTGCAAACTTTGGCGCAACACCAGCTATATGCTAAGTATAGTAAATGTGAGTTTTGGATGGAGCAGGTGGCTTTTCTCGGCCATGTAGTTTCTGCGGAGGGTATCTCTGTGGACCCTGAGAAGACCCGTGCCGTGGCAGAATGGCGGCAGCCGTCTAGCCCGACTGAGGTTCGGAGTTTTTTGGGTCTTGCGGGCTATTATCGGCGATTCGTAGAGGGATTTTCCCAGATTGTTGTTCCATTGACTCGTTTGACCCGGAAGGATACTCGATTTGTGTGGACCCCCCAGTGTGAGGCAAGCTTCCAAGAATTGAAGAGGAGACTCACCTCTGCACCAGTTCTTACCATCCCTTCGAGCAGTGGAGGGTTCACTGTTTATTGTGATGCGTCCCGTCAGGGTTTGGGTTGTGTTTTGATGCAACATGGTAGAGTAGTTGCATATGCGTCGAGGCAGTTGAAGACACATGAGGAGAACTACCCCACACATGATCTGGAGTTAGCGGCAGTTATTTTCGCTTTGAAGATTTGGAGGCACTATCTATATGGTGAACAGTTCGAGTTATTCACGGACCATAAGAGCTTGACGTATTTGAGGACGCAGCCTGATCTTAATATGCGTCAACGGCGTTGGGTGGAGTTTCTGAAGGACTATGAATGTGATATCACTTATCATCCGGGCAGAGCAAATGTGGTAGCTGATGCACTCAGTCGACAGCCGGTGGCGAGGTTGGCCCGACTGACAATTAGAAGATGGAGACTTTTGGAGGAGGCTGCATGTTGGATTAGCTTCCAGGAGAATCCATTGGGTGGCTTTTTGGCCAGACTAGTGGTGCAACCAGTTCTGTTAGAGGAGATTCGGGAAGCTCAGCTGCGTGACCCTGATCTCATAGTTATTTCAGAGGGTGTTGCTAGAGGCGAGCAGGCAGACTTCTCAGTTCGAGATGGCATCCTGCGGTTTAGAGACAGGGTATGTGTGCCTGCAGATGTCACGCTTAGGCGGAAAATTCTGGATGAGGCTCATCGTTCCCACTATACCGTGCACCCTGGGAGCACAAAGATGTACCGGAGTCTTCGTCAGGGGTATTGGTGGCATGGCATGAAAGCCGATATAGCAGAATTTGTGGCTCGATGCTTGGTCTGTCAGCAGGTAAAGACCGAACATCAAAGACCATCCGGGAAACTTCAATCTATTGAGATTCCACAGTGGAAGTGGGAGCAGATCACGATGGACTTCATATCAGGGTTACCGAGGTCGCGGAGCGGGCATGATGCGATTTGGGTGGTGATCGATCGTTTGACGAAGTCCGCTCATTTTCTACCGATGCGTATGACTGATTCTCCTCCTGTCTTAGCTCAATTATTTGTATCAGAGATCGTGCGACTTCATGGCACTCCCAGCAGTATTATTTCCGATCGGGATGCACGTTTTACCTCGAGATTCTGGCGTAGTCTCCAGCAAGCCTTGGGTACTAATCTACAGTTTAGCACAGCTTTTCATCCGCAAACTGATGGTCAGTCAGAGAGAACGATTCAGACTCTAGAGGATATGCTTCGTGCATGTATCTTGGATTTTGGTGGTAACTGGGAGAAGCACTTACCACTTGTGGAGTTTGCATATAATAACAGCTATCACTCTAGCATCCAGATGGCACCATTCGAGGCTTTATATGGTCGTAGCTGCAGATCTCCCTTATGTTGGGATGATGTCGGCGAGCGTCAGTTCGAGGGCCCAGAACTAGTCCAGGAGACCTCTTATAAGGTCAGGTTAATTCGAGAGCATATTCGCACTGCTCAGAGTCGACAGAAGAGCTATGCGGATCGTCGACGTCGAGACCTTCGCTTCGAGGTAGGCGATCATGTTTTCCTCAAGGTTTCACCGACGAAGGGGGTTTTTAGATTCGGCAGGCGAGGCAAGTTAAGTCCAGGTTTTATCGGTCCTTTCATGATTTTGGAGCGAATTGGAGAGGTGGCGTATCGAATCGCCTTGCCTCCACAGCTTGCTCAGGTTCACGACGTATTTCATGTCTCCCAGTTGCGTAGATATCTTTATGATCCGTCACACGTCATTCCTTCTGAGTCACTACAATTGGAGTCGGATCTATCATTTCCAGAGCAGCCAGTTGAGATTATGGATCGTCGTGAGAAGAAGCTTCGTGATAAGACTATTTCGTTGGTTAAGATACGATGGCAGTTCCGATCAGGCTCTGAGGCTACGTGGGAACGTGAAGATGAGATGCGTGACACTTATCCGCATCTGTTTTCTCCCTCAGGTATGTTCTCCTAATTTGGAGGACCAAATTTCCTAAGGGGGGGAGAGTGTTAGGTTTCGTAACATCCTTTATTTTTAGTTTGTGGCGTTTGATATTACCATGCATTTGGAGTGTCTTAAGCTTGTGTATGCTTAGGTTATATCCTAAGTTGTGTGTTTTGCATGATCAGATTAATTTTGTTAGCACTTAAGATGAAGTAGTTTATATTTGATTTTATTATGAGATATTCAATTTTGAGTTAGCTTTCATATGAAAGTGGAATTGGGTAATTTAGACTTATATAGAAAAAGTTATGGGTGTTTTTCCAATTATACCACGTAGAAGAGAAAAATCTGCAGCAGCCCTGTTTGATGTTTGGATCATATTTTTCAATAGTTAGAGGGTTTATCTGATCTTGGCATAAACACAAAAGTTATAGATAATCTTCTTGGCTTTCTAATGGTGATTGAATTACCTGATTCGGAGCTAGATTATGAGAGTTATGGCTGTTTTAGTGAGACCTGTCCAGAAATTTTAGTGAGGGGCAGCATAGTCATTTCACCCTCCACTAAAACCCCTGTCAATTTTCAAGTACTTAGGGCACAAAAAGGGGCTTTCGGTGAGATGTTTTTGGGGCATTCAGCAGAGATAATCCAGAGAGAGAGAGAAATAGAGGAGAAGAAGAGTTGAAGAGCATTTGATGTTTTGATTATGGAAGGTGAGGGAATTCATGTAACTTAGCTTTCTTTCTTCTTTTAATTGTGTTGCTGCTACTCCCCTCTTTTAATTCATGTGAGTGTGGCTGTGGTGAATACATATGTCAACTGGGAGGTTGATTGAGTAGAACAAAAAGGAAGGATGGAAGTGATGTAGTGAAGGAATTCCATGTTGCCTAGCCTTGAAACTACTTTTACTTGCTGTTTTTATTTTAAAATACTATTTGTTCATGCTAATTGAATTAGATAAGGTAGTGTTCATTGTTGTGTGATTGAGGAGATGTTGTACAAGTAAAGGTATGAGAAGAACTTCATGTTTGATCCATTTATATGTGTTTTATATTTTTTTTTTTTTATATTATGGCATAAGTCTATGCTGAATTTAGGCATTTAAATAAATCTTTTGTTATGGATACATGGTTAATTAGGTGTAATGAATTAAAGAGAAGGTAATTTCGAAGCTTTAGAAGTGGGTTTCGAAGTTTGACATGTAATTGATAGGAATTGAGTAATGTCGGGTTGATTACATTGCTGCCTAGATTTGAATAAATTGCTGTTCAGATTAGAATATATTGCTGCCCAGATTTGTTTGTTGTGATGGTGTGATGTACAAGGAAGTATTATTCATTTAAACACATTGGTAGTTAAGTGAGTTAATAGTGATGCATGCTGATTTGGATTTTAAGACTCGTATTGGAATACATGGCTTCAACGTGAGTTGACCCATGTTTTTTTTTATCTAACTGATTTGTTCAGTCAAATGCTTGTGGTTCTATGTAATTGGATATGAAGATGAAACGTGGATGTAAAGATGATTGTTGTGGACTTTATGTGCAGCTTCGTTGACTCTTAGGCCGCTGAGTGCCGCCTATTATAGATTCTGAAGAGTGGTAAAGTGAGGTTTATGAGTTCAGAAGCATCTTTGTATTATGTATATATCTGTGATTGTTAGGAAGTATTTATAGGGAATTCTCTCGCTGAGCTTTGTGCTCACCCTTTTCTTTGGGCTGGATTTTTGTATCCAGGTACCACCGTGGCTGACGTTCCTGAGTCCAGTACTGCACGAGGAGTATAGGGTTGTGCATCGCCGTCCTACCAGCAGAGCAGAGTCGAAGTTTCCCATATTTTTGTTCAGGTCCATATTGTATATTTCATTTTTGACAAATGGATCTTGTGTACATAAGTCCTAGGGCTCTCACAGGACAGACCGTTGTTGTAGATATCTTTTGACATCTGTACAGTTGTCATTGGGCAGTTTGGTTTTATATACATATGTTTTGCTTCCGCTGCACCATTCGTTCTTTGTTCTCTAATTGCATATTTTGAGTTATGATTTTCTGTATATCAATTTTCTTGTGACGATTCGGAAGACGGCCGCTTCTGGGTCGTGACACAGAGGGCGGCCGGGGAAGCTGCAGGGCGATCGGAGATGACCAGAGGTGAAATCCGGATCGGGCCGTATCGGGTGACCGGGCCGGGTTGGGCCGGGCCGGGTTTCCGGGTCGGGTCCCGGAACTGGGTCCGGATCTGGTACCGGGTCGGGTCTCGGGTTTCCGGAGCTGGTTCCGGGTCGGGTCTCGGGACGAATTCCCGGGGGATCCCAGACGAATTTCTGGGGGATGCTGTCCGGGACAGATTTCCGGGGGATCCGGGATGCTGTCCGGGACAGATGTCCGGGAGATCTGGGATGCTGTCCGGGACAGATTCCCGGGAGATCCGGGATGCTGTCCGGGACAGATTTCTGGGAGACCCGGGAAGCTGTCCGAGACAGATCTCCGGGAGCCAGCCCAGATCCTACCCGCGCGGGCAGGGCACGCGGCAGGGACGGTGCGCGGCAGGGGCGCACGGGCAGGGCGCGCGGCAGGGGCGGCGCTCGGCAGGGGCGCTCAGGCAGGGCGCGCGACAGCGGCGGCGTGCGGCAGGGGCGCTCGGGCAGGGGCGACGCGCGGCAGGGGCGCACGGGCAGGGCGCGCGGCAGGGGCGGCGCTCGGCAGGGGCGCTCGGGCAGGGCGCGCGACAGCGGCGACGTGCGGCAGGGGCGACGCGCGGCAGGGACGCTCGGGGCGCGCGGGCAGGGCGCGTGACAGCGGCGGCGTGCGGCAGGGGCGCTCGGGCAGGGGCGACGCGTGGCAGGGACGCTCAGGGCGCGCGGGCAAGGGGCACGCGCGGCAGCAAGGCAGGGGCGCGGCGCAGCAGGTGCGCGCGGCAGGGCGGCGCGGTGGGCGGCGCGGCAGGGGCGCTTGGGCTGGGCGGCGCGCGGCAGGGGCGGCGCGGCAGGCGAGGCGCAGCAGGGCGGCGACGACGACGACGGCGAAGGAAGGATTCCAAAAAAAAATTTATGGTTTTTGAGGTGGTGGCTCTGATACCATGTTACGAAGAGAGAATGGAATAATGAGAATCCTTGGATTCCACTTAGGGTTAAATCCCTTTATATAGACAAATGAATAGGAGTTACACGTGTAATGCACTACACATAATGAGATAACACATATAATCTAACAAACACTAAATACAATCTCCATCCACAAATGGATTCACTTCATTTGATTATTCTAAACCAATCCACTGACCTAAACACAAAAAAAATAAAAAATTTCATTTATATTTCAAGTTAAATTAATGAAATCATAACAGTAATATCTATTTTAATTTTAAAATAAATTTTTAATAACACGGTTGGAGCAAACGACGACGGCTCACGCTTCGGCATGCATTGAACGCAATTCACGTTTTTTATTTATTTAAATTGCATAACAAACCAAACAATAATATAATATAATAAAATAAAATAAAAAAAAGTTTTCGATCGAAGCTATCCAGTCACGCATCAGCTTCCTACGTACTTCCTTTCCTGACGGCTTTCACCTCTCCTTTTCCATTCCATCCTTCATAAACCACTCTTTTTTCTTTCTTCCTTCTTTCTTTCTTTCTCACTAGTTCAACAAAAACCCCAATTTGTTAGGTTTTTTTTTTTGGTCGTTATTGAATCGGTCGCGATGGGAGTCACGGATCGGAACGAGGAGGTCGTCATCCCTTCGGGGCTCAATCGGATCAAGACTCGCCGTCCTCCTCCCGATGATCGCTCTAGCTCCGGCGGGGACGATTCACCTGTCCCGTCCGCTTCACGGCCGTCGCCGTCTCGGGCGGGTGCGGCCGGAGGTGGGGTTCCTCGCTGGCCTTCTTTGGACCGGGTGGCGGCTGGAAGAGGTTTTGGCTTCACGATTGAATTCAGATTATGAATCTTTGTTTTAGGGATAGTTCGCTTTCTTTTGATTTTGGTTTTGAATTTTCTTTATTGGTGTGACAAGAGAATTGTTTGATGGACTGGCAGAGCAAGGAAAATTTAGTTTTAGTAGTCAAGATGAACAGATTGGGAAAAAGTAGTGTTTCATGATTATTTATGGAAAAAGTGGAGAGTTTTAAGATATTAGTGAAAAATGAGAACAAAATTATATGGTTGTGATCTTAGATTGGATGCATCTAACAATTAATTTTTGTTTTGGTAATTTACGATTGTATTAGAATAAATTTGAGGCCAATTGGCAAAAATAGCACTCAATAAACTAATATTAATAGAAATAGCATGGAAGGATGAATACTTGCAAAAAGTAACACTAGTTAGCCTTTACCCTTTTTTTTACACTGGAGGCGCCATATATCAAAAGAAATCTCCAAAAAAAAATCTCAGCTATTAAAATTTAATTGATAAAAAAAATCATAGAAAATTTGTTTATCTTTATTTTTTTTATTTTTAAAGGGTGAAGATTCAATCATTTTTATTTTATTTTTTTGTAAAAGAAAGATCTTTGTGCCATGTACATTAGAGGGAGACACCATATATAATATATATGACTTCTCCAGTGTTAAAAAAAATTTGGTCAGTGTTGACCAATGCTACTTTTTGCAAATATTCGACCTCCGGTGCCATTTCTGTTAATATTCGATATATGGGTGCTATTTTTGCTAATTTCCCTAAATTTTATACAAGATGTACTATCAATTGACAATCAAAACATCTGTGAGTGGAGAGAGGTAATGCCAAATAGCGCTGCTGGAGTACATCCTCCCAATTCACTTGTTCCTGCGATTGATTACGTGAATGCATTGACACCAATTACTTGTCAAGCTAATTACATCCATACAAAACAAAACCATAGCAATGAGAATGTAGTTTTCATCATCCCTTTAGTTTCCAGACATCCACCTGAGAGAGAGTTTCAAATTGAACTTTGGAGTATCCTTGAGATATACTTAGTTGAAGCCCTCTGTTTAAGCTCTGACACTCCAAAATGATCAATGCACGGATAGTTTAAACTATAGCTGCCCCTCCGATAAGGAATTGACCCATACGGTTTTGTAGAACAACCCCATATCCTTCCCTTGAGTCAGAGAGAGAACCATTCAAATTAACCATGATCCAATGGTGCGGAGGACTCTTCCAACAGACCATCTGAGTGGAAAAGGATTTGGATGCAATGATTATTCCCATATTGGCTTAGAGCTTCAATCTCTGGAGTTAACTGGGCTGAAAGAGGAAAACTTTGGAATTTAAGCTGGACAGTGCATACATAGAATGTCTGCAAGCATGGCTCTTGCACGTCTCTTCTTCCAAATTACTTCGACTTTAGCGGAAAAAAAGTCCTGAAGGATCTTTTTTTTTTTTGGGGGGGGGGGGGGGGGGGAGGGGTTACTGTCATCTTTCCTATCCATTTCACCCACACATGCAGGGATCTCTTCTTGATTCTCTAGAAATCCCATCTTCTGAATCATTAATTTCCACACATACGAGGAGAAACCACAAGCAAAGAAAATGTAGTTGAAGGATGGAAGTTTCCTGTTCAGAGTCGGCCAGCAGGTAAAGCTGTATCGGGATGTCTAAGTTGAATTCCATATTCATCTGGATCATCTAGCTGTGCCTGCTTTGCTGCGTATAGAATCCCATGCATCACAAATTAGAGACCTTTCCTGATTGACCAGGACAGATCAATTGATCCTGTTGTTTACCATCTATGGGAATTTTTGTGACAGTCATTTATAAGTTATTGGATTCTGTAGGTCATCTACTTGGCTGTTGCCACTTTACTTCAGAAATGTACTTACTGAACTTTGTATGATGTGGGGGACCCATATGATGAAGGCTATTTTCAGGCAGGAGGTCCTTTAAACAACATCCACTAATCCATATATCATGCCATAACTTGATGCTCTTACCTGAGAAGATCAAGTAACTGACATTATTTTTTAGCCAACATCTGGATTTCAGAATTTGCTTTTAGGTTCACGAGAAAGTCAGAATTTCAGCCACTTCCCAGATGGAGTTTGATCTTAAACATTTAACTTTGATGGTTTGACCCAGGCAACCCACAGAGAGCCCTGGTTTTCATAGTCTTCATGTGGATAAATTCTGCATGAATAGCTCAAATATTTATAATTTCAACTAAATTCATAGGAGCAACTGCATCTTGATTTGATTCTTGATCTGCTGTTCCTGCCATCGTCAGTTCATCATTCCAATTTACTTCTTGAGCAAGTATTTTTTTCGTCATTTGAAAATAAACACGTAAACGATAAACATTTTTAACCAATAAATGTTAGAGATTAAACAGAAATGGTTTCATCTTCCAAAAAAAGTACTCAAGAAATGTTTTTTTTTCTTCTATGGAAAGTAGACAAACTAGAGTCTTAAGGTTTTTGGAATTAGAAGAAAAATTAGTGTCCAAGCATAGCTACATATATGTGTGAATATGCCATGAGTAACAATTCTGGAGGCTTGTTGTTTTATGGTCCATAATTTGTGAAATTTCTGTAATATGTATTTACGAGATTATGTCACCTTGTCATTGTTTCATCGGCAAAGTGGTGATAAACAACCATATGTCATCAATTATTATGTTTTTCCAGGTTTCCATGTAGCACCAATTACTGGGTATCATTTTTAAATGGTATTGATTCATTCCTGGAGAAGCACAGGATTTTTAAATCAGTACTTGACCAACTTTTAAGGTATTTGTTCTTAAAAAAAAAACCTTCTAAGACAATTCACATGTATATTCAGGGTTTCGCAAGGGAAATAAAATTTCTCGTTGGCTCACATCACATCTGAGCACGAAGGATTTTACCAAAGCTTTTAATAATACAACTTCAAATTCCAAGGTAAAAAATCTTTAGGATCTAACTAATGAGACTGCTTAGCTTTGAATGTTCCTTTCTCAAATTGACCACAAAATTTGCTTCAACATGTGGCCCATATTTGATAGGTTAAAAATTCGGCAGCTAACATTCTTGATGAGAAGGGTATGCTGGGAATTAAAAATAGTTCTGTATGGAAAGATCTGATTAGAAAGCAACCATCACATGGGAGCAATCATGTAAAAAAAGTACCTAAAGGACAGAAAAGTTTTTCTCATGAGTTAGGACCCAAGGGTGGTATTCAAGCTTCCCTTCCCCGAACTCGCAGCTATGATGACTTGAAGGTATCACTTGGTCCTCATATTTTTATGTCTTCTTCTAATAATATGATGTTAATTGCTCCATTTTCAGCACTTTTTGATAATTGAATTTTGTTGTACATTTAAGTCTTGGTAAGCTTTTTTTTCTTTCCACTTAAGTTGTGATGTTTGTTGATGTTAAATGGAGTTCAGGGTCTCTTGGGAGCTTTAGATTCCAAGTTTGATAATGCCAAAGAAGAAGTTAATGCTGAGCTATCTGCATTTGTTGAGGATCTAGTGGAGCTTCTGGAGAAAAACTCTGCATTGTCAACCTCTCAAGAAGCAGCTGAGTACCTTATTACTCTTGCCGAACAGTGTTTGGAGATGACATGTTCTGAATTCCGTGAGAAGTGTGGAGGGATTGTGCAGAGTCTTGCTGAAAGGAGGCAGCAATGTGAGTTGGGTCTTCTGAAACAGTTGTTCACGCGAATGCTCTTTATTTTGACTCGTTGCACCAGACTGTTGCAGCTTCAAAAAGATGGCGGAGCAATCAATGAAGATTCTCTTCATAAATTTAAGAAATGTTTGGAGAATGTCCCAGCTTTAAATATGCACTGGATGCCCAAGTCAGGGAATGTTGATTTTGGTGTGGATAGTGCCGCATGTAAGATGGGCATTACTGAATGTCGAACTCAGGAACATGACAAGGTTTCTTTCTACATTATTATATTCTGTGAGCTCTGACTATTGCGTGTATCTAATTACTAACTTGGGAATATATTTTTTCTCTTCTAACCAGATTTCATGTGTCGTTTTTTTTTCCAGAATGATATCCAGGCAAGGGAGAGTTGTCCCTCGATCCATAATTCTGTTCCACAGGATCATCACGTTGATGGCGTCTCTAGAAAACATTCAATAGCAGATGATTTGCACACACTTCATGAGGAGGAAAACCCTGATGAAGATTCAGTTATATGTAGGATATGCGAGAAGGATATTTCGACGAGTCATTTGGAGTCTCATTCTTATATATGTGCTTATGCTGAGAAGTGTGAACTGGAAGGTCCCGATATTAATGCACGCCTATTAAAAATTGCAGAAACATTGGAACAAATTGCAGAATCCTACATGTCCAGTTCTCCCATATCCTATAGCAGCCCTGAGATATCAAGAATACAAGCTCCTAGTTCAGGAGCTGGATCTGAAGGCCAGTCTCCTAAATTAAATGAGTGGCATAACAAAGGTGCGGAGGGGATGTTCGAGGATCTTCATGAGATGGACACAGCTGGAATAGATGATTTTCATCTTGCAGCTTTCAACAACCTGAAGGGCTGTTGGGGCCCAAAGCATGGAATTTATTCTGTGATTTCTTCCAATGGGAGCATGACCCCAGTTTCCTCTTCAAACACCCCAAGAGCAAATCACTTTGACTTGTATTGGCTGGTTCACAACAACCCCAGTGAGCCAGAGGATGTCAACCAGGTGAATAATTTGAGCAACCGATCTGCTATTTCTTGGTAACTGTTACATTGTAACTCGTGGTTCTGATGTGCCCCAGTGCTCTTACAAATTTACTGATCGAAAATGTCCTAAGTGATAGACATATATCACTGTTAGACATGGGTTTGGATGTTGGGATGCAT
This sequence comes from Acorus calamus, assembly GCA_030737845.1. Taxonomy (NCBI): domain Eukaryota; kingdom Viridiplantae; phylum Streptophyta; class Magnoliopsida; order Acorales; family Acoraceae; genus Acorus; species Acorus calamus. The sequence continues at coordinate 16,861,159 of CM060859.1, read as the reverse complement.
TGTATACAATCTTCGAAAGTCGTACCAATGACACCATTCAATTTCATTGTAATAATCAATATCACTGTGAAGTTTTACGTATCTAATTTCACCATGTCAAAGATTTATCCAATTAGAACTCAACAGACCCATATACATCTTCATGTAGTCCCAGTTCGATTTTGTTCCAACATCCATTATCCTTTCTTGGTTGGAACTTTTTATGGTATTCTCCTAATCCTTGTCTCTGTCATAGGCCAGATGACACTTTTTTTGGTCTTCCCCTAATCACTTTCTCCATCAGTAGCCAGAAAAACTATGCCCATTTATTTTATCCTATTATAAGAATTGTAGCCTATGAATTAATATCTAAATCTGAAACAATTTTTTTATGTAATCAGATAATTCAGTCGTTTGGAAATTGATTTAAAATGATCCACTTGAATGCATGATTGTGTTAAGGGGGGTAAAGGATTCAAGGTAAATGAAATACTTTCCTTATAAATTATGCCAAAAATTTATATAGTCCCTTGTTCAGTATGTCTATGACTGAAACATATCACAGTTAAAAAACAGAAGCTTGACATCATCTTACATGAACCAGTAAATGGATTAGATGCTTATGGTTAAATTAGCCTTTGTTCTGGTTTAAAAATGCTGGATCAATATATGGAACTGGAGTTGAAAAAAGTTGATTCTCAACATATTTTGGAAAATAGTACTTGATATCTATCCATTCCATGTTCGTCCTAAGTTCTTTTGTTTCACATATGGCAAAAAATTTAGCCGAGTAAGTGCATGTGTATGAAGCACTTTAAGTAGTCATGAGATGACTTTGCTATATATCATTGACGGTTTTTATGCACAAAACCATGAAATACTCAATTTTTGTCAAGTAGATTGCAGATTAATCTCAAATATTCATTTATTCATGGTGCATTTAATAATGTATACTAATTAAGTTTGTGGTGATAAATGAATAATTTGCTCATATGTTCTTTTGTTCCTTTGTTAATTTTTCTCAAGCATATTGAATATGCATGCTTAAATAATGTGCACTAGTCCAAGTAGGAATCATTGCCATATAATAATCTGCATTATTAATTAATTCACATTTAATAAACACACTTTTCATTAAAACAATTGTCTCATTTAGTTTGTCTAATTAAGCGCTTTAATCTATAATTAGCATGAAAAACCTTGTTAACGCATATTACACATGTAAAACACATTTTATACATGCAACAGGGCTGAACTAAAAGGGAAAAAAAGCTTCATAACCCTAAAGCCCATTTCTTGTGTCATGACATTATAGGGATATCATGAATTTGATTTAGATATTGTTGATTTTGCATGTCAGAATACATTTGTCTTTTTCTTTCTTTCTATTTTCTGAATTTCTGTCTTGCTGGATTATTCCCGAATACCTAACTGATGACAAGGGTAGGAATGAGTTAAGACTGAATTCGATATTGCATAAGTGATTTTGTTATGTCATGTTGATTCATCTTTTAATTTGTTTTAATAATTAGATGTTTGGGTAGTTCCATTCCAATCAACATCCATTTTGATTTTGAAAAACATTCCAAAAATCAGAATTCATTTCATTTCTGGATTAGAGTATATAAATTTCTGCTCTGTATGTGCTATTCAAAATCTAGGTCAAATAATTAGACCGTCAATTCCAATATTGTTCTTTGTTTTTTTTAAGAATGGTGCTCCCAGGATTTGATCCCTTGACTTCTTTCACAGAGGTGAGAGGTGCTTACCGACTTAACTAAAGTTCGGTTCATCTTTTATTGTTAGTATTCATCTTTTATTAGAAGGTTCAAAATTCTAATAATCTGATACTTCAAGGGTATAAATTTTTTATGTGTGCTTATTATGAATGCATCCTGCTGACACCAAACCCATCAAATAGTTTGTTATTAAACTTGGAAATTTGAATTCTACATTTCAAGCTGGTTTTGTGGGAAGGGAGCATGTCATTTGGCTTGTAGGTGGAGATACTACAGCATGTAACTGCAGCCACATCTTCGTATGTACTTTGTGATATGTGCCTCCTATAGTTTCTTGGAGTTATTAACGTTTACCTCAAGCTTGTCTAGGATTCAGATATTTATTGTTGGGAACTTTTTTTATATTTTTGTCTAGATGACAAGAATATTTAGTGTCCTTTCTGTGGTTTTATTCATATAATTTTTTGCGTTTCTAATGCTCAATCTCACATAGGTAATCGGATTGGAATGTTTGAGCACTTGTACATCTATACATCTATTTATATATGATATATTATAGGAAAAGGAGGTTTTCACATTTTTGAAGATGTGGTTGAACAAGTCAAAGCAGAGAATGGTTGTGTGTGTGTGTGTGTGGGGGGGGGGGGGGGGGGGGGGGGGGGGGGGGGGGGGGGGGGGGGAGACCTGGAGATATATTTGGGTGGGGGTGTCTATTTTCATGAACTGAAAATCCTACCATAGAAACTTGAGTTTTTTTTTCCATTAACATAGTATATTGTGAAGAAGCATAAAAGTTATAGCCTTCATATAGCTGGGGGTTTTCAATTCATAATTCTTGATGCCGTTTCATTATTGAGTTAACATACAGTTGAGGTGGTCCGAGCTCTATGATTTGCATTGATGATGACTCTGGTTAACAGTTCTGAGAAACAGAGTGGTAGATCTGGTTGGACTATTGGATATTAGATTTGGAAGTAGATGAAACACAAACTCCAGTTGGATTGACGTCAACCATAAATCCAGAATGAAGCTGGATTCATCAATCCACCATCTCGAACACATCAGACTTCCTCCCACAACCACACAAGTAATTTGTCTCTCCATCCCACTTTTTTGTTGGTTGGGATTTTTTAATCAATTTGAAACAGAAATGATTCTTTTGTCTCATCCATTGCCTTACTTTGATAACCCTACCCCCCCCCCCCCCCCCCCCAAATAATTATCCTGGATTTTCCAGCTGCAGATTTGGAATTAGTAATTCAGGCTTATTCAGTCCAACCAAGCAACAAAAAGTGTGACAAGTCTCATCTATTTTTCATTCCATTCTCTGTGCTGAAAACAACAAGGGGATTAGAAATTGGGCTTTGTTGACGTACATGTATTTTACTATTTAGATGTGATCTACAATAATCGTGCTTGATCTTTATTGCATAAATTGGCTGATGGAAAAAAAATTGGTTTATATGTTCATTTTGATGTTTATCCATCAAGTATCTAGTTTGCATTTCATTGATAAAATATTCATGTCTGACCTAGATTGGAACCATTAACAATTTGATGACATTGACTGGACTTCTGCAGATAGCTGACCTTGCTGACATAGCACGCAGGGCTGCGGATATGGATTTTACAGGCGAATGGGCATGCAAGAATTTGCATACATGCCGGCTTGACTTGCAGGATATTCTACATACTACGAAGCACAAAGCCTTGGTGATGGACACTTTTGGGAGGCGCATAGAGAATCTGCTAGAGTAAGCTTTACTCTGAGAACTTCATTTCCTTATTGCTTTCACTTTAATTGAAAAATGATTCTTAATTGTTAAAAAGCTGCTCCTCGATGGATCATTTGCCCTCTGAACTAATCACCTATGAATTTTCTCAGAGAAAAATATCACATATTGAATGAAATGTTGAATGACAAAAGCCCTAGGATTCCCAGCAAAGATCACAATGGCACTGGATATTCTACAGATAATGAGTTGCAGTATACATTATCAGCTACTTTGCATCCTACACAAAAGGAACGCACAAGCATTGATGATTTTGACATTATCAAGCCAATCAGCAGAGGTGCCTTTGGAAAAGTCTTTCTTGCACGTAAACGAACTACAGGGGATCTATTTGCGATTAAGGTGTGTTTTCATAAGGAACTGTGGCATATATTTTAATTGAGAAAAGCTTATTACTTATTAGAGTATATCTTTTGAATAGGAGGCAAGCAGCGCAATAAAAATTTGAGTGACATCAATGATTATCATGTTGATGCCTTCTTGTACAACATTCTTATTTGTTGTTTTCTTGTCTTTATCAGCATTGTCTATAAATAATTAAATATCAAGAATTTTTACCTTATATGTAAATTTGTATCTAATAGCTGGGATCTTATTTGTGAGTTCCCTTTTATAATGAATTTTGTCATGAGAACTGAAAACAACTAGAAAATTTAGTATCGCAAATAGTTAATTTTAAGATTTCTCTCTTTCTTTGTCCAAGATCTCTCCCTTTATTATTATATTTGGAGGAGTTTGTTGACTTTCTTATCCTACTGTTATCCTCTTGATTAGTGACCTAGTTAACCAATTATCTCCTAAATTCTTAATATGCAGGTACTCAAGAAATTGGATATGATACGCAAAAATGACATTGAGCGTATCTTGGCAGAACGCAACATACTAATTACAGTCAGAAATCCCTTTGTGGTAATTTTTAGGGTTCTGTTATTTTATAGCTACTGGTTTTTAATCTGTAAGTAATTCAGACACAGTTTCATATTGATCTTTGAGAGCTTCTATTCATAATGAACGAGAACAATACTTATAACCTGTTCCTTGTCCTTTCATATGATTTTATTGAATAAACCCAATCGATCTCAACGTCCTAAATCAACTTTTTGCCTGTATTTAATGTGTTACTGCTTAGTTATATGGAGCATTTATGAAGTGAATGAATATCTACAATCTGCAGCATCTACATTGTTGAGTTCCCATATCATCTTGCCATATGAACATGATGAAACTGGATATACATGACATCTTCTTTAGGCATCACTTAGGCTTTGGGATCTTTTTCTTTCAGTGTGGATATGGTGCTTATCATTTCTCATCCATATGCAGGTTCGATTTTTTTATTCATTCACTTGCAGGGATAATCTTTATTTGGTCATGGAGTATCTCAATGGAGGTGACTTGTATTCCCTCCTCAAAAAAGTTGGTTGCTTGGATGAGGATGTAGCCCGTATATATATAGCTGAGTTGGTTCGTCTAAAACACTTTACTCTCTAGTGTACCCTTATTGCCATGGTTTTCCGTTTCTGATGAACGTCTCATAATATCAGGTTCTTGCTTTGGAATATCTCCATTCACTAGGAATTGTCCATCGCGACTTGAAGCCTGATAATATATTGGTTGCACATGACGGCCATATCAAGGTGTGGTTTATTGATTAATGATTGTACTTAGCTATCAATCAGTTCTCTCCAGAATCGAGATGATGTCCTTTACATCAGCATGTCACCTTTGTATAACATATATTAGCTTCTCATGTTTAATTATCCCATGGTTCACCTCCTGATTTTGCATTGACATGATTGGAAAGTGATGGGGAATCCATATTGCTAATAATTATCTTGATCATTTAAAATGAATGAAACCACATCATTACATGGTCTCATATGAGAAGCGTTTGATTAATCTGGTCTGACATTTAAATTTCAGTTACTTTTAATGGTTGAGTGTGTGCACTGCAAATTAATTTTACTGACAAAATATACTGATCATTGCCAGCTTACAGATTTTGGATTGTCAAAAATTGGTCTCATCAATAGTGCAGCTGACTTGTCTGGATCTCAGTCAAATGGTTCTATCCTACAAGATGCCCACAATATGCAACATTCTTTTGAAGATACCCATAAAAGTGAGAAGACAGGCCACCGATCGGCTGTTGGGACACCTGATTATCTTGCTCCAGAAATTCTACTTGGGACTGAACATGGTTTGTGCAGGACATTTTTTTTTTTTTTGGGGGGGGGGGGGAAGGAGTGGGTGGTATTCTGAGAAAATTTAGTTACATTCAATGAACCTTTGTTTTCTGAGGAAAATGTATATTCTATGAAACTTGTACAGGTTGTGCTGCTGACTGGTGGTCGGTGGGGATTATCCTGTTTGAATTCATAACAGGGATTCCGCCTTTTGCAGACAAACTTCCAGAGGTATGTTTTAATCAACCATTGTGTTAAAGTTATCTTTCTTAATATGCTTGTCTGTGCACGATGGCCTAGGATCTTCAGCTAATATTGAAGTGCCAGCAATGATGAAATTCACTAAACGAAATACCAGAAATGACAAAATTTTCATAATCAACTCATGGAAAATGAATCTTTATGTCCTATCCCTTATCTTTTCTTGTTTTTCGTTGTCTGTTTTTTTTTTCTCTCTCCCGTTGGAGTCTTCCATTTATTTTAATAAAATGGTGATACTTTCTTCAAAAATGGTGATGTAACCTTCTCCCCCCACCAAAAAAGGAAAAAGAAAAAAAAGGAAAAACAGAAGAAATTCATGGAAGACTAGAGGAGATCTTTAAACAAAGTGATAGAAATAATCAAGTGTGGCCAGTGAAGAAATGAAACAGAAACAAGCCTTGTTTTGTCACAATGAGATCAGGTATGGAGCACAACTAGAAGCTCTTCTTTGGTTTGTGAATAAACCTTAATTAAGAATTAGAGGAGATCCTTGAACAAAGTGATAGAAGTAATCAAGCGTGGCCAGAGAAGAAATGAAACAGAAACAAGCCTTGTTCTATCACAATGAGGTCAGGTATGGAGCACAACTAGAAGCTCCTCTTTGGTTTGTGAATAAACCTTAATTAAGAATTCGGGATAAGTCTTTCCTCTATTCCATTCCATTGCACAAATTTTTCTGAATTCTCTATTCTACCCCGGTTGGCCTGAGTAATTATTTGGTGGGTGAGATTCTTATAGCTTATCTGGGGTTTAAATACATGGAATTTCCCCTCTATTTGGGTTTTTATCCATGAACTAGCCAAATAGAAATATGCCTTTCTGTTAAAAAGAAAATTCAGATATATGATTTTGATATTGAATTTATCTGCCCTCCATAGTGTGACCTCTCTCCATGCTCCTCAAGCATACTATATACAGGTTATAATAATCTTAAGAATTTTCATTCTAATAATACAATTTATATTATTGTCAAGTGGTTAAGAAACTTTACCCATTCAGAAAACCTGGTGTTTGTTTAACCAGATGTGCCAATGTAAGTCAGACTAACCTATCTTTGTACACGATGCATAAAACTTTCAACTCTGATCATGCAACTTATTGGTCCTGTATCCTAGAGGGGGTTAGGAATGGCTTTGTAATATGTCTGTGAAATCGATCTTTTGCAGCTGCAATCCATTCATTGGTTATGAACTTATCATATATGTCTCTTTTATTAAACAAAAATCTCTTGCTAGAATAGATAATTGCTCTGCCCTTGTGCACTAGGGAGGAGATGGGTGAGGGTTTTATGTCATCAGGGAGGATGATAAAATAAATTCATTGGACCACTCGAAAAGTAAAAATCATTGAAGACTGCATTAGTATCTTTCTATAAGAGACCCATCTTTTATTCAAGTTAGATTAATTGTTTATTATGCTCGTAATGCATTGATTATGAACATTATTTTGGTTGAGTAGTTCAGATAGTTGTGCATGTGCACTACTTGATTCGGTTGTCACATTTAAATTTTTTTTGTTTTTTGGCAGTTGATCTTTGACAACATTCTTAATGGGAAAATCCCTTGGCCTCGTGTTCCAGATGATATGTCGTATGAAGCAAGAGATTTGATAGACAGGTTTGTAAGCCTCCCTGAGTTTTTCATTTGCTTCCAAATAGCCTTCAGCTTTATGTCCTTCTTCAGTGATGTTATTAGGTTGTGAAACAAGGATAATTAGTTTGTTGTACTAGTGTCAACTGGCAAGTTGATTGTTCGAGGGCTTTGAAGTGTGTAGAGAAAAATAATAAACATAACATATTGTGGATGTTGGAAGAAAACAAGTTCAAAAATGAGAGGAATAAGAATGCTTTATTTTAAATTTTTTTCTATGATGTTACTCTTCGCCACACCACACTCACCTGTTGCCTCACCCCAAGCCACAGATGGAGGGAATACTGTTCACAAATTTCCGTTCTGGCAAAACTACAGACTGTTTCAAATTCTGATATGTGTCCCCATACTGATACTGTGCTCCTCTTTAGGAGTTACGGAAGAGATCTCCTCAACTTGAACAATCCCTGATAAGTTGTACAGTTGACCAGGCTGACAGTGCCCCTTTTCATGTTGTTGGGCTACAGTATTCGCTTTCCATGGACGGACCTAAAATGTGCATTATAAATTATAGGTGACAGTAAGGTATCTTTGGTGAATGATAAGGAGCAGTTAATGGGGACATGGCCCTGCTGTACTAGGTGGTGGGTGAAGTTGTTGGTGCATAATTGTTGCCTCATTAAATATCCTTCTAAAGCCATCATGGAGGACTTATTTTATGAAACGTTTATTTATCTTTAGGGGATCACCATCAAACTTTTCTTGATCCAGAGATGTTGGGGGGGGGGGGGGGGGGGGTAATTCACCCCAATTCATTCTCTCCATGGGGTCCCCTTTGATTTGTTGGGACGCATCCCTGGACTATATTATAGGGGTCTTTGGAGAAATGATGAATTGAGGGAGTTCCATCTGGACAGTGAAGATTTTCTGTGACAGTCAGTTGAATACGCAGCAAGATTCTGATGGGAATTGGTGAGGATGGATTTCAAGAGGATTTGGGAGGAGGTTGGTATTTTGGGTTGGCTCATCGGGTTGCAGGGTCATCGTGGGTGGAGGTGGCTAGGAAACCTATTCCCTCATTGATGTTTAGGACCCTAGTGGTCGCCTCTACAGTGATGAGGTCATGGGTCGGGGGGGGGGGGGGAGCATATTTACATATCTCCTTTCTTTTGTTTGTTAATGAAAGGGGTAAACATTATCATTCTTCCTTTAAAAAAAAAACACTGCTTTAATTATTTATGAGTGATTCATGGGGATGCTGAGACATGTTTGGAATTTTTGTAGCAAATCTTTCTTGGAGTTTGTTTTCTTGACAACAAGAATATGATTCTACAGGTTGCTTGTTCAAGAACCAGATATGCGTTTAGGATCAAAGGGAGCATCAGAGGTTGTTTTCAATGTTGTCTATTTGTTTCAACAGACATCAGGCCTCAAAGTGCTGCATTTGTTAAGATTTCCCTTCTTTACTTTTTAATGGGTTTTTACAGGTAAAGGAGCATGCCTTCTTCAGAGGAATTAACTGGGACACGCTTGCATTGCAAAAGGTAAGCACAATTATTCCTCAACTAAAGAATTTTCAATTGATGCTACTTATCTTGGTTGCATGTTGTGAGCATCAGGATACCATTCTCCGTCAAGGCAATTTTCTTAGGGTAGAGTCACCATGTTATATTATAACCAATAAACCACAATGAGCAATCAAACAAAGGTACAGAAAGAAGCAAAAAGAAAAATGGGTGAGGACATAAGGATTTGTCCTATACTAGCCCTTACTTTACAATTATACAGTGCCCACACAACATAAAAGGTAGCCTCCCTTTTAATTGAAACTCTTCCAACCTTCAGAACATGGAACACCCAGTTTTTACGAAGGAAATTATACTCGTCCAAGCATTCTCAGTGTAGACACTGTCTGCCAGCAAAGAGTTTCTCATTTCTTGTAAGCCATATGGCCAAACGCATGGCAGGAGGAAGAATGGAAAATGCCTTCCCTTCTCCCTTCTTTCTCTGCTTTTGAACCAGATCAGTATATATTTGATTGATCAAAAGGATGCAAGTTTCCCAATTCTGGTCCCAGTTAAGCCTAGATTCCATTCCTCAATCTGAAATTAATGAGCAAATATTCAGTATTTTCCCCTCCACACCCATGCAATTCACACACGAGAGATCCTCCAGATGCTGAAGCAGCCTGGTAGACTTTAGTACACATATTGTTAAGACAGAGGGTCGCGTGTACGTTTAGGGGATATCTGGTCTTCCATGAGTCCATCAACAGCCTAACATCAACCCCTCCAATCAGATCAACAACCCCTGGGACTCCTCAACAAAAATTTTGTAGAAAAGAGTTAATTGAGTACCCCAGTTTTGATCTTTTCCACCTCACATCATCCTCCTGATGCAAAATGATTTGAACATTCTAAAGTAGGCTTAGAGGAATTCCTACCTCCATCATCTCTGTTTCACTTAGGTCTCTCCCTTGCCTTGGATACCACACAATGCAACAGCCTCCTCCGCCCATTTGGAAATCCTGTTCCACTTTGTCCTCTTTGCACACTGCAATTGTGAGAAGGCTACGAAACAAACCTAAGTTTTCTTTGATTCAGTCATCCATCTGTCCAAGTGTCCATAGATACATCTGTTTACCTTTTCCAACCACAAACAGACATTGTAGACAGTAAACTACAGGGCATATCAAACTGCTGCTGCTTCCGCCACCTTTGTTATATTTTAACCAGATCAACTTTACCCGGTATCTTCAGGTTCCTTAATGAGCTCCAGACACTAGTGATTTGTTCATTCAGCGACCAAGGGCCCTAGTGCCAAGGTGCTAAACAGGGCCTAGGCAGGTGCCTCTACCACAGTGGAAGAATTGGGTACAACTTATATAATCATTACAAGAATAAAAGCTAATGGAATATCTGATGTGCCTAAAAACTAAGGTGGAGGGTCAGGCTCAAGGGGTGCCTGGCTTGCTTTTTGAAACATTGCCCATATCTCTTGCCCCTTTTCTGCTTGTATTCAAATCCTACTGAACAAGATGCACCCCTTTCAACCATCCTTCTCGGCATCCAGAGCATCCTCATAATTTTATTTTGTCAGAGGTAAAAAAAAATTTGGTCATTTGACACGTTCTGCATTATCCATTGACGTTTGGGTTCCGATTCTTTTGACCTAACTAATGCATCAACAGGTTAGCACAGACTATTTCCAGGGTCTTAACAATAATGATTATTGGACTGTTTGTGTCCTTTTGTGCCCTGAACCTGTTCAACCCTCTGCATGACTCAGGAATGCATCTGACTCAACAACCAATATGCAGCCCTAGTTTTGTCCATGACACACTGAAATTTTTTTATAGCATATCTTTTAGCTAATAACTCTCTGAATGGCTAAAGCTCATCCACTGTAGTCAAATTTGCGTATGCAGTTTTGTTGTGAAATGGCACAAAATCCATACAGTTTTCAATTCCTTTGGAAATCAGGAAAATTATAAATACTAAAATGCTGAACAATGCTAAAAACTATGGCTAAGTGGAGAAAGAAAATGAACTTTATTCCCTAACCATATTTCACAAAAATGTAGGAATGCAATATGATATCTAGTCAAAGCGACAGTTTCATTTTTAGGCTCCATCGCTTCTCAATCTAATTTTTTTATTTTGTCGGTCTGAGCTCTTTATAATGTTGAATTTATCATGGAGGTTTCATGACTGTTAGATATGTCTCCAGGCTGCCTTTGTACCAAACCCTGATAGTGCAGATGATACAAGCTATTTCACATCACGTTATTCACAAAGTTCCAGTCAAATTCTGGAAGATCAAAATTCTAGTGATTGTGCCTCTGACATGACTGATTCCAGCTCAAACACCGGAATTGAGGTAAAGGTTTTTAGATTGGTGCACTTTTTTAAGAGAAATCTCAAATATAGACCAGATGATCATTTAGACCATATAAAAACCAGATGGTTTTTTGGGGAAAAAACATTGACCAATGGAGTTTGAATGTCCAAATATTTTGATTTCTGTCCTCCAGGCTTTATCCATGTATCTGTCTATACATACATTCATGCATCTCTCCCCTCACAAACAAAACTCACAAGTTTATATTTTGATTTAGTATAACCCATCATGATTGCCTTGGCATTTATGCTATTCACCAAAAAATGAATACATCTGGCCACCTTAAGAAAGTGTGCAAAAGACCTATTCAAACACCTCAAAGTCAAGTCAAACCATTGCACTATTTGGCATGTTTAATCCTACTGCATGTTAAGAACTAATAAAATATTGGCCCTGAAAAAATAATAGCCTTTTATATAAACCAGAAAACAGAGTAACACCACACTGCCTGCAGATTGAAAGCTTATTACAAATCTATTTAAAAATGTTGTTGTCACGGACCTGAAAATAAGATTGGACAACTGAGATCCCTGCTTGTCACTTGTGAATACATGAATGGATGAGTTTGATTATATTTTACCTGTTAAATGCTTGTATGTGAAGTAATATATAAATTCAAAGATGCATGGTCGCCCTACTTACACAATACTACAAAAAGAAATGACGTGAATTACAATTTTCAATAACCTCAAAACACAATGTGATTCTGAATGGTGAATGCATTTTGTTGATTGTTTCCTAAATGCTACCTTTTTATGATTCAGAGGGACAAATGTAGTGAATTACCTGAGTTTGACTCTTCCTCTTCTATTGATCTCTCCTTGATCAATTTCTCTTTCAAGGTATGTGCATCTGTTCTCAACCTGGTAGAATGGCACCCTTCTTTTTTTATCCTTCTCATATGTCCTATATTACAATGAAATCATTTCCATTGTTAATTTACTGATGAATTCAATTGTATGGCAGAACTTATCGCAGTTAGCATCCATAAATTATGATGTGCTTGTACAAAGTGGAAGAGATCCATCAAAGTGTTCATCGCCTTTAAAGAGCCAACATTCGTAGCATTTTATAAAATCGTACTCTTGGTATTTACTCCTATTAACTCCTACTTGTTCTCTGAGGTTAGAAAAGGGAGTATACATATATATCGATGTTGATGCTGGCCAATATTATCGGGCAGTTTCATGGGTTTATGGGGTCTGTTTTGTTTTTTTAAATGGAGGATCCAAATCATTTTGAGGGGTCACATTTTTTTTTAATACAAGAGAAAAAAAAGTTTTAAAATGTACATACAAGTAGGAGTGCATGTACATACAAATACTGTTCATTGTACAGGATGGAATCCTAGAATAGCATGCATCCGAAAGATCCTACTCGAACAGTGTCTAGAATTTTGTTAGCACTTGGATTTTTTTTCCTTTTTCCTTTGTAGCAGAAGACATGATGTCATTATTCCTACATAAAATTGTTTACTTGTAAGCTCCATATTGCCATGAGTAGCACAATGTTCAATTGTAGGCTCTCTCTCTCTCTCTCCACACACACACACACTCAATAGCAGTTCCTGCAAGAGGATTTTGAATTAAAGTTGTGGTGCTGGACCAATGTCAACCTTCTGATAAGTCTGTCAAACGGAGGTCCACTTATATGAAAAAATATCCAATATTGATGGATATTCACAAAGAGTATCAGTATCCAAATTGAAAATTCAGATTCAGATAATTATTTAAAATATTTGAAAAATCTAAATGGATATGAATATGATTTAAAAATCTAACAATAAAAATCATATATTTAATATTTGAAATATGTAATTTTTTTAATAATTACCAGTGTAAACATAAAATTATTAGTACAGGCACAAAAATTACATGGTTTAACGTAAACAATTGCTAAGAAGAATGATTATTCAACACCTACGATGCAACGAAGATAAAATGCGAATTAAGACACCAGCACCTCACCACGAGCGACGATCACCAATGGTTACTCTGAAAGGTTGGGAAAAGAGGGATGAGTTATCACGCGCTCAGTGAATGGACCTATAGCATCCCAATAATATTGGCAATAATAACAACAATAAAATATTATGAAAATTTCAATGAAATCTCAAATAGCAGAATATAACATATACATATAAATTTTTAATGCATCTCATTAGAGGAATAGCCACAAATCTCATACTAACTACATGATGTGTATGATGCAACGGACACGCGTGCCCGTATAACACGCAACCGAAATATGCTCCTTCTAGAGCCGCCTGGTCACGCAGACCGGTTGTCACGCAAACAAGGTCTCACTGGACTGGGTCACACAGACCTGTCATCACGCAGACATGTCACGTAGACGTATGATATGCATGCAAGATTTATTTCAACAACTCATAGTTTGCATGCAAGAATAACATATTATCTAACATATTATTCATACATAAAGTAATGTCTCAAACGTGATGTCATGCTCATGTATTCCATACTCAAAATAACAGTTGTATTCAAAACATAGGAATGATGCAAATATGATATAAATATAACTCATGTATTCCATACTCAAAATAACAGTTGTATTCATAAACAAGCATGATGCAAATATGATATAAATATAAGTAGTTTAGAAATTTACATAAAGACTAGACCCACTCACCTTAGATCCAACAAATCCGAACAACTCCAGAAGGCCTAAAGCAACATATCTAACCAAAAAGCGATATGAATCAATTACAACATGTGCAACCCGTATGGAACTCGATGTAGCCGTACACACAGAAACCGACGACTCCCACAAGGACCGTCATTGGCCAATCTGACGGCTCCCATAGGGACCGTCTGAAGCAACCACGACGGCTCCTACTGGAACCGTCCCTTAATAAACCAACGGCTCCTCTAGCAGCCGTCCAGAACATATCCGACGGCTCCTATAGGGCTGTCCCGAGACAGAACCGTGAAAAATCTAAATTTTTATTTTTGTAAAAATACTTTAACATCCTTCAATTGAAAACAAAATACAAGTTATTTTAAGACATTTTTTAAACAGAAAAATCGATATCTAAATCAAATCATATGTACGAAAATTTGATTAAAACCGAATCAAAACCCATTCAAAAATCTTCAAAAACCTTAGATCTATGATAGGTACAAATACAAACATGGATCTATGTTCAATCCTTAAAATCATGAAAACACATAATTGGTTTGGATCTAAGCATATAAGTTTAAAACAAAGCTTAAAGAATTAAAACACGATTCTTCTTAAAACAATTAGACCTAAACATGATATATATATATATATATACTTAAACATATTCTTTTTTACATGAAAGGCTTATAAAACATCCAAAAATATCATAGTACCCTAGTTATAACATTAAATCCGAAAATCATCTAAATCCCATTGAGGTTATGAGGAAAATCCAACAAGAAAACCTTAAGAAACCATAATCTTCAAATGTATGCGTTGAGATTCAATAGCATCATTGAAAACTTGCGAAAACTTCACAAAAGCATCGACAAATCATCGGTATAACACAAGACCCGAAATCATATCAAGACCTAAAGAAAAACAAGAGAAAACTTATTCTTTTGTTTGAAAACCTTTAAAACGAGATCATATATTAAAGACTTCTAAGAGGGATTACTATCAATCAAAAACTCTTTAGAATACTCACTGAAACCTCGTTTGAACTCTCTTTCCCGAGCTCCCAACAATGGTGCTGAAACAAGGAAGAAGAAAGGCTTTTAGGGTTTTAAATTTCTAGGGTTTGCAGGCAATGAGAGAGAAAAAGATATTTATAAGCCTCTCACACACGTGGAACACAATTACGTCGCCAACGATTTGCATTAATTCCGATTAATGCACCTGTTTTTTCCAAAAAAGATCAAATTTTGAAATTGAATTCCGCCCAAATTGACGGCTCTTTTTGAGCCTGTCGCACGACTATCCGACGGCTCCACCAAGAGCCATCGCCAAGATTCCCAACGGTTCCTCTATGATCCGTCGCCCAGGTGTCCGACGACACCTATAAGATCCGTCAGACATAGCCTGACACCATGTTACGGACTTACGGTTTGTTCCATAACTTGATCTATACATATCTGATTTATGATCCGTAAGAAGCATTTGAAAGCCAACGTAACGAGGAATCTAACCATGCCAAATTATTAAAAATTTAGAATACTAAACATACCATAAAAACGAGTTAATTATGATGAAAAATTCAGAGCCACTATCGTTAGGATTAGCAATCACAATTAATAATCTCTTTATTTAATCAATAAAGATGGGTCATAAAATATATACAATAAATGATTGATTATCTATCATATATGACAATCAATCATGATCTCTAGAATAAGGAATTACATTTGTATTAATTGTGTGCTTTAAGAAATTGATATATCACATATTTCTAATATTTTCAGTACCCTATAATTAATTATAATAATAATATTTTTAAGATGTAATATAAAATTATTAAAAAATATACTAAAAATATATAAAATGATTATGAGTAAGTTACAATTAAAAAATAATCTATTATATTTTCAAAATTGAATGAGATTTGGTGGATTTAGATATGAAGCTATACTATTTAAAACATATATATATATATATATAATCATTATCTCTATCTAATCTAAATCTAAAAAAGAATAATAATTAAAAATGATAACCTGATACAATCAGCACCATTTATTTAATATACTTATATATATATATATATATATATATATTATTGCGTGCGGCGAATGGCGGGTGCGGCAGCGATCATGGGCCGTCGATCACGGGTCCATCGCATCGGACGGTCGGGTGCGATTCACGTCGACCGTTGGATCGGCATGTGTGGCCGCGACGTGGGCCGTCGATCACGGGTCCATCGCATCGGACGGTCGGGTGCGATTCACTTCGACCGTTGGATGCGATGGATCCGCGATCGAACGGCCCACGTCGCGGCCGCACCTGCCGTTCGCCGCACGCAATAATTTTCATATATATATATATATATTTATTATAATATAATATATATATATATAATATATTATATCTTTTTAAAAAAAATTTAGTGTTACTAAGTTTAAACTGCCAAATTACAAAGGTACCCCGACAAATATTTAATTTCACGAGAGACTCCTCGCAAACGCTTCGGTCGCTTCCCTCGTGTAAACTGCCAGCCCCGTCTCCCCGGTTCTTATATTCGTGCCCTAAATTTCACATCGCCGAAAAAGACCTAAATTTTGCGCGATTCACAGCGAGAGAGAGAGAGAGAGAGAGAGAGAGAAGATGCCGGATTACAGTGGAAGATACGATCGCAGCGGCGAAGGATTTAGCGATCACATCGGTGCTGGCGAACACGATGGCGGCGGCGATTCCGTCCTTCAGGTTTTCTTCTTCCCCAATCTGCACCGCTGATGGAGATCTGTTTTATTATTTCCCAATATGTTAGAAGTTGTTGTTTCTGGATTTCATAGGGGAGATTGTTTAATGATGCAATTTTTTTTTGTTGCAAGAAAAAGATTTATGTTTGACACAGATACCAAATATCGCCTTTTCAGTTGATGATGATTTTGGTCAAGCAAGCCTTCCCCTCACAATCTCTAGAATCGCTTTTGTGATTTGAAAAAAAGAAAGTTTTAAAATCATCTTTTCTCCATTTTTTGTCTAAACAAAAATCACAAGGGACATGGTTTGTGTATAACAGTCATGCTAATGGAGCGGTATTGTGTGTACATGTTGTGGATGTTGCGTTTCGGTATGGGAATTTCAACTTGCAGATTTTGTAAAATATTTGTATGGAATTTCGGTTACCTATGCAGATTTCTGAATCACAGGATTTGATGATACCATCCAAAATAAACATCACCATGAAATAACCCACATCAAGCAACTAGATTATTCTCCTTGATAAAAAAAAATGAACAATCTGAATAAGCTTTTTACACCTTAATATGTGCAGAAAGTGCAGTTTTTTGACGAAGTGTAAATATGTGGAGTTACAATCAACATAATGAATTCAGGATGTTTACTAGTTGCAGCACAGGTTTAAAGATTTTTTCTTTCCATTTGAGAAACAAGTGTAGAGGTTTTATGTAATGCATTGCTATTTATTGAGTGCATCAAACAAAGGAAAAACATGGGTCCACTATTTGTGGATTTTTTTGATGAAAGATTGGAGCATTCATATAAAAAAATGACACCCCTGCAAAAGATGAAAAGAAAAAAAAGGCAGACCAAATTAATTATAACACTATTCCCAACAAAGAAAAATTCCAAGGCCTTATCTTCCATGTGGTTTGTTGGGGGACTTGGCTCACAGATTAACTTCTTAAAAATAAGAAATGCATTAACAATGAATTTTTTAAAGAGGGTTGGACTGTAATTATACTAATTAACTGATGGAAGTATATATACGGGCATACATATATGTTTGTATATATGTTACACATATACATGTATCTGTTGCCCGTACATATGTGTACCTATATATATATATATGTATCTATATGTATATATATGTGTATGTGTATATGTGTGTGTGTGTATGTATTTCTTATATGTAAAGTACTTCAGATATTGTTCATTTAATTTTTATGACTGAGTTAAATTCCTTTTTCGTCTTTTGTCATTCTTTTAAGAAGGAATACCTTATAATGGAAATTATTTCAATGATTAAACTGTTCATATTTTGCATGTGCATCTGTTTAAGTTAATGAAATAACTAGGAGCATTGGCTATGCTGATATTTGTTAGTTTCATATCAATGCTGTATTTTTTTCATGTTTTTACCAATTTACTGGCCTTTTGTTTTTAAATGTCTAAAACTTGGTTATGTGAAAATGCAATTCGATTCAGTTAAGTAACATGAATTAGTTATTGCAGCATAGCTCCCGTGATAATGAAAGAGGCTCCTCGAGAAATAGAGACAAGGATAGGGGCAAAGATCGTGACAGGGATAAGGATAGGGAGCGTGACAAAGATCGTGATCGTCATCATAGAGATCATCACAGGGATCGAAGCGACAGAAGAGAACATGGCCGAGATAGATCTGATGATCGTGAGCGTCATCGCAGTCGAGATTATGAGAGGTAACGTCACATTTTGTTTCATGGTAACATGGTTCTTTGTAATTTTAAATTTGCAAACCTTGTTTCATGATGAGAGTCAGGGACCT
>CM060859.1:16720591-16832541 GCA_030737845.1 Acorus calamus | reverse complement strand
TTTAGAATACTAAACATACCATAAAAACGAGTTAATTATGATTATTTTTTTCTTAATATATGAAAAATTTAATTTCAGAGCCACTATCGTTAGGATTAGCAATCACAATTAATAATCTCTTTATTTAATCAATAAA
This sequence comes from Acorus calamus, assembly GCA_030737845.1. Classification (NCBI taxonomy): domain Eukaryota; kingdom Viridiplantae; phylum Streptophyta; class Magnoliopsida; order Acorales; family Acoraceae; genus Acorus; species Acorus calamus. Next base: position 16,832,405 of record CM060859.1, on the reverse strand, counting down.
GATGGGTCATAAAATATATACAATAAATGATTGATTATCTATCATATATGACAATCAATCATGATCTCTAGAATAAGGAATTACATTTGTATTAATTGTGTGCTTTAAGAAATTGATATATCACATATTTCTAATATTTTCAGTACCCTATAATTAATTATAAATAATAATATATTTTAAGATGTAATATAAAATTATTAAAAAATATAAAATTATAATAAAAATATATTATAAAATGATTATGAGTAAGTTACAATTAAAAAATAATCTATTATATTTTCAAAATTGAATGAGATTTGGTGGATTTAGATATGAAGCTATACTATTTAAAACATATATATATATATATATATATATATATATATATATATATATATATATATATAATATATATATATATATATAGTCGCGATTACGTGCGGTATGCGGTCGGTGCGGTTTACGACGTGGACCGTCCGATCGCGGGTCCATCTCCAACGGTCGACGTGAATCGCACCCGACCGTCCGATGCGATGGACCCGTGATCGACGGCCCGTGATCGCGCACCGCACCGACCGTAAACCGCACCTAATCGGCTCCCTTATATATATATATATATATATATATATATATATATATAATCATTATCTCTATCTAATCTAAATCTAAAAAGAATAATAATTAAAAAATGATAACCTGATACAATCAGCACCATTTATTTAATATACTTATATATATATATATATATATATATATATATATATATATATATATATATATTATTGCGTGCGGCGAATGGCGGGTGCGGCAGCGATCACGGGCCGTCGATCACGGGTCCATCGCATCGGACGGTCGGGTGCGATTCACGTCGACCGTTGGATCGGCATGTGTGGCCGCGACGTGGGCCGTCGATCACGGGTCCATCGCATCGGACGGTCGGGTGCGATTCACTTCGACCGTTGGATGCGATGGATCCGCGATCGAACGGCCCACGTCGCGGCCGCACCTGCCGTTCGCCGCACGCAATAATTTATATATATATATATATAGGGATCCGATTACGTGCGGTGTGCGGTCGGTGCGGTGCGCGATCACGGGCCGTCGATCACGGGTCCATATCGGACGGTCGGGTGCGATTCACGTCGACCGTTGGATATACTCGCGATCGAACGGCCCACGTCGTAAACCGCACCGACCGCACACCGCACGTAATACGACCATATATATATATATATATTATATCTTTTTAAAAAAAATTTAGTGTTACTAAGTTTAAACTGCCAAATTACAAAGGTACCCCGACAAATATCTAATTTCACGAGAGACTCCTCGCAAACGCTTCGGTCGCTTCCCTCGTGTAAACTGCCAGCCCCGTCTCCCCGGTTCTTATATTCGTGCCCTAAATTTCACATCGCCGAAAAAAGACCTAAATTTTGCGCGATTCACAGCGAGAGAGAGAGAGAGAGAGAGAAGATGCCGGATTACAGTGGAAGATACGATCGCAGCGGCGAAGGATTTAGCGATCACATCGGTGCTGGCGAACACGATGGCGGCGGCGATTCCGTCCTTCAGGTTTTCTTCTTCCCCAATCTGCACCGCTGATGGAGATCTGTTTTTTTGTTGATTGTTTTCATTTCCCAATATGTTAGAAGTTGTTGTTTCTGGATTTCATAGGGGAGATTGTTTAATGATGCAATTTTTTTTTGTTGCAAGAAAAAGATTTATGTTTGACACAGATACCAAATATGGCCTTTTCAGTTGATGATGATTTTGGTCAAGCAAGCCTTCCCCTCACAATCTCTAGAATCGCTTTTGTGATTTGAAAAAAAGAAAGTTTTAAAATCATCTTTTCTCCATTTTTTGTCTAAACAAAAATCACAAGGGACATGGTTTGTGTATAACAGTCATGCTAATGGAGCGGTATTGTGTGTACATGTTGTGGATGTTGCGTTTCGGTATGGGAATTTCAACTTGCAGATTTTGTAAAATATTTGTATGGAATTTCGGTTACCTATGCAGATTTCTGAATCACAGGATTTGATGATACCATCCAAAATAAACATCACCATGAAATAACCCACATCAAGCAACTAGATTATTCTCCTTGATAAAAAAAATGAACAATCTGAATAAGCTTTTTACACCTTAATATGTGCAGAAAGTGCAGTTTTTTGACGAAGTGTAAATATGTGGAGTTACAATCAACATAATGAATTCAGGATGTTTACTAGTTGCAGCACAGGTTTAAAGATTTTTTCTTTCCATTTGAGAAACAAGTGTAGAGGTTTTATGTAATGCATTGCTATTTATTGAGTGCATCAAACAAAGGAAAAACATGGGTCCACTATTTGTGGATTTTTTTGATGAAAGATTGGAGCATTCATATAAAAAAATGACACCCCTGCAAAAGATGAAAAGAAAAAAAAGGCAGACCACCAAATTAATTATAACACTATTCCCAACAAAGAAAAATTCCAAGGCCTTATCTTCCATGTGGTTTGTTGGGGGACTTGGCTCACAGATTAACTTCTTAAAAATAAGAAATGCATTAACAATGAATTTTTTAAAGAGGGTTGGACTGTAATTATACTAATTAACTGATGGAAGTATATATACGGGCATACATATATGTTTGTATATATGTTACACATATACATGTATCTGTTGCCCGTACATATGTGTACCTATATATATATATATATATATGTATCTATATGTATATATATGTGTATGTGTATATGTGTGTGTGTGTATGTATTTCTTATATGTAAAGTACTTCAGATATTGTTCATTTAATTTTTATGACTGAGTTAAATTCCTTTTTCGTCTTTTGTCATTCTTTTAAGAAGGAATACCTTATAATGGAAATTATTTCAATGATTAAACTGTTCATATTTTGCATGTGCATCTGTTTAAGTTAATGAAATAACTAGGAGCATTGGCTATGCTGATATTTGTTAGTTTCATATCAATGCTGTATTTTTTTCATGTTTTATGTACCAATTTACTGGCCTTTTGTTTTTAAATGTCTAAAACTTGGTTATGTGAAAATGCAATTCGATTCAGTTAAGTAACATGAATTAGTTATTGCAGCATAGCTCCCGTGATAATGAAAGAGGCTCCTCGAGAAATAGAGACAAGGATAGGGGCAAAGATCGTGACAGGGATAAGGATAGGGAGCGTGACAAAGATCGTGATCGTCATCATAGAGATCATCACAGGGATCGAAGCGACAGAAGAGAACATGGCCGAGATAGATCTGATGATCGTGAGCGTCATCGCAGTCGAGATTATGAGAGGTAACGTCACATTTTGTTTCATGGTAACATGGTTCTTTGTAATTTTAAATTTGCAAACCTTGTTTCATGATGAGAGTCAGGGACCTTTTGTTTTTGAAAATGGAGTTGGGACTATCATATTAACTAAAAAATGAGGTCCCTTGAACAAAAGGAGATGAGGGATTTTCAAGGGGAAAAAGGGACAATACCAAAAAAAAAATAAAAAAAAATCAAAAGATAACGACCCAATAAATACCCCTGAATGGCATGTATTGTATAACGTCACATGTATTATACCTGCTAGCTTGATATGGTATAATTTTTTGAGAAAATTTTGTAGATTGGGAATTTAAACCAGCATGAAATGAACATTGGATATGATATTATTTATAACTGTCTTTTGGAATCCACATCAACAACAACATTGGAAATACTACTTAAAAAACTTGCACATGTCAAATAACATCTATCTTTCACCCTAGCTCTTAATTTGGTAACCTATTGCATTGATGTGTAATTTTTTTTTTGGCTCGGAACATATTGATGTTTTTTAGAATAGAAATTATATTATGGATTATGCAGAAGAGGCACTTCATTCATGGCTTTGTAGTATCATATGAGTTGGATTTTGGATTACAATTTAGTCAGAGGGCATAGATTATTAAAGTGAAAAATGTGAATGAATTAAAAGGCATAGATCATCATCGTCGTCGTCATCATCATATTTTGCAACAATGCTTTGTGCTCATTTACCTTGCCACCGTGTAAGCTATAGCACCCCCCCCCCCCCCCCCCCCCCCCCCACATATGCTCAGACACATGTTATAGTGGTATGTAAATCATTAATTGAGAAAAAGAAATTATTAGGATAAGGCACATTGAACGCTCTGCTAGATTGGCTAATGTAAAGGGCATGTAACTGAGAAATTTTTTATCGGATAATTATAAGACCAGTAATGCTTTATGGGTTAATGTGTTGGGCAATTAAGAGAACATGTTCTGAAATTGAGTAAAATAAAAATATTGAGATGGGTGAGTCACATGATAAGAAGTGAGAGAATAATAAATGAGTATATTTGTGAAAAATTATATATTGCTTCAAATATAGAGTTGAATGGCAAAGAGGATGCATGTAGCTGACCCCAAATTATTGGTGTTTTATTGTTGTAATATAAGTGTAGTCTCATATTTCTGTTGCTATTTCTTCAATATTCATTTTTCTACATAGCGATTTTGAATTTGTAACTAATAATGCAAGAACATGTGATATACCCCCAATGTTACTGTTTGAAGATGTTTTTACATAGTATTCTTGCGTTATTGATGCCTAATCACCTAGGAAAAATAAATTTTACTTTGTTTTAATGGTGTTTTATGCATTTTTGTGTCTACTTTGACTCAGGCATAGAGATTATGATAGAGATAGAGAAGGGAGGCACCGACATCGGTCTCCTTCCCCTTCACGGAGTAAATCTGAGCACAGATCAAGGTCTCGTTCTCGTTCAAGCTCAAAAAGGTAATCTTGGTGCTTTTTTTTGTTATGGTTGATGAAGTTTCGCTTGAATATTGCTGTATTTTGTCATTGACAGTGCTCGGCCTGGAAAATCATTACAAACATTGTCATTGAATGAATCTTTAATTGATTACTTTGTACTGGCTTACATTTTTATAAAGTGAATAAGAGTGCCATTATGCCTCTTGATGATGTCTTCATGAGCCATTCATTACATGTGATTCTTTGGATATGATTATAGTTCTGCAAAGTGTATATGCTTTGCTTAATCTTAGATGGGAAATGGTTTGCATTTTTTTTCCATTGGTTGGTGTATTTGGCCCCACTTTTGTTTTGTTATTTTTTACAAATATGAATGATTTAAAATAATTAAAAAAATCTGTATATTTTTTAATAGAAACAAAAAAAGGAAAGGTGAGAGGGGACCCTGCATACATCATTAAGTTCAGTTTATCATGAAAATAAGAACTTATGTTGTTAGTTATTTTATTATTGGTTGGAGATGGAAAAGAGGATTGTATCAAGACAAGTGATTGTAATAGTCATAATTTTTAAGGCCAATGGGATGTTGGAGGCTATGGCTTGCATGGAATGAGAGTATTTTTTAACGTAAAAAAGTTTATATCGAGAACATTTGGGCCAACTTGGCGGTTCTCATTCGACTTTGTGCTTCCACTCTAGTTGGAGAAGATACTAGTTTCTCTATGTATTGGGGTATGTTGGCAAGGGTTGCTTGTCTTGAAAGAGTGTCTCCTTATTTTGTACCTAATAGTTTTCCTTTTTTTTAAAGATCACTTGTCTCCTTTGTTTGAGGGGTGTCACTTAGTAATATGAAGCTCCAATGTTTTGTTAAAAAGGGCCATAATAGCCAATCAGAAAGATATGTTACGCAGGAAGGGAGGACAAAGAAGACCAATATATTAGCGAAAAGAAGATGAGGATAATAGAGAGTAAGAAATTGAGAGGGGGGACCATAATTTAAATATTGACTGAGATTTGGTTCAATATATCGATTTTGCCCTTCTCCAATCGATAAGCCAGACCACTTATCAGTCCTTTATTATTGATTTTTTTAATGGAAGTCCTTTTTTTATTGATTGAGCAATATATCTATAATGTCATTGCTGGCATCATCGATAAATCATCATCATTATATCAAAAATAAATTAATATTTTTTGTATAATGTTGATACATCAATAGATGGGTAAACCAGTCAGGTTCCAAGCTGACCTTTTTATTTTTCTAGCCTAGTTGTTGTCAGCGACCATATCCAATGGCTGCAATTTCATCCATTAGCGGGGGTTTGTAACCCCCTCCACCCAGTAATATTGACACTTGTTTCATATCTTTTCTGAACTTTTTTTGAATTTTCAAAACAATTTCTTCAAGTCCTAATCAATATATCGATTGATATAAATCGATATGTCAATCGATTTGGTGACCCCATCAATATATCAAAAAAATCAAAAATTTAATAATAGAGGAACCGAGTAACCAATATTATTCTTCATAAAAAAACCAAGGAGAAATCAGCATCCTTGTGCTTATATAAGTATAAATAAGGAACTTCCAAACCAATTAGAATCATAAACAAAATTACATAAAGTAATGACCCCAAACCCTAACTAATAGAACTCTGATAAAATACCAAAATGTAGTAAATAGCAAAGACAATCATGGTCTTTTTTCTCATCAATATGTTTGAAAACCGGTTTCTTTGTCTTTGCAAATGATTTTTTTTAACAAGCTGCATTTTAAGTTTTTATTAACTGAATATTTCTCTTATATGTTTCTCCTTTTATGACGGTGACTTGTATCTTGCACTTACATGTGAGTTTGCATGTGTTGTATAGTTGGGGCATTTGCGGAGTGCACATTGTGGATGTATAGTCTCTTATTTGGTATTCTAATTTTTTTTCAATTATTTTTTTGTCAGCAAACGGATCAGTGGCTTTGACATGGCTCCTCCCCAACCTACTATGCTACCTGGTGTTGCTGCTGCAGGTAGCCTATCCCCCTAGTCTAACTTGTACTTTTTGTGTTTGCAGTATTGCATTACTTGTCATTATTGAGAAATGCTCAACTCATATTCAAGGTTCGGTTGGGTAAGAGTTATCCATTCGTTTTCTTTTAAGTTTTTCAAGTACTGGTAGCTTACAGAAACAATGTTAGGATGAGCTGCAAATTTGTGTTATATTTAATTGGTGAATTAATTCTGAAACTGAGCACCGTTTTTTTGTTGTTTTCTTGTTTTTGGTGTTTGTTTGTTTGTTTTGCATTTGTATGTTGTTGTAAGAAGACAATGTTGAGCTACTTGTCCCACTGTGCTGCCAATGGGCGTGAGCCGACAACTGTAGCTTTTATGTACACGGCGGAATCAGTGCACTGGTTTGATGGATCTTGTTCGTCTTCAACCGGCACCTATTTACATTTTGGTAGTTTTACAAATATTTCCTCCTGTGCTAAAAAATGATATTTTCTTTTTCTTGTCTTCCATAAAGTCAATTAGAGAGCCTGGAGGTAGCTCATCGAGTGAGGACAAAAGTACATATTCTTTGCTCATGATCATATATCATGTCGCTTTGTGTTTTACTTTTGTAAATCATGATATAATTCCCATTCACAGGTCAGATGATTGGGACCCCTCCTGCCATCCCTGGAATGTTTCCAAACATATTTCCTATGACAACTCCCCAGGTATTTCTCTTGTGATTTTTATTCTTTTTACTTGGGAAATGGAGGTCTTATATTCTTTACACATGCCAGTTTGGAAATCTACCTATTATGCCAGTTCAGGCAATGACCCAGCAGGTATCCTCCTTGTAATCTCTCTTCCTCTGTTAATTTGGGGATTGCTCTTCCTTTTTAACTTCATCTGTTCATGTTTATTGAGAAGTGAAGTTTTTTTTAACAGGCAACTAGACATGCCAGACGTGTGTATGTTGGCGGGCTTTCCCCAACTGCCAATGAGCAGGTTGTGCACCCATCTCTTCTTTACCATAACTATATGTTCTGTTATTTACATGATTATATGTTTTTCTGTACAATGTGATTTTTTTAAAGAGGGTATGACTAAGGGTGTGCATTGATTAGGCTTATGTAGCACAGTTAGATTGAAGGTACCATGGATGGGCATGAATAGTAGATTTCCTAGATTACATTGATGACATTATGAATACATCCAGTTTGCAACTAAATTAAAGAGAAGGAAAGGACATACCTGGTAGACATAAGCCAAAACTTTACGTGAATAATGAAAAATTGAACAATTGATATTGATACTTGAGCTTCTTCCATGTTGCTCATCTGTCTTTCAAGAATTTATATACCTAGAAGCCTGGATGGTTGCTTTATCGAATTGAAATTCAGAAAGTGCAAATTTTTAGGGGAGAATCGTTGATATATGAGAGGGTCACATGGGATCTGTTGGATTTAGTGTGAAGCCCGATATGTCCTGATTTTTTTATTGTCTTATTGATCTGTATTCTGGTAATACAAATTGTTACAGTTGGTATCATCTCAACTCTCAAGCAAGCTTTACAACTTGTTAATACGCCATGAAATAGTCGGGATTTTATAAATTCTTTGACTTGAAGCAGATTTGCTTTTTTTGTGCATTACTGTGTTCCATGCACATTTGAATAGAGCCAAGTAAGAAATGTTTGTGGTCAGTTGGTAATGAGAAACTCTTTTTATTCTTTCCTTTGAACATATATTTACATACTGTTAAGGATTTTTGAAGTATGATTTTTTAAGGATCACACTGATATTGTCCATTTTCTTACTATGTTTGTTCTTTTTTCTGCAGTCAGTTGCTACATTTTTCAGCCAGGTTATGTCTGCTATTGGAGGAAACTCAGCTGGTCCAGGTTTGTGCTGTTCTTCGCCTGGCTCATTCTTGTTAACATGGATATTCATTTGATTTTTTTAAAATCTTTTTTTTTCTTTCAGGTGATGCTGTAGTGAATGTTTATATAAATCATGAAAAGAAGTTTGCTTTTGTGGAGATGAGATCCGTCGAAGAAGCCAGCAATGCTATGGCCCTCGATGGCATTATTTTTGAGGTTTGTAAACCCAGCTCTACCATTATTTAATTGTAGGCTAAATTTTTCCTGGTCTCCTAGGTTTCTGAATTCCTTTTACTAATCTCCTCATTGCTTTATCCAGGGGGCGCCTGTGAAGGTCAGGAGGCCCAGCGACTACAACCCTTCACTTGCTTCTGCGCTTGGCCCCAGCCAACCACGCCCCAATCTGAACTTGGCAGCCGTTGGGCTCACGCCTGGTTCTGCAGGTGGTCTTGAGGGACCTGACCGCATTTTTGTGGGTGGACTTCCATACTATTTTACAGAAACACAGATTCGGGAGTTGCTTGAATCCTTTGGTCCTCTGAAAGGTTTTGATCTTGTGAAGGACCGGGAGACTGGGAATTCAAAAGGCTACGCCTTCTGTGTTTATCAGGATCTTTCAGTTACAGACATTGCATGTGCAGCTCTTAATGGCATAAAAATGGGAGATAAGACCCTCACAGTTAGACGTGCGAATCAAGGGGCCACCCAGCCTAGGCCAGAGCAAGAGAGTGTACTGCTTCAGGCACAGCAGCAGATTGCTCTGCAGGTAATGAACAGATTTGAGTTTCCTCTTTTTCATGGATACATCCGAACTATATGGATATTTTTCATAAAGCCATTATCAATAGAGTTTTTGCATGTACTATTACAAATGTTAGGTGAATGTAATGCAGTTTCTTTCTTAGTCAGCTATTGTAATATTCCTTTGTGAAGTTCTGTTTATTATGAGCCTTGCATGCCCATGTAATTCATGTTCCCCGGATTTCCTGCAATTTGACTTCAGCCTTTTTAGTGGAACTGTACCCAAGCAGTTTACCATCCAGCCATTTTGATCTGGAAACATGTTAATATTTTTGTACAAATGTGAATATATTATCTAATTTTTAAGGTTGTACTTTATCTATATGTATTATGTAACTGGAATACAGTTTACATGCATGAAAGTTGTGAGTGCCCTATACATGCTCACTGCATATGCATTTTTCCCCCATTTTCAAATAAATTCTCCAAGTGGTCCTTGTAAAATTTGCATCACACTGCCCCCTCATTATCGAGACATGATTTCTCTATTATGATTACCTGAGTTTAATCTTTGTTACAAAGCACCACATTCTTTAACTAGTCTCACTTGTTGACCCCTTTTTTTTGTGCAGAGACTTGTGCTTCAAGCAGGCTCTCTTCCTACCAAAGTTATTTGCTTAACACAGGTGGTAAGTGCAGATGAATTGAAAGATGATGAAGAATACGAAGATATATTGGAAGACATGAGGGAGGAAGGCAGAAAATATGGTCAGTATACAACTGTATTTTTTTAATTTAATTGGGTTTCTTTTTTTATTTTTATTTTCTAACCAGTAATGTAATCTGTAAGTCTCTTATAGTTCAACATATGCAAAATCTGTTCTTATCCCAGAGAATAATATCCCATAACCATTCCATATTTTATCCAGGTAACTTGGTGAATGTTGTAATTCCTCGGCCGCCACCGAACGGTGAGCCAACCCCTGGAGTAGGAAAGGTTAGTGGAGACAAATTATTGATGACCTTGTCTGCAGTGATATGAGCACTTTGTTTTCCATTTAAACCGGGAGGCTTGCATTCTGAGAACCTGTTATACTAATTACTGATGAAGTGTGTGTGGTTTTAGGTATATCTGGAATACACAGATGTGGATGGGGCTATGAAAGCGCGGCAAGGATTGCATGGAAGGAAATTTGGCGGAAATTCGGTCGTTGCAGTGTTTTATCCTGAGAACAAGTTTGCTGAAGGAGTTTATGATAATTAGATAATTAGCTGCTATCGAGTGTGACATATCCATTACTCTTATCACTGTGACATGTTCATTACTTTTCATGATTATGTAGGATTTCTGGAGGCTTATTCAGGTTTGTTTTGCATGGATTTCACTGTAGTGTTAGTGCCCATGGATATTACAAGGCCTAATGGATGTTGCCATAGCTTCAATTATAGGGATATTTGGTTTTTAGATGGTTTACCTATTTAGTTCTTTTTCATTAATGGTTTTAGATTTGAATTTCAGCTGCTTTAGCTCACAACTGTTTTACGTTAAATACTTACATAATGTTACATTCCTTTTGGTCCCTTAAGTAACCGGTAGTGATTTTTTGGTTAATTTTTTTTTTAATTTTTTGAGTTTTATAATTGTATTTTTATTTTGGAAACTTAATAAATTTATATTGTTATATTAACTATTTTGTTTTTTTGGTTGGTTTGTAGTATAATCTATATTAGATTATATTTTTATTCAAATATAGATTATATGATTTTTTTTTATTGTAGTCTTTGTTTCTACTGGCGACTTGGCGACTTTAATAGACGTGGAGGTGAAACTATCCGTTGTATCCAAAAAAATATGTATCCTATCTCAAGATCTTATATTAGAAATAAAATTTTATATATCTGATATTCAAAATATGTAAAAATTTAATAATTATCTACTATAAAATAAAATTATCCTATACACACGACATTATATGGTTTAATACGGAAAAATAACAAAAAACTTGTACTAATTTAAAAATAAAAATATATAAATATAATAAATAATAGTGAAACTATTTTGGATACAAACATTTTTTTAGAACAGATACTATCATATTCATGTTCAAAAAATTTTAAATAGGCATATTCAACGTAGATGGAATTTTGGATGTTGGTGATTTTTCAAAAGCTCAATATGAAAGATCCATGTATATATTTTTTGAATATTTTTATTTAAAAATTGTTGACTCTTGCCACCGTCATTTTTATTGAGCATAACGTGATTATAAGTCTGAATGTAGGGAGAGAATTAAAAAGAAAATAAAATAAAACATAAAAAATGGGTCATATTGTCTTGAGGTCAAGGTGATAGCGCGATAGTTGATAGGGTATCAACATAAGTGTCACACATCCCATCTCATACTCGAAGGCTAACTATACCGAAATCGTCAACTTGCCTTGAGCAAAGGATATTAGTTAAAACAAAGAATCTAAGGATTTTCTATATGAAAGTGCTAGGTTAGTCAATTAATTTGAAGGTTATTATTGTACATTTTATTAAAACGCTTGACCTAGTTTTTAAAAGTCCCATGCATACCATTCAATGGGAAAAAAAACTCACCACACCATACCGGCCAAGTCAATAGTCGTACAAGTTGAATTGGCTTCGGGTCTAATAAGACTCCAGTATTAAAGAGAACAATCCATATAAACCCCTGTAAACTGTTCGAAATCTATATAACCCCATAATTTTTTTCTGAAATCTATATAACCCCTGAAAACATCTATGTAAATCCAAATAACCCCCTAAGTTAAATTTTCATTGATAGATTAGAGTTATTATGTGATTTTTTTGTTTAATTAATCTTATCTGAAAACATAGTATACCAAAAAACCCCTATAATGTTTTAAAAATACAAAAAATCATCTGTAAATGATGATTTTACCTCTCTGTGGAGTTTTTATTTATTTGAAAGAGTAAAATCGTTATTCATAAAGGATTTTTTACATTTTTAACAAGTTACAGGGGGTTTTCATATACTATGTTTTCACTTAGGCTTAATCAAATAAAATATTCATAGAATATTCTTCATCTGTCAACGGAAGTTGTAACTCAGGGGGTTAATTAGCTTTACATAGGAATTTTCAGTGGGTTATATGGACTTTAGGAAAAGTCAGGGGGTTATATGGATTTCAAGCAGTTTACAGGGGGTTATTTGGATTTTCCCCTTATTTAATAAATCAGACGGCCACAGCACCCCCAAACCGCGGCATCTTTTGCTTCTGTTAAAGATCAACTCATCACCATCAAATAAAAAAAATAAAATAAAATTCAGAATTCAGAATCTCTCAACATCTTCTGACCACCGATTTTGACCGGAAAGAATCGTCTCTCCTATAAATCCATCCATTATTCAGTCCGATCTGAATCAAAACCAGATACACAAAATCCTACAATTCCATCTCCCCCTCCGATTTCGGTTTAGATTCATCAGAAAAAGGAGGAGAAATGAATTGGATAAGCAAGAAGATCCACCTCTACAACGTCACCATGGGCCTTTACATGCTGGATTGGTGGGAGCGTTACCTCTTCAGTATCCTTTCTTTCTTTTTTAATTCCGGTTTTTTTTTTAAATTTATGGTTTTTGTGTTCCTCTTTTTCTGTAATTCGAAAACATATAAAGATGATATGGTTCCCTTAACCAAGTAAATCAGACATACTAGTGGTTGTGTTGCTATGGTTCGTCTGCTTCAATGGACCTCGCTCCGCCGTCAATTTCTACTCCAGGTGATTTTTTTTTTTTTTTTGGATATAAAGGAATCATAAATTCAATATCTGATGAAAAAAATAAAATCATTTGGTTATCTATCAATTGCTATCAATTACTAAGGGTTTTGATATGTATTTGAAGGGGATGAATGAATTCATTAGACAATCACATACATGAATTATGCATATAGTAAAATTGTGTTCTTTCTTCTCAATCCTGCGTGTGGGCCTTGGTATATTGAACAATGGGGAATGGTCATCTTCATTCATAGATGTTCAGTGTTGCATGTCTATTTTTCTAAACAGAGTGCTGATACATTCAATCCGTTTTGTAGCCCCGACTGCAGTCCGTTATCATAGTGTTTTTTTCCCCATATAACAGTATGTAATTCAATGAGAGAGTGTGTAATTTATTTATTTTTTATTAAAAAAAAAACAGGTGTGACTGGTTGGGGCTGCACAAGGGGATGGGCATATCATTTTTCTTCTAAGAAAGGCCACCTTGTTTACCCAACCTGCCTCTGCCACTGACCGTCTCTTCCTTGTAACTCCATGATTTGCTGGTGGAATATTGGATGTTATTATATTGTTTATAATTGCTATGAAGACACCCCATGTCATTGTTTGCTTTACAAGATGTCTTTGACTGCTGATTGTAACAACTGGGGGGAACACAAGATGGTTTCCTAATGGTTGTGGTATTATATCTAACCCTTGATTGGTGGAGCTGTCTCTGGCTTGAATTAGTTTCCCCATAGTGCCATTGTTGACCCATAACATTAAGATCTATTGCGAAAGCTGATGTTGACTCACATTTCATGTGGATTGAGTTTTGACAGTGATTTACATGTTGGTTTACCTTCTGAGACACCAGTAGTCAGATCAAGTGATGCTTCATGTTTTTTCAATGGTTGTTATTAGAAGAGGATTTTGAGAGCAAGTCATGAATATTTCCCCATAGATCACTGCATCCTTATTTTTCCCTTTCCTTTTATCCTTGTGGGTTTTTTTTACCTTGATTAAATCTAGTTGTTCCTGAAGTTTGATATTCTTGCATAGCCAAAGACTTAGAAAAGATCATTATTGTTGAATTTAATTCTTTTAAATGGTTCACAGGGCATTGTTCTTTAGATATTTCTGTCAAGGGATACCAATGGGAGCTTTTCTGTAGGATGATATCATAAATGTTTCCATATGGGTCTATTTGTATGCTCTTAGTCGTTTTGATAAAATTTTATATATGAAAGTTTTCTTTTGTACTTATTTGTTTTTTTTTTTTTTTTGTTTTTTTAAAAAAACTTGTTGCACGTGTAATTTATACCCAAAATCCCATCCATTATGTTCCGCACTATCGTCAGCATAACAAATTTAGTATTTATAGGAGGTTAGATTTGTGACACCCATCCCACCATATAATCTGGTTGGAATCACATTATTATTTTTGACTGTTTGCAGTATTGAAAAAATGTGTGTTCCTTCAACCTTTCATGACCAATGGAGGGGGGCGAGCCTCTGTGATACATGATCTTTAGTCATACTGAATGCTGCTTTATATGTTTTCAATTATATTACCAGCTGAGACAGAAGCTTTCTGTCCATGTCTTCTGTGAACAATTTGTGAATGAATGAAAAATATTAAATATGTGACAGTAGTTTTTAAACGAATCTAATACTAATGGTAAGGGAAAATAGTATGACAATCAAAATTTTTAGCTGAATTTGTGACAAATAGTTATCCGGTGAGGGCTGAATAACACCAATAAAAATTTCCTCGCAATCAAGTGATAAAATTATTTGGAAACCTTGGCACCAAGGTAAGATCAAATTTGTATTTCTAGATTTTTGTTTGGACATTAATAACATGCTGGTAGTTAGGTATCAAGGGATAGAAATATTTTCCATGACATGTCAATATAGCTATCTCACTGCTTGCAAATGATTGACATTTGGTTTCAATGATATGGCTTTGGTAATTTAGGAAGAGGATTTACCGAACATTCCATTTGAACATTTAAATCCTCTATATGCTAATTCCCCATTACTTCTGCATTGAACTTGGTCTGCCATTCTGTTTCTATCTCGTAGCGTCTGCATTAAACTCAGACCATCAAAATTTCTAATCAGTTATGTAAATCTTTTGTAGCCATCTTAAGCCAAAGCTAGTGACTGGCGAGAAACTCATGTTCGGTGGAAGCGGATGGCTCTGAAGGGGATTTCAGGAAATTTGTTGGGAGGAATTTTTTTTTTGATGATCTGTTAATGGAAATTAATATGTTTTCTTGTAGACATGATCTTTCTGTACATTGATCAAGTCATTCTCAGGAAGGCCTTCCCTCTGAAGATCAAATTAATTTGTTTTCTTGTTCAATATCTGTATGTTGTCCTCATGTTAGTGTGAGTGAGATTAAATAATCTCTTGTATAACCATCATATAATTGTTGTGCTAAAGCTGCATTGGATTTTGAGTGCCTATGGCTTTCGCACTTTTTTTTCACCCAGTTATGAGTAGAGTAAATATTGAACATATCCTTTTGGATAAAAAAAATTGCCCATTTTGTCAGAAATTGAGTCCAGAGAAAGTACATTTAGTATTTGTGGAGGATGTGAAAATCAACAACAAAAAAACAAAAAGGAAAAAAAAATTTCTACTCCATGTGATGTTCATCCTTTGATGGTTTGAAGTAGAGAACTTGTGAGATCAACAATGTGTCACAGTTATCATTTGAAATTAATCTTCTGATGTACCCACATGTGTCTAGCTCCATATCTTTTCCCTCAAAACAATTACATCACATGTTTTGGGATTTGCTGGTGGCATTAAATGGGTCAAACACTTAAAATTGTTTCAGTCCAATAGAAAGAAATGAGTGAGCCAGGAATGAAGGTGCTTGAAGTTGCTTCACTTACCTAGGTTTGATGAGGCAACATGACAATCACCAACCAAAATAAATGACAACTTCTGGGCTGCTCCACATGGAAAAAGTATTTTGGATGATATCAGGGGATTCGTTATCTTTTTTAGTAAAGTACATGCACACATGTAAAGTATCATGAACCTTCATAGAAAAAAGAAGTATATAGTCCAACAATGAAACATAAACCGCACCACCCCTCGCTTGGCGAGGTGGTTGCGATGCACCCTCCCTCGTGGGAGGTCACGGGTTCGAAACCCGACTAACCTCTTGTGGGTGTACTAGTCCTTCTGGGCTTGGTTGTGGGCCTTGAGCCCCGCTGTTGTATCCGCCCCTCGTGGCCTTTCTACAAAAAATTATAAATGAAATAAGACTGCATGTAATGATTGTATGGGTTTAGAAACAACAGAGGGGAAGTGGATTGGAATGATAGATGTAACTAACTTCTTAAAGAACTAATCTTGCTCCCCTAACTCAGCACTTAATCTTTTCCAGGTTGCAAGTCATCTTTTGAATCTGCCCACTAAGGGGGACCACCCTTAGCTTTCCATGGAACCACATCAATGGCAGGCTTTAAGGATGGCAGTCTCTATGCTCGTTCTCCTACAAATTCACACCACCCATCGCACTTTTTAGTGTAATCAACTCCAAGACACAACATCTCAAGGCGGGCTAGTTTGACTAGGGAATAAGTTTTTTTAGGACATGTTATCCTCATTTTTTGAGATAAAAAATATATCAATTTTGTTATTATTCACATTTATCAACACCGGGACGAGAATATGGGATAAATGTCATCCTAGTGTTTAGGTGGTTCAATTGGTCGCATTTTATTTCAATTTTTTTTATATAACAAAGAATAAGCTGTTCTCCAATCATTGATTATCTTATCTCACTATTTATCCCTTTACCAAACTATCTTGAATGCTCAACACCCATTGATGTTGTTCCAATAGAGATGAGGAGAGTATCAGCTGCTTACTGCAGATGGGAATCTTTAGTGCTATGCTTTACAATATATCATGTCAAGGACACTGAGTGCAACTTGCAAGGATAAAAAGCTATGGAGTGGTCCATGGCCTTAGGTCCCTTCCAACTCTAAAGAAACTACTACTTTAGAATTTAGCAGGACGTAGAACTTTGCAGAAGAAACACATCCTTTAAGCCACTTCAGCCATTCCTGGAAGAAACCATAGTGATCAAAGTCACCATCAGATCCGTACAATTCCATGTGCAAAACTTTAACCATGAACTTTATCATTGCATTCTGGTCAAGTAATTTATATATCTGTAAAATTTGAACAACTCTTTAGGTGGGCTATACCAATTTTTTTGGAAAATTTTTATTAACCCTCTAAGTGGTAACAAATGGTTGTATGATTTAAGGTAATCAAATGTCAAGATGCTGTCTTTTTAAAGGTGTATAGTTTGGTTTTCTTTCACTGATAGAAACTAGGATACTCATCTTCAAAGGGCCATTATTGCTGACAATTGATAACTACTATGGTTGCAGCTTGACAAAGCAAGAAAGCCCCCAAAGAATCCACTTTGGTACGTTTCTCTAAACGTGCTTTAAAATGTTGACATTTCTTCTCACGTGTGAATGGTGTGAGTGTAACCAGCAACAAATTCAGTGAGTTATCTATATCATTAGTATGCCCATGTGGTGAATTTCCATTGGCTGGATTATAATATGCACGTGGGCAGCTGGGAACATATTAAATATTATAATAATATAATTTGTATAAATATAAGATCAGACAATAAGACAAAATTATGACCCCCATTGATGACCCATTTCTTCCCACTTGAGGATTTTCCTGTACCTGAAGAAATGCAAGTCTGCAAGAAATGCAAGTCTGACAGCCCAATGTTATCTATTTTTTTTATAAAAAAATTGTATTTAATACCAAATAGTTACAATCTTTTATTTTTAACCTCCCTTATTATTTGTTTATTTTATTTGGTGCTTCAATATAATCACAAAAAAAAATGTTGAGAGGAGGATTATCAGTGAACTGTAGCTGCATCACATGTTATAGTTTAATGGACTATTTTTCACCAGTGTGTGATTCTTCCTTCATTAACTATCTTGTGGAGGGAAGTACGTACAAACAGTAATAAATAGAATGTTTTTTTATACCAAATTGAAGTTCATATTGGATGGCATTCAGATTTTGAATTACACCTTGTCTTAAATCAATAATAAGTTGATCTGTATATTATTAGTGTTACTCCCACTAAACTTTTGTTTTCATACAATGAATAGGAAATACCCACTCTGTAAGTCTCTCTCAATAAAGTGGACCTAAAGAAGACAAACATACGAGCAGAGATTGGACAAAATGCACATCCACCCATTGTGTAAAATGACCCCACAAATGCATACATCATCATATCAGTGAATACAATGCCAAAGGAAGTGCAAGTACAACATTAGAATATCACATGATCTCCTCTCATTTGTAGATTAGCAACACCCAGACAAATTGATATAAAACAAATAGTGGGTGGAGATGTTTTCAATTCCCATATAAAAAACCATAAGGTGTTTTCAAATTGGATTAAATAACAAAGATTAGTTAACAGCAACATCACTAGCTCTAACTGTAATTTTTTAAAACAAAGATGCACTTCAAACATTAGATATTGTACTTGCTTCCTAAAGCTAGTTTCATGGACTCGCTTACTGGTTATAATCATGATTAAAAAATATTAAACCATTAATTATCAAATGATTAGTTGAGATGTCGCTGTGAGTAGATACCAAGGAATGGTAAATAAAAGACTACTTTTAAATACAATTACTGAATCCAGTCACAATGTGCATACGGGTATACCCTAAAAAGTCATGCAAATATTGAGTTATATATATATATATATATAATAGGGGAAAATAATTATAAGTATATTTTTGACCCCTTATTTTTTAGGTTACTGGGATTTTGTAGTATATAGACAAGAACACCCCTAACTTAGTGGTTATATTTATTTTAAGTTTCTTTCTGTTGGTTATCCCGTTTTGTATTCCTTTTGTACACTGTAATGCATTATGTATATATATGTGTTGTTAATTAGTGTTAAAAATGCGATTTGTGTGGCCCCTTTGCCTTTATGCGGCTGCATATGCATCCGCCTTATGCCGGCGCATAAGGATTATATGAAATTTTTTCCAGGATTATATGAATTTTTTTCCTTTTCTTTTATCTTTTATTAGTTGGTTCGAGTCAACATTAATATAATTAATGTAATGATATTTTAATGGTGAACACGGCTATTCAAATTAGTTGGAAAACATAAAAATAGAAAAATTCTTAAAAAAACAACATAAATATATAAATCACTTCTTAGTATTGACTTCAAGTTCGGGGATACATTTTTTTCAAGTAATTCCTAATTTTTAAATTTTTAATTTCATAATAGTTTCATGTGTTCATAAAATCTTAGTCCTTGGACATCTACAAAACAACTAAAAAATTATTCTATATGTATTATAATTTCAAATAACATCCGGACCCAAGGCCGTCTAATGCATCGCTATCTCTTCACCCCACCTTCATTATCGACAACTCTTATCTTTATATTTTTATTTTCTTCTTCTTTTGATTACTATCTTTTTTCTTCTCACCACCTTTCAGACTTATAACCCACTTTTAATATAAGTGTGGGTAGCAAATCTATCTTTCTCTAAAATAAAAAAATGTATTATAATTTCTTATTAATAAAAATATAAAACTACATATACTCCTCCTGCATACCGCATATAATCTATGTGATACCCTAGTTGTATGCAACTGGCATACCACATTTCGAACATTGTTACTCATGAACATTATTATGCATTAATATATGTTTTTAAATCTCGTACACTATTATCCATCCCTGTACATTTTTATGTAACATGTATACATGTTAGCCATAAATTTGTCATCCACAATTAAAAAGCCGTTTTGATGGAAACCGATGGGAAAAGATCAAGGCCGGCCCTGGACAGAGGCCACCAAGACAAATTGCCTAAGGCCCCTCTCCAAAGAGGGCCCCAAAATCTGGGATATATATATATATATATATATATATATATATATATATATATATATATATATATATATGGATCCGACTCACGTCGAATCCGCACGACCGCACGACCCGCATATTATCACTCGCCGTTCGCCGCAGGTAATCGGCCTCTATATATATATATTTTATTTTGTATATCAAGCATTTTGATATAAAATTAATTTTTTTAAATTTAAATATATTCATTCATCTAATTAATTTTATTTATTTTTTTTTAAAATCTTATCCCTATTTTTATTCTTATTTTATAGGATTTATTTATCATTTTATAAAAAAATGATTTTTTTTAACAACAAATCCCTTGATTTAAGGATTTTTTTATTCTTTTTGGGATTAAAGAGTTTTCCTCTTTGTATACGGTTTAGTTTTTCAATTTTTGCTTTATTTTTTGTTGTTTTATTTTTATTTTCTCATTTATTTTATATTTTTTTGAAACATAAGTTTTTTAATTTTGTTATTCATCATTTTTTATTAGACATTTTTGTTTTAACCTTGTAGAAAATATTTTTTTACATTCAATTTTTTTAAATGTAAATACATTGAAGCCCCCATTTTACAAGTTGATCTAGGGCCCCATCTAAATTCACTAATCTCAAGGCCGGCCTTGAAAAAAAAAATATATAGTGGTGCTTATGAAAAAATGCAGCAACTAAAAAGATCCCTATAACCCCATTTTCTTGTAGTGATGCAAACTATTTTTAGATGGAAAGACCTAAAAAAAAAATCGCTAACTTGTTGGATTTTCATATCCTAAAAAAATGAAGAGCCCTAAAAAATAAATATAAAGGATTAAAAAATACTTGAACTCAATTTTCCCTATAATTTGTGCAATAAACAAACTGTATTAGTCTCATATATCACATAAATTCTTTCATATGCACTATTAATCACCGATATATTTAGTGGAGTAAATAAAATTTGCACACCTGAGTTCCATAGAACTTAAATAAACTTAATTCCTAAGAAGCACATTTTCTAATGTTTTTTAAAAAGCCTATTTATAATACTAAAAAAATTGTAAGTGACTTTTTCATTAATTTTTCTTTTAGGGAGGTGTTTGGAAACATATTTGCGTTTTTTATTATTTTTTTTTAAAGCAAAAGCTCATTCAAATGCGTTTCCAAACTACTTTTAGGGCATGTTTGGATATGGTGCAAATAGGGGTGAGTTCTCATTTTTACATTTCAAATACAATATTTTATTTGGTTATCAAAATCAAGTGTAACAAATAAAATCTCAGTGTTCTCGTTTGCCTTACCTCTCATATATCTATCTATTATATTAACCAAAGAGGGTTTTCAAGTGTATATAACGATAATTTTTTTAATAAATTTCTTAAAGTCCATTATTATCCAAAACACATATTTATTCTCCTCATCTTATTTTAAGATTTAAAATGGATAATTACATCTTATAAATTTATATAATTTACAATAATATAATTGTGTGGATTATAAATACTAATGTGATATAAAATATTATAAATGTTATTATATCAAAATATACCAAGAAATCTTATCTAGATATTATCTAACAAAATTATTATAAAAAACCTTGCGGGTAAGTTGAAATCAGATTTATTTTTATTTATATTCTATATTAGAACCATTTTTTGTTTACTACATTGGCTTATATATAGATTAAAAAAACTAATATATACAATATTTAAATATTTATTTTTTATATATATCATATGCTATTCATTTAGTTTTTCAGTTTTAAGAAAATATCATATTTGATAATCATTTGAAAAAACTATTTATCTATTTATAATATTAGTATTATCCTTTAATATAATAAATTGACACATGTGCAAACAGTTTCACATATGTGAGACAAACAGCTACAAACAAAAACACGTATATGCAAATGATAGCACAACATGAAAACAAACAAACATTTGTAAATAGTGTGCAAAAGTTTTTCTGCATATGGAATATAAAATTTACATATGTAGAAAAATACGTACAAATAATAACTGCATCCAAACGCACCCTCAGTTTACACTCCAATGGATTTACAACCTGGTATTAGCTGTCATAGAAACCCGAAATTATATGAGTCAATGTGCCACTAGGATTAGGTTGAATGTTGAGACATTGTTTCCATTACTCATCCAAGCTAGCTTGCTTTACAATGTTTCCTTCTGAGGACACAGGTTGAAAGGATAATAAACTACAATAGAGTGGTCCCTTGCTTTGGATCCCCTTCCAACTCCAATGAAGCCAACTGCTTTAGAATTTTTCATGATAGAAAACTTTACATAAGAAACACATTCTACCTTTTTTACAATCACAGCTTTAATGAGATATCTATCTCGTAAAAAAAAATTTACATTTTTTATAAATGATATCATTTAATCTATTGGAGTGTATATTTCACTTTTTGTAAAAGTGCATACCGTTAAATGAAATATGTGATTTTAAAAAATAAAACATGTGCGATCTGCATTTTGAACATTTTAGTAAAATGTATATGAAATCAATGAAAACAATTATAAGATTCACTGAAAAATTGAAGACAAACACCCTTAACTAAATCATACCAATCACTTAGATATCCTCCCATATCATTATTGTTAGGAGAATAAATTTTGGAAGTCTGGATCCAGTTAGGCTTAAGTAAAGTACCATCAGTATCGAACTGCACAGCTATCAATCGAACTACACAACCTATGAATCAAACTGTATAGAGAGTGACATATATATTCAACAATTGACTGTGTAATTTGATCATAAGCTGTGTAGTTTGATTAATATGTTGTGTAGTTCGATACTGATGAAACTGATGGTTCTCAAATCTGACTAAATCCGAACTCAAATTCTAGGTAACTTTGTCTATGGTAGGCATATAAAATGGAGAACATAGTCTATATTATTTGTCTGAATAGCTGAGAGGTGCCCTTGAATTGGTATGTTTTGAGTTAAAGTAATCCAAGGTCAAGATGCTGCCTGTAGCTGAATAGTTTGGTCTTCTTTCACTGACAAACATTTAGGCGAATCCCATACTCCTAATAGCTATTATTGCTGACAATTGGTATGTACTACATAAAGTTGCAGCTCAACATAACAAGCCCCAAAGAATCCATTTGGGTGTATATAAATAAATATTTTTTTTCTCTAAACATACATGAATGTTGAAATTCCTTGCCACTGGATTTGCACTCCTTCACTGCCTTGATCAGCATCCCACAATTGCTGTACTTCTCAAGTTGCATGTCACATCAGTGGGATTTTTGGAATATTAAAAGATGAATTGATCAATATAATTGAGTGACAATTGGCAGACAAAATAAGCTCTTGAGATGGATCTGATGCTTCACATGTGCACTTTTTTCCCCCTTCCTGACTGAGTAAGCCTAGAATTCAAAATCGGTATCTCTACCAATCTGTCAAGAGGTGACTCAGTGCTTTACATCCGCATTTGCCTGGATTAGTTCCATTTAATCGCTTGTTGTTTTTAATTATTGAATCATTCCCCAATATTCTTGCTCAAAAGCAGGAGAGAGGAACATGTTTTTATCTGAAAAATCCTGACACTGATGTTTGGGGTATGCAGATCTTCAAAGTATGAATGGTGAAGTGTCACCAACAACCAAAATTCAGGCTTAAGCTCTATATTGAGTTGTCTCCATCACTGGTATTCCCATGTGGTATAGGTTGAATCATAACATGCAGGTGCGGGAGCTCGGAATATTTTAAATATTATAATAACTAATTGAATAAATATAAATGTGTATTTAATACCAAATAGTTACAATATTTTCCTTGTAACTTACACTTTAATTTATTTGATTTTCTTATTTAAAATTCAAAAATGCACAAGGCAGGGTCATCAATGAACTGTAGCCACATCACATGTTATAGCTCTGTGGACCATTTGAGACCAGTGGGTGATTGTTCCTTGAGGAGTGAAAAATATGTACGAACAGTAATAAATAGAATTTCTTTTTGTACCAAATTGAAATTTATATTGCATAGCACGGCAGCCTCTGAATTACACATCATCTACATCAACAATTAATATAAGTTGATTTATAAGAGTATAGGTAGATGCAATTCTTATATGCAGTCTATGTACATAATGTTCATTGTAATATGTCTCGCTATATAAAATATAACTAGAAAAAAATTAAAACATATGAAAACTATACATGAAGCTGTACGCAGGACTGCCCTTAACATTAATAAAGTGGAGTATTACCCACCTTCTCTCCTAAAGAAAACAAACATATGAGTAGAGATTGGATAGAATGCACATCCACCCAATGTACCCAATGTGTAACTGACCCCACAAGTGCATATATATCATCAGCAATGAATACGAGGGCCAAGGAAGAGCAATTACTATATTCGAATATTACATGGTCTCCTCTCTTTTGTAGATTAGCAAACCAGATAAATTGATATAAAACAAGCAGTGGTTGGAGATGTTTTCAGTTCCCCTAAGAAAAAACACTAGGAGATCCAAATGATTTAAATAACAGACTAGTTCACATCAAAATCACTAGCTCCCACTCTATTTTTTAAACAAAGATGCACATCCTCAAACATTAGATATTGAACTTGCTTCCTAAAGCTAGTTTCATGTACTATCTTATTGCTATAATGATGATTAAAAAAATACTACATCTTATTAAATGAACAGAGGCTAGAAGTCCCTGTACATGGAAACCAAGTAATAATATATATAAATAAAAGAGTTGTATGTATGTGCACAATACCCGTATATGTACACAGTTGTGTAATGTAATAAAGAGGTATATTTTATAAGGAGTTATATTATGATTGGATTTGTGATTAGATTTTCATGGATGCATCTTTTTTTTCTTCAAATGGAAAGAATAAAACGTATAAAAAGATTCATAATGGGCAAAATAAGACAAATATAGGAGCATGATAAGGACTCCGGATTCAATTAAGCTTGGTGGTACTGACCAAACCTATGTTTAACTGGATCCAATAGAAGAATGACACTGATACTCAACAATTGACTGTGTAGTTCGATATATAGGTTGTGTAGTTTAATTCATAGATTATGTAATTCGATATTGATTTAAATGACCGAAGCCAGTTTCTAACCGGATCTGGACTCCATGATATTCGGGTGTTTTTTTTTTTTTTTGAAACACAACCAACTTAATAAAGCACGTAAAAAAAAAGAAGTCAATTAAAAGCAATGATGAGGAAGGGGAAAACAAGATGTAATGGCAGACTTATCTTCTCACTGTTTGATTAACTTTTCTATCCATTTCTAGGATTGCATGGTATGGTTGCCACTAAAGACAGATTGGATTGGACTGAAGTAAAACCCGAATCAAATGCAAAATTGAAGAAAGGCAATCCAAATCTAACTCAATTCGAGACCTTTATTATATGTACTCCCTTTCTCACATATTTTACTTTTCTATCCATCTTGGGAATTCATGGTATGGTTGCCATTCACAAAGGTTGAATTGAATTGAATTTGAAGTTCAACCTGAATCTAATGCAAAATTGAAGAAGTCCAACCCAAATTTAATTCAATAGAGCCCTCCAATCCAAAGAGAAATCAACCTGAATTCGTCAGTTTTGATTTGGATCGGATTAGATTGAGTTTGGATTGAACTAAGATTTAGTTTCAAAATGCTACGATTTAGATTATTTAAGCTCCTTAATTATTGGTATTCCACGTGGAGGTTTTAATAGAGATGAAAATGACATGCAATGGTAGAGAAAGAACAGAGAAATGAAAGTACAAAAGTAATAAATTTTTAAAAATATATTGAATTATTCAAATTTTATCTTTTTTTAAGGTAAAATTGACTAAAAAATTTAAATTTTGCTGCTCACTACATTGGATTCGGGTAAGGTTTGGATTCTCCAATCCCTCAACTAGAACCAACCAAAATTGAATAATTCAAAATCGAGTTGATTTGGGTTGGGAAGAGTTCAACCCACTCATGTTGTAACCTTAACCAATGTTTTAAAAACTGAACCGGAAAAATGAACAAGTCAAGGGTCACTAGTTCAACTGTTAGGTCAACCAAAATTTGAACCATGACATAAATATAATATAATAAATATATTAATT
Organism: Acorus calamus; assembly: GCA_030737845.1. Lineage (NCBI taxonomy): Eukaryota > Viridiplantae > Streptophyta > Magnoliopsida > Acorales > Acoraceae > Acorus > Acorus calamus. Next base: position 16,806,233 of record CM060859.1, on the reverse strand, counting down.
ATCATTACTAAATAAAAAAATATGAAATATTTTAAAAAATCTTTGCATAAAACTTTTACTTAACATCATAACATGTTTTAGTATATAAAATTTAAACTTTTAATTAAATTATATATTTTAACAAAAAAATTAATTACATTTTTTATGAATAAAGAAACATTCGATTTAATCTAACTTATAACCGGTTCACAAAACCATCGGTTCAACCGATGAGTTGGTTAGGTTTTACCGATATTTTACATCATTGAGTTTTAAGGGTAAATCGAACTAGAATACAAAGCGGGTAAAATTTAACAAATTCAACCGGCTGGGTCAGATCGGGTTTTAAAGCATCATCCTTAACTCACTAGGGCTCCCATGTAATAATTTTTTTTGATAAGGGAGGGACTCTCTAGTTGGTCTTATGATCGATATGCTACATTTGTCTGTGTACTCCCAAATCCACATAAATACACATGGGTTAAGTCAATGTTAAGATTTAATACCAAGACTTACCCTTAATACATGTAAGATCTGACTGTTGTACTATGACCTGGTGGTTTCCCATGTAATTTTTTATTGTGTGTGTTTAAGTGAAAGTCATTATAGTTGACCACCGAGTTGCACAAATTTAATAAGTTTTTGAGTATTGATTAAAATTAAGAAAATTAGGGACCTGACCTTCTAGTGGGGTACTGATTGTCCAAAACCTAACGGGGGATTATGAAAAGCTACTCTTTTTTTTTTAACTTGAAAAAACTGTGTTCAATAATATCATCTCCTTAAGACAAATAGAACAAAATCAAGCAGTTTACCTAGGAAAAACATTCAATGATCCATTCAACACACAAGTAAAAATCCAAACTAAATGTCATAAACTAAATTATAAAACATAAACCATGATCATTAAATTCATTCCAAATTTGGATGATTTATATACATGGATAATTATTTAAATAATACTACTATGGTTATAGTTTTCGCTGTTTGGATTAAAGATATAAAATTGGAATTCATGACATTGTACGCTTGTGATCTGTGAAGGAAAAATTCTAAGCGACAAGGGGATACACCTTGTTCTTCGACTTCAACGAAATAAAGAGTGTCGAATATCTCTGGATTTTATGTCATCGGAAGGGAGAGAGAGAGAGTAGCAGAAACAAAAAAAATCAAAATAGAGGGGAGAGAAGAGCGGATAACGAACAAAAGTAGAGGACATCTGAAATTTCTGGTAGGATCTTTTGGGCGGAATTTTTTTCAAAGGGAGATTAAAAAACTATTATTCAAGTGGAAGAGGGAGAGGAAAAGTATATAATAAAGTGATACTAAAAAATAGAATGTGTGTAACAACACTTAATAAATAAAAGACCAACCGAAAAAAAAAAATCAAAATATATTGTGGAGGTAAAAATCTACACTATGACACGTGTCATGACGAAACAAGACATGGGTCATTTAGCGTAAGGCCTACTAGGCCCATTCCACGAAAAAATGACTTCATGATGACAACATTTGGTGTATCAACACGACTGGACTAAAGGATCTAGTCGGACGGTCGAACACCCCGCGAAAGGATGTCAACTCGAGTAATTTAAGGTACGACCAGACGGCAGGATTGATCGAACAACCTTATTACTCATGTACAAGTAATCTAAGGCATGACCAGACGACATGTCTAATCGGGTGACCTTATTACTCAGGAACGAGTAATTTAAGGAACCACCAGACGACAGGTCTGATCGGGTGGCCTTATTACTCACATACGAGTAATCAAAGGCACGACCAGACGACAGGTCTGGTCGGGCGATTTTATTACTCAAGTACGAGTAGTTTAAAGCATGACCGAACGACAGGACTGGTCGATTGACCTTACTCCTCGCAGACGTACACAGAAACATAACGCCTAGGCAGGCACACCAAAGGACACCGAGCAGACGTAGAAATGGTCAGAAGATCACAAACGTCCGTAACTGCCATTGGCACTTAAAGCACATAACGACAGAACGTGGGTAATTAAGGGCAACGTGGAGAGTAATTACAGGGAACGTTTCTCTACAAAAAAAGCCCACTAATACTTAGTGGTAAAATGATTACAATGTAACCAACTGAACTATGTGAGATTTGATCCCTCCGGGGTACGTAGGCAGCCTATAAAGAGTTTGCGTGATATGCACTCTAGAAAGAGATCGAGAACAATCACGGTGACAGCATAGTCGTTCATGATAGCCGGGCATGGTCTCTCTCTTTTCCACCTAAAACCCATTTTGTTTGAGCCTATCACCAAAAGAACTTTACATGAATTTCTTTAAAGGTCTGAATCCTAAAATTACAAATTTAACTATAAGGGAGAAATATCCACCTCAGTTTGACGCCGTCTGTGGGATATCTGAAACAAAAAGCCGGTGTTAGTAATGTCTGATCCAAGTGACACGCATTCCGAGAGGCAACAAGATCAAGTTGTCCTCCTGTCCAACGCAGCGGATGGTTCGCCTAGCACCCTGGTTAGTCAAGTTTAGGATCTCAGGTAGATAGTAGAGTCCACACAAGAGATTCTATTTACTCGTCTTCAGAGATCATTACAGCAACATATTGAGGCTTCGATGCAACGGTTTTATGCAAACATGCATCCGCCACAGCCAGTCTAGGAGAACATCCAGCCACCACCTCCTGTACTGCCAATTCTGCCAATTGTCGCTGCGCATGATTCTTAGGGAAGTACCTTTTCCTCAAATCGGCAACAACGGTCTCGACGGAGTTCACGTACTCCGCGAGCGGGTCGTCAACTTCATGAAGAACAGAGGCGCGGACGCTCTCCTCACGGAAAACGTTCTGCTCGGAGGAAAGTTTCACGAATGGCAAACAAACCAGGAGCGATCAGCCTTGCGCGAAGTATCCGGAGGACACCGACGCGACTCTCCGCCACATCAACCGACCAGGGGAGTAGTCGCACGGCCTCTCCATACTTTATGCTCCAAAATGCATCGCATTTCAAGTCGTGAAATGGTAGAACATGTGATACGGGGATTTGCTTCCCTATTCACTGCAGAGATCCTTAGGGAACGATTTCCGCACAAGTTCGTCCAACCTAAGTTCAAGCCGTACGATGGCACGACAGATCCTTACGATCACATCCTTGCGTTCCGGCATTCCATGGCACTGTACGAGCTGTATGATGGGTTGATGTGCCATCTCTTCCCCTCCAGCCTAGAAGGGGCCGCATTAACCTGGTTCCACCTCCTTCCCCAAGCATCGATCATGACTTTCGAAGAGTTCAAAACCATATTTGCTGAGCACTTCATCTGCAGCAAGCGGAGGAAGAAGGATTCAGAGAATCTCATGAAGATCCAAATGAAATCGAGAGAAACGATTCAACAGTATGTGGATCGTTTTCGCATCCTGAACTTCAAAGTTGAAAACTGCAATTAGGATGCTGCAATCATGGCCTTCCGGAATGGTCTGCCATCTGGAAACAGCCTCAAGGAGTCGCTAATTAAGCGCACTCCATCTAATTTGTGAGACTTGATGGGGCGTGCGAAAAAGTACGCTAAAGTGGAGGAGGAGTCCAAGCTCTTGAAGCAGGCAATGGCGGTGTCCAAATCATCTCCGGCATCCACTTCTCCATCATCGAAACCCGCTCGGGGACCTCACCCGAAGGAGAAGCGGGGCGTGAAAAGCAGAAGGTCGGACACCTCAATCAACGAGGTGCGTGAGGGACATGGGATGTATTTCAAGATTCTCTCGTCTCAAATCCTATCCAAGATCCAGGGACAACCTTGGTTCAGATGGCCAGCGCCCATGAAAAGTGACGAGTCGAGATGAGACCAGAGTCTGCGCTGTGACTACCACAAGAGCGTCGGCCACACTACCGACAAGTGTTGCATACTCTGGACATTCCTGGAGAATCAGATCTAGAAGGGTCATATGAAGGAGTATGCTCCAGCGGAGAGCGCTCCTAATCCCAGCGAGCAACACGTGACGAACATCAGCCCCAATACCGCTGCCGGGGTCATCGACATCATATTTGGGGGTGTTCCTCATTTCACCTCGCTAAAAAGTACCAGGTGAGACTTGACGAAGATGCAGGTCTTGTTCGAGATGATGCAGATCGATCAGGAAACAAAGTTAGTCGTTAAGAGGCCACGAGGTGATGATGGCAGCGTCATCACCTTTTCTGACGCTGACCTCGAAGGAGTTCAGGCCCCACATTCGGATGCACTGGTTATCACCTTACACATCTCAAACTTTGATGTGAAAAGGATTCTTGTGGACACAGGGAGCTCGGCAGATATCCTTTTCATGAAGCACGTCCTCTTGATGGGATTGAAAGCCGCAGACCTCAACCCGACGAAGGATCCTTTGGTTGCTTTCAATGGGGCGCAGGTTGTCCTGGCAGGACGCATCACGCTACTGGTCCGAGCGGGAAATCAAACTACCATGACTGATTTCACCATCATGGATCTCCCATCTCCATACAATGCGATCATCGAGCAGTCCTGGCTTGCGGCAATAAAGGCGATTCTGTCTACCTACCATTAATGCCTCCATTTCCCTATAGCTTAGGGAATAATGGAGATACGAGGGGACCAGGTGGCAGTGAAGCGCGGTTACATGGCGGCGATGGTAGAAAAGTCAACCCTGTCAGAGTTCAAGGAGCTGCTCGAAGAAGGAGAGATTCATCTGAAGAGGTAGCAATTACTTCAGGACAGGGTGAAGGCCGACGAGCGTCGGCCCAGTCCCAAAGACAAGGTCGGAACAGAAGCTGAAGCAAAAGGAGCCTCGGACACGCTAGGGGCATCTGTATGAGGAGAGACAACTCCTGCCACAGCGACCGGGGACACCTCCACTTCAGTCAGAACGACCCGGGGAACCCCATCATGGTCGAGACGACTAGAGGCGTCCCCACCACCTTCGAAACAACCGGGGACACCTCTTCCACAATCGGAATGACCGGGAGCATCCCTACTTCAACCAAAGCAACAGGGAGCGTCCCCTGAGCAGTCATCCTGACTGGGGGCATCCCCGACGATCCCACAACCGCAGGAGGTGGCTCGACAAAAGCCTCGCCAGCCAAAACTCCAAGCATCGCAACAATAGGTTTGGAAGTGGGGATTGCAACCACCTCGACCTCCGGTGAAGAAGGAACTTCCACCATCCCCGTCATCCATTCAATCACAGGACTTGGTGAGCATCCCGCTTAATGAAGAGGCATTGAGAAGCTCAGCAGCAGTTACACTGACCGCACCCGAAGGCGGATCATTTTCCTGAAGGGAAGATCAAGAAACATCAAACAGAAGATTCACCCGGTCCTCAGAGTCCACTTCTACAACCGGAGGACTCGAGCAAATGGCCTTCACATGTCATTTTGTAGGAAGTGGCAATCTCGGCCTCTTCTTGGAAGCAAACTTTCCCTTGGTGACAACGGATTCCTCACCCATTGCGAGAGACGAAGCAGAAGGAACTCCGAAGACGATCCAACGGCCTTTGAGGAGGAACTCGAGGATCTGGGGGCGGGGAAGTTGAGGATTTTGTGAAAATCCTTTTTTGACACCTCCTGGGCCAGACAATTTGATCAAGCTTGACCATGGACAGATCATGATTTTTCTTCTTCAATTCATCTGTAAAGAGGGCAAAAGGATTGTCAGCCCAATACAAGAAAGAGAACACAATTTCGTTAATTCAATGCTTACCCAGCTTGTCAGGACAAAATTGACATGGGATCACTGCTTTCCCATCCACTACGGGAGCAGAAAGCACCCAAAAGCCGGTCAACTGTACCAGATACTCCTCCCGCCATCCATTGTCGGAGGAACGGAGTTTATCCACAAGGGGGACGGTGTCAGACCTCGCCCGCAAGTAGTACGCATGCTCTGCCTTCTTCAAATCGTACAGATGGTAGATGTCGTCGACTCCGAAGTCAAGTTGCTACTCACAGTTGATCGAAATGACACACATCAACACCCTCAATATGTTGGGAGAACATTGCAGCGGGTGAAGTTTGAATCGCCGCATAAAGTCCCTGATCAGTTCAAGGAGAAGGAAAGAAAGGGAACTTCTCAGCATCTGAGAAGGATACATGTAAAGCATTTCAGGGTTGGCGTCTTTCAGATCGTTTATGGACCGAAAGGGCATCGGAGTGATAATGATGGAGTCTGGAATGGATAGGGAGGTCCGCAGCCTTTGAACGCTATCCATCGACATGGCAAAGAATGAGAAGAAACATAGCTCAAAATTGAAAAGGGGGTATGTACTCTATCAGATTTCTTGCTTGTTATTTTCGAAGTGAAGAGTTTATATGAGAGGGGAACTTTTCCTAGAGAAACCCCGGTAATCATAATGAAGGAGTACGAAAACCAAGGTCGTGGAAAGATTTGCCACTGAAATATTCTGTAAAAATTGATGTACAGCTAGCGCAAAAGGCGTAGCGACGGTTCCAAACACGTGGCAAGCATGTAATTATGACTTTCTTACGTGGCGCGAAGTTAAGGCTACGTCGAGTAGACAAAAGCTGTTTGTAAAGTTTGTTCATGAAGCCTGGTCGTGAAATCTGCTCATGAAGATTGCTCGTAAAGATTATTCGTGAAGACTGTTCGCGATCTTTTCCAACAACGACCAGGTATCTCTACTTGATGTACATACTTAGAGTTGCCATGACAGTTGAAGTTCCATACAACAAGGAGAAATGGACGAACAAGCAGAATTATGTACAAGATTGAGCAGAAAAAGTAATTTTTATTTATTCAATGGATAAAGGTTATACAAAAAAAAGTACAAAACATGTTCAGTCCTCTGTTCTATCTTCTGCTTGGTCCTTCCCCCTGAGTCTCCTCTCCCGTACAGCATGAAGAAGAGTGGTCAGCTCCTCATTGCTCATCTCTCGAAAATCACGCGAGTTGTCAAAGTAGACCAAGCGGTAGCCGATGATGAAGTCCAGAAGGCAATCTACTTCATCACCCTCGCAAGCTTCACGAAGGGACCGCAACTGATGATCTATGGAAAGGGCGCCGGCGCGAATCGAGACTTGCAAATTCCTAGGTGGATCACAAGGAGGGAGGAGTACCCTATGCAAGCGATCCTCAGGCGTAGGAGCAACATCTGCACCAACACCTAAGTTCGCAGGTGACATTGTTGGAGGCAGGTCAACTTCCATGTGGTAAGGGGATAGAGCAATACCCCTACTAGCAGCAGGCGCTGAAGAAGAAGAAGCGGAAGGGATCGGACGATCGGACAGCGTGGGATGGAGTTAGTGAATCAAGAGGCGGGGGCGACGAAGTTAGATCCACTGGTCGGACAATGGAACTTGATCCAAAACTCAACCGGAGGAGCCTCTGAGAACGCCGCCTCGACCCATCGCGTGGACCGGGAGGAGGATGAACCGAACCGTGGCTGTCGGCCAGCTCAACCACACCTCCAGGAAGCATGGTTACAAGAGGAGCATGTCGCGGTTCCTCAAGCCCGAGCAGCTTCCACCACAATTGGTTCTGACAATCCATCACCCAGGAGATGGCGTCTACCTTGACCTCCTCGACCTTCGGCCTGGAGACATCCACCATTGGCCTCCGGGGACGACAAAGATGGCGCTGGGAAACATCCCAACCATCTGACATCCATGGACCTCGGACCAGCACCCCGCAGCTCTCCTAATCGTGGATATCGCCCCGGGACATGCCGAGTACCAATTCTGATGCCCGGGCACGGCGGGAGATATAGAAGAACGGAGACTTCCTGAGGTCAAACCCTTGACCTGGTAGATCCACCGGAGCTCCATCAAGCCCAACTCAACCCCCATCCTCTTTCCCAACTCAACCACGTACATCAAGATGCGGTACACGATGGGACGACCAAGATGGGGTGAAGAGGAAAGAAGTTAATAAACTCAGTCACCAGGCATGGCATAGGCAGAGAAAGACTCCCATCCATAAAATAACTCCGATGGAGGAGGACAGAGTTAAGAAAAAGGGTGGAGATCTCGTCCTTGGACAACTCATCAGCTAAGAAGTCCAAGGAGATTCTTAATTCCCTTTGAAGGTCTTAAACAACGGCGGTATTCTCCATTATCAAGCGGTAACGGAAGTTTCAGAAAGCAGAGGGCGAGATGGGATGAAGGGCGCTTCCCATTTGGCCTTTAAATACAGCGTCAGCGACGTTTCAAAAAGACTGCAGCAATAATTCACTATGAATATTGAGGTGTAATCAATGCATCGGAAAGGATTTTTCGAAAACCCAAGAGACGTGACGTTTGGTTTTTCAAAAGTGGGAAGCCACACATCATTAAAAGCTGACTCAGAAAATCAGCCGTCAAATCAGGAGCGGATCAGAGAATCCTAAGGAAACAGGCGGCCAGATCTTTGACTCCTGAAAGGGGAGGGATGCGACCAGATTTTTCTTATCTCCTGCTCTCTCGACGATTCAAAAGAACAGGAGAGGGGGCATCTGTGGAGGTAAAAATCTGCACTTGGACACGTGTCATGATGAAACTAGACATGAGCTATTTGGCGTAAGGCCTACTAGGCCCATTCTACGAAAAAGCGGCTTCATGATGATGACATCTGGTGTATCAACACGACTGGACTAAAGGATCTAGTCGGACGGTCAAACACCTCGTGAAAGGATGTCAACTCGAGTAATCTAAAGCACAATCAGACATCAGGTCTGATCAGACAACCTTATTACTCAGGTACGAGTAATCTAAGGCACGACCATACGACATGTCTGATCGAGCGACCTTATTACTCAGGTACGAGTAATCTAAGGTACGACCAGATGACAGGTCTGATCAAGCCCCCTTATTACTCACATACAAGTAATCTAAGGCACGACAAGATAAGTCTGTCAATTATCCAAAAATATATTCGCATCCGATCCGAATCCGTATCCGAAAATGCAGAAAATATCCGATATCCAAAAAATTCGTATCCGTATTCGAAAAAATTATCCGTATCTGAATTGTTTCGGTTCGGATACGGATACACCTCTATCTGATCCAAAAATTATCTGATATCCAACGTAACATAGTTGTATACATATATTATATTTTTTTGATATATGAGATTGATATGAGCCCTTAGATCTGATCCAAGGGCTCACGTTTATCACACATATAAATTAACTTTTAGGGTTTACACACACCCATCCCAAGCAGCCGCCTCTTCAACCCCATCGTATACTCTCTCACCATCACCTTCACCTCCACAAGTCGCCCCCTTTCAATCTCCACCTCCTCTAGTCGCCACCCTTTCTATCTTTTCTGGTATATGCACTCTTCATTTCTTCTTCTTCTTCTTCTCGTCCCTCCCCCCTCTATGTTTTTCACGATTTGAAGAAAGGGGCTTGGGACGAAACAAGCTCACAAGAATGACATCAAGAATCCCCACTGTCACCGCCACATCTCCACACTTCCACAGCAGAGGAACCTTTCGTCCACCATGGCACCACCTCCTCCTTTAATGGGTTCTTGATTTCTTGTTTCAATGGGTTTTGATTAACACCATCTATTCATCTTAAAAGTGGCACCATTTTTGGGTTAATTTTGATTGTTTTGATGTGAGTTTTTTTTTTTATCATCAATACCATCTATTCACCATGTTTATTTGTTTCGGATCAATATCAGACATCTATTCATTGTATGTAATTGTTTCTTGTTTCAATGAATTTTGAATGATTCATATGATGTTAGTGTGATTTAAATCCAGATCTGATGTGTGTTTGTTCTTGGGTTTTAATTCAACAATTGGTATCGGATCCAAAACACACAAGCATTCAGATTGATTTGGGTTTTTAGGTTTTGGGATTCTTTTGTCACATATATAGGGTTTTGATTTGAGTTTTTTGAAACCCTAGTTTCATGTATGTTCCATTTTGATTAAAGATTTAAGTTTAGTTTTATTTGAGATTTTTGGGAACCCTGTTTTGATTTAAATCATACATGCTGAAATCATGTTTGGTAGAATATCTTTTTGTTTGAGATATTAGGATCTGTGCTCGTGAATTTTTTATTTTAAGTCAATTTTTAGACTTTAAATGAAAATATGTTATATGTTTAATTATTTATTTATTGATTTCGGATACAGATACGGACACATAATTTTTTTTTCGGATACGGATTCGGATATGACCATATCCGCTCCGTTGACAGGCTTACGACCAGACAACAGGTCTGGTTGGGCGACCTTATTACTCAGGTACGAGTAGTCTAAGGCATGACCAGACGACAGGACTAGTCGGTTGACCTTACTCTTCGCAGACGTACACAGAAACATAACGCCTAGGCAAACACACCAAAGGACACCGAGCAGACGTAGAAACGGTCAGAAGATCACAAACGTCCGTAACCGCCATGTTGGTACTTAAAGCCCATTACCGACAGAACGTGGGTAATTAAGGGCGACGTGGAGAGTAATTACGGAGAACGTTTCTCTTCAAAAAAGTCCACTAATACTTAGTGGCAAAACGGTTACAATGTAACCAACTGAACTACGTGAGACTTGATCCCTCCGGGGTACGTAGGCAGCCTATAAAGAGTTCACGCGATATGCACTCTAGAAAGAGATCGAGAACAATCACGATGACAACATAGTCATTCGTGAGAGCTGGGCACAGTCTCTCCCTTTTCCACTTAAAACCCATTTTATTTGAGCCTACCACCAAAAGAACTTTACTTGAATTTCTTTGAAGTTCTGAATCCTAAAATTACAAATTTAACTGTAGGGGGGAAATATCCACCTCATACATTATTCCAAAATTAAAGTTGTTCAAATTGTCAAAAACTAAAACTTTGAGATACATTTTCATGCTTATGGTCTTGAGCCATTCATATTTTATGGCAACATCACGCGTAAAGCTCTTGGTTGGGGCGCTTTCTAAATATAATTGAAATGGTTTATGGTGCCAATTCATAAATATTAACAAATACATGAGTATGATGTAAACCATTGTTAATTAAATAAATCCAAGTCAACGCCAAATATAGAAAATGTACAACATCTGCTAAGCCCTTCCTGAGAACGAACTATTGAATTCGATGACATGTCACTTTTCCTTTGAATACTATACTTTTTAATTTTATTTTAAAAATTGATTTTTATGGATAAAGTGATATGTAAATTATGATTAATGGTTTTGATTTGAGACTTGCTATGTATATCTAATGCTATTTATAATCCTGTTTAATTTTTAGTTCCACATTCCGATGCCGTACACCAACTTCTTGAATGTCGATGTAGGCAAAGCTTTAGTGAATAAATCTGCAAGATTATCCTTTGACTGAATTTGTTGAACATCAATTTCATGTCTCTGCTGGAGCTCATGAGTGTAAAAGAATTTTGGAGAAATATGCTTCGTTCTATCACCCTTGATATACCCCCCTTTGATTTGAGAAACGCATGTTGCATTGTCTTCGTATACAATTGTTGGAACAACAGTAATGAGAGATAGTCCGCATGCATTACGAATATGATGAGCCAAAGACCTTATCCACACGCATTCCCGGCTTGCTTCATGGAGTGCAAGAATTTCAGAGTGGTTAGAAGACGTGGCTACCAAAGTCTGTTTCGTAGAACGCCAAGAGATCGCTGTGCCACCGCAAGTGAATACATAACCTGTTTGTGAGCGAGCCTTGTGAGGATCTGAAAGATATCCTGAATCTGCATAGCCCTTCAGTTGTGCACCGTTATTGGAATCATTTGCGTAGAACAGGCCCATGTCTAACGTTCCACGAAGATAACGAAAAATGTGTTTCACACCATTCCAATGTCTTCGAGTTGGTGCAGAGCTAAATCTGGCAAATAAATTAACTGAAAATGCAATGTCAAGTCTAGTGCATTGTGCCAAATATAATAAGGCATCAATTGCACTAAGATAAGGTACTTCTGGACCAAGAAGATTTTCAGTATCTTCTTTCGGACGAAAAGGGTCCCTTTTTGGGTCAAGTGACCTGACCACCATAGGAGTACTTAATGGATGACATTTGTCCATATTAAAACGCTTCAGGATTTTTTCAATATATGTAGTTTGATGGACAAGTATCCCGTTTGAACTTTGCTCAATCTGTAGGCCGAAACAATATCTTGTTTTTCCAAGATCTTTCATTTCAAACTCCTTTTTCAGATATTCAGAAGCCTTTTTGAGCTCTTCAAGAGTCCCAATCAGATTAATATCATCAACATATACTGCAATAATGGCAAATCCGAGTTATGTTTTCTTAATAAATACACATGGGCATATTGGATCATTGACATATCCTTCTTTCATTAAGTACTCACTAAGACGGTTATACCACATTCGTCCAGATTGTTTTAATCCATACAAAGATCGTCTTAGCTTGATTGAATACATATTTCACGGTTTTGCTTCAGGTAATTTTAGTCCTTCAGGAACTTTCATATAAATGTCAGTATCTAATTTTCATATAAATATGCAGTAACCACATCCATTAGATGCATGTCAAGTCCTTCTGAGACTACAAGACTAATTAAATACCGAAATGTAATTGTGTCCATCACAGGGGAATATGTCTCTTCAAAATCGATCCCAGGTCTCTGCAAGAAACCTTGTGCCACAAGACGAGCTTTGTATCTAACAATCTCGTTTCTTTCATTCCGTTTTCTCGCAAACACCCATTTACATCCTACTGGTTTAACACCTTCAGGGGTTAGGACTACTGGTCCAAATACTTGGTGTTTTGCAAGTGAATCCAATTATGTTTGAATAGCAGTTTTCCATTGTGGCCAACAATTTTTTCGTCTGCATTCATCCACTGAACGTGGTTCTGAATCATCATCCAAAATGATTTCTGTAACTACTGCAAATGAGAATATATCATCAATAAGCACTTGCTTCCGATCCCACAATATTTGTGAATTTGCATAATTTAAGGAAATTTCTTCATTTCCATGTACTTGTTCTTCATGCACGGGCATCACTTCAGGGACGTCAGTCTCTTCGGGGACTTGTGTCATTTCAGGGGTTTCTTCTTCTGTAGGAGTCATTATTGTAGGTCTTTCAAGTGTTTCATGTTCTTCTAGATAATTATTCTTCATTGTTTTTCTCTTTCGATGAGCTGAATCTTTTGAGCCTATAGGTCTTCCACGCTTCAGGCGTGCCTTTGTTGATTCATTAGCCGGCATATTGACAGTTTTTTCTATTGGAATTTCAATCCGAGCTGGAGTATTAGCAACTGGAATATGTGATTTCAGCACTTTTGCGGCATCATTAAATGCATCTGGCAATTGATACGCAATTCTTTGAAGATGAGTGATTCTTTGCACTTTAGTTTCACATTGATTAGTGCGAGGATCAAGATGAGACAAAGATGGAGTTTGCCAAGTAAGTTCACGTCGTTCTTCAAGCGGCGGAATTTCTCCCCCTAATGACGGGAAAATTGTCTCATCAAAATGACAATCCGCAAATCGAGCGGTAAAAACATCCCCTATCAATGGTTCAAGATATCTTATAATAGAAGGAGAATCAAATCCTACATAAATTCCTAATCGACATTGAGGGCCCATTTTTGTTCGTTGTGTGGGGGCAATAGGAACTTGTACAGCACAACCAAAAATTCGAAGATGTGAAATATTTGGTTGATGACCCAATACGAGTTGCAAAAGGGGAATATTGATGATAAGCAGTTGGCCGAAGGCGAACTAATGCTGCTGCATGCAATATAGCGTGACCCCAAGCTGAAACGGGTAATTTTGTCCTTAAAAGCATAGGACGTGCAATTAGCTGAAGATGCTTAATAAATGATTATGCTAATCCATTTTGGGTGTGCACATGAGCAACAGGGTGTTCAACATCGATGCCATGCGACATACAATAGTCATTAAAAGTTTTCGATGTGAATTCACCAGCTCCATCAAGACGGATTTATTTTATAGGATAATCCAAAAAATGAGACTGTAATCGAATTATTTGAGCAAGTAATCTTACAAATGCAGCATTCCTAGTGATTAATAGACAAACATGCGACCATCTAACAGATGCGTCTATCAATACCATAAAATATTTAAATGGTCCACATGAGGGGTGGATTGGGCCACATATATCCCCTTGGATTCTTTGCAAAAATGTTGGTGACTCAACATTGACTTTTGTAGGGGATGGTCTAACTATCAATTTTCCTTGTGAGCATGAAGTGCATTGATAATGATTAGGTAAAAGAATCTTCTGGTTCTTTAATTGATGCCCAAATGAATTATCAATTATTTGACGCATCATTGTAGACCCTGGATGCCCGAGACGATCATGCCAAAGCGTAAAAATATCTAAATCATAAAACTTCTGGTTCGTAACTGCATATGATTCGATTGTGTTTATGGTTGTATAATACAACCCGAATGACAAAGCATGAAGTTTCTCTAATATATTCTTTTGGCCTGAAACAATTGAAGTAATGCATAAATACTCCATATTGTTTTCATTTATAGTCTCAATATGATATCCATTAAGACGAATATCTTTAAAACTTAGCAGATTTCTTCTGGATCTTGCTGAATATAATGCATCATTAATATAAAATTTTGTACCTCCTGGTAATATTATATTTGCTCTTCCGGAGCCTTCAATTAATTTTGTAGTACCAGAGATGGTATTAACATTTGCATTTATTAATGTCAATGTCGAGAAATATTTTTTATTTCGTAAGATCGTATGTGTTGTAGCGTTGTCTGCCAGACAGATGTCACCAATCATAGCCATTCTTGTAAAAAGAAAAAAAATGAAATAAATAAGATATAGGAAACATAAAATTGCATTTCATTGAAATAAAGCAAAAGTACATAAAAAATAGGAAGAAAAATTACATGAAATAAATGCTAAAAAGGGAAATTTCAGTTGATGTGGACATTTCCATCATCAATCATATGACCGATATTGTCATCAGAATTAATAAAGAAATCAGATACATCCAGATGAGTAATATCTGATGGGACAACATGGTTTACAGGGTCAACAAAATTTACTTCGACATTCTTTCCCTTGTCTGTGATTGATGCCTGATAGAGGTCAACTAAATGTCTTGGCGTACGACAGGTACGTGACCAGTGTCCTTTACCACCGCATCGATAGCATGCACTCTCATTATTTTTTGATGGTTTGTTCATCAAACCTTTTCCTTTGTTGTGATGTCCTTCATTCCACTTTTGGTGGTTGGAGTTGCTATCTTTATGAACCTTGTAGTTCCGATTGTCGTTTCGACCACGACCTCGTCCTCGTCCTCTTCCTCAGCCACGTCCATGTCCACGTCCACGTCCACGGGTAGACATCGTGGATGCGTTTGCTTCAGGCATTGATGCATTTGCTTCAAGCAGTGATGCAGAACCAGTTGGACGGGATGCATGATTTTTCAATAATAGTTCGTTGTTTTGCTCAGCAACGAGGAGGCATGAAATTAATGCCGAATATTTTTCAAATCTTCGCTCTCGATACTGCTGCTGTAGGAGCACATTCGAGGCATGAAAAGTAGAATATGTTTTTTCTAACATATCCTCTTCTGTCACCTTTTCACCACACAACTTCAGTTGTGAACTAATTTTAAAAAGGGCAGAATTATAATCAGCAACAGATTTGAAATCTTGCAATCGTAAGTGCATCCAATCATACCGAGCTTTGGGGAGGATGACGGTCTTTTGATGATCGTATCGATCTTTCAAGCTCTCCCAAAGGGTAAGAGGATCTTTCACCGTAAGGTACTCGCTTTTGAGATCTTCGTGAACGTGGTGGCGAAGGAAAACCATTGCTTTTGCGCGGTCCTGCAGGGACTCTTGATTTCCTTTCTTTATCGTGTTGCCAAGGTTCATGGCATCAAGGTGGATTTCAGCATCGAGTATCCACGAGAGATAGTTGTTGCCCGAAATGTCTAGTGCGGTGAATTCGAGTTTTGCAAGATTCGACATGGTTGATAACTATATAGAAAAAAAGAGGAAAAATTAACATATGCAGTGATAACAAAAGTAAGTTCTATATGTAAATTGATATGAGAATGTAAAATTAGAA
Organism: Acorus calamus; assembly: GCA_030737845.1. Classification (NCBI taxonomy): domain Eukaryota; kingdom Viridiplantae; phylum Streptophyta; class Magnoliopsida; order Acorales; family Acoraceae; genus Acorus; species Acorus calamus. Next base: position 16,790,267 of record CM060859.1, on the reverse strand, counting down.
AACAAAATTTGAATTAGACTTGTTAGACATTGCATGTCTCGAAAACAGTAAGATTAAAGTCATAGACCCCATATTTATGTATTAAAATCATGCACACTGTCTATTAAGAAATTTTTTTTTTTTGTCTGTTTGGCAAATTTCTCAATGAAATAAAATAAGCAAATCAAAATCAAGCATAGGTGAATATTTCAAAATACAATAGGATAAACTACATAACCTGACAAATTGTTTTATGCAAAATAGTGAAAATAACATTATGAAGTCTTTTTTTTTATGTAGCAAACAGAAAGATAAGAGGGCATTTTGTCATTACAAATTTCATGTGATAGAGAACATGAACATATTTATACGATGTAAATACGAATCAAGTGCTACATAAAATAAAATGTATGCAGTCATGATTCGGCAATTCAAACATAAAAGAGAAGATATTATATTTTCTTAGAACATCAATATAGCTTCTAAAAAAAATGTACTAAGAAGGAACTCATATATCAATATAGCTACTGCACTATTCGTAAAAAAAAAAAAAAAATTGTCATGTAACATAAAACATTTTCTAAGTACTGCTAGAAGGATAGTATAACATGTCATGCATATAATTATATCTAGTAAATTCAATACCGATACAAGGGATGAGAGATTTTTTTTTTATGTAGATCATCAAGAACCCACCGATACAAACCTTTCTCTCTAACAAAGAGCTTCTCGTGCTGATAACGTGTTGTGGAACAAAGTAAAATGCACAAAGTAAATAAGCAAAAACTAAGAGAGACAAGAGACAATTTGTAGACTTGTATTATTCCAAACTTGTTGATGATCAAATACATTGAAGAGCCCTCTATTTATAGGCTCAATTACATATCATGGGGTGACAAAGTGGGAGTGTAGGAGAGTGGGAAGTTAGGGAAGTTAGAGAGTGGGATGTGGCTATAGTTGGTAGTTATGAGGGGAGTGGGTTGTGTGAGTGTTGGGAGTGGAGTGTGTGGAGAGGGTGGTGGTTATCCACCATGTCACAACATAACCATCAATATATAAAATATTTTTGGGTAAATTGTCGAAATGCTCCTGGACCGACCCCCTCATTTTTTCTGTACCTCTGGACTTTTTGAAATTTTTTTTTACCCTACAAAGCAGTCCTATTTTTTTTTTTTTGCCCCTCATCCCTGCCACATCACATTTGTTTCCTAAACTACCCCCTCCACCTTTATTTTCCCCCCAAAATTATCTCTCCCCAAATCACCTTCTCTACCCCACCTAATCATCCATGCAGCACCTTATCACCACCACCACCGTCGCCTCTATTGAGGGTCCGCCGGAAGCAATCGGAGAAGTGCAGAATAGTGGCAACATTGTCGAAGAGGCTGCAGTTGGGGTTCATAGGGGCATGATGGATGGTCGGAGAGCATATGGAGGGGTCCCTCCAACATCCACACTGTTGACCCAAGCTCCGATCGCCGTGACGTCTTCACCTCCTTCAACGTCACCGTCCTAGAATCTAATTGACAAGTAATTAATCAACAAATTCCTCTATTTATGTGTTTGCTTCTATCAATAAAAAAGAAGGACTTTTGTCTACATCTGTGTTGGATTTGTGAAATAATCTAAGAGTGAATGAGGGTTTTTTTTTTAGGATTCTCTTTTTGAGTTTTTTGGCACTTTTAAGATTTGGGTACATGTAGAAAAGATTTAAACAGTATTTTAAAAGTAATAGATTCCATAGTTATGATGGCACCATGTTGTCACCGTCTCTATTGAGGGCTTGCCGAAAGTAACTGGTATACATTTTGTAATTGGTTATAATTTTTTTTGTAAATAGTCATTTATATATATGTAAATTGATATTACAATACTGTAATTGATCATTATATTTTTGTAAATTTCTTTGATTGCTAAGTACATGAATCAATAAGTATTTCTATGAAAATATTATAGTTGTTGACATTTATATGCTTCCATGTTTTTCACTTTTAAGATTTGGGTATGTATAGAAAAGGCTTAGATAGTATTTTAAAAGTAATGAATTCGATGGTTATAACAATGCCTTGCTGCTGCCTCTATTGAGAGCCTGTTGGAAATAATTGGTATACATTTTGTAATTGTTTACAAACACTTTTGTAATTGATCATTTATATATCTGTAAATCGATATTAAATTATTGTAATTGGTTATTATACTTTTATAGAGTTATACGTCAAATCTTAGTTTAATATATTGTAATTGGTTATGTAATGTTGTAGTTTCTTTGATTGCTAAGCACATAGATCAAGTAGTATTTCTATGAAAATAATACAGTTGTTGATATTTATAAGTTCCATTTATTTTTATTTTTTTGCACTTTTAAGGTTTTAGATGGTATTTTAGAAATGATTCAATGGTTACAACTGCGCCTCGCCACTACCTATGTTGAGGGCCTGCTAGAAGTAACTAGTATATATTATGTAATTGTTTATAAAGTTTTTGTAATTTGTCATTTATATATCTATAAATTGATATTATATTCCTGTAATTGATCATTACATTTCTATGAGTTTATTTGTCAATCCTTAGTTTAATTTTATTAGTAGTGTAAACATGTTATTACTAATATTGTTCATATTGTTAAATAAAAATTTATTTAGGTGTTTAACTGATTGTTGCATCTTTAATGTAGATTGGCCAATGCATTCTTCCTTATGAAGTATGTTAAATGCCTAGTTTGAAGGCTTCTCAGCGAGTTCAATTTCATCCAGGAGGACATGAAAATGATCAAGGGGGGACATCAACTAATTTAATTAGGATATGCAAATAATGTCATAATTCAAAGAGTTGATATATTTATTTTAATAACACTTTAAGAATGTATCTATAATCATTTTTTATTTAACCATTTTATGTACGTTATATGCATTTGTAGATGATAATCACATGTCTTACAGTTCATGAATTTATTGTAATGATAATGAGAATATATCTAGAGCAATTTTATATTTAAACATCTTTATGTACGTTAAATGCTGTCTGTAAGTAATTATTAAATATTTGTAATTATGTGTATAATTTCTGTATGCATTACATTATATTTATGTACATCTGTAACTCTATCCGTAAGGGGTAGATTAGGTATTATAAAAAGTAAGGGGTAAAAAAAATAGAACAACACTGCAGGGGTAAATTTTTTTTTCAAAATGTCCAGGGATACAGAAAAAATGAGAGGATTGGTCCAGGGGCATTTCGATAATTTATCCAATATTTTTAAAATAAATGTTAAACTGTTTATTTATTAAAAAAATATTTATTTGTCAATAAATATTTATAATAAGCACTCAAAACAAACACCAAAATAAAAAATAAGTGTTTATTTTTTTCAAATAAATGCTAAAATGGCCCTTTAATATACTTTTTAACTAAATATTTCCACAAAAATTACCCACCCGAATTAACCAAATATATAACTTAAAAAAACAAATAATGTATTTTTTTTCTTTTAAAAATATCACAGAAAGATTACAAACTTATCGAGTCCGTTCAGAAAACGACAAATGAAAGCATCCCCACGACCTCGACAGATGTCAGATTCCTCCTTCCACGCCACGTGCACGGTCCAGATTTCCCTCCCGCAAACCCTTAGTCAAAACACTAACCCTGGTTAAGTTCCCCTCTTCTTACAAGTTTTTTTTCTTCTTTTTTATTAAGGGAAAATTTGATATAATTCTCTTGAAAATTAACTAAATTAATTTTAATCCCTATATAATTAGAAAATCATCACCGGTCACTGGTACCTATGTTATTATAAAAATATGTTTCAGTTACTACCGTTACCTCCAACTAATAAGGTAAATGGTTAACTTTAACCGTACATTAAAAATTATCAAAATGCCCTCACTATTTATTTTTGAAAAATCCATATAGTTCATTAGAAATTTATGAAAATCGTAAAAGGTTTCTATAAAATAAAAAAATCCCCTCAGGTCCATATCTGATTAGACAATATTTATTTTAGTGTATCACGTAATCGAAACTAGCTGGATCTATGATTGACTCTAATCGTATATGATAAATAATTATAATACATTTTAAAATTTTACTTAATAAATGATTGTAATACACTAACCAGATTTATGGTTGATTTTAATGGTATTTAATGATTTTATAAGAATCTTTTTAATTTTAACAAGTTTTCATGGCCTAATATTGATTTTTTCTTTTGTTTCTCTTTAGTGAGTATATGTTAGTAGGAAAAATTCAAGAAAAAACAATGGCAGTTTTGTAATAAAAAAGATTAAATCAGATATTTCATATTTTATAGAAAATTATATGAATGTATTCAGTGAAACAATTTAACTTATAGACTAAATCAATTAACCAACCATGTATATTTGATAAGGACTTAAAGACGAATTTTTAATTGTACGTAGGTTAAAATCGATTGGACTAACTTTTCATGAATGATTTTTTCCTTTTATTAATTATTTATTATATATAATATAAATCAATTCATTTTTTGTCTCTCTCTCTCTCTCTCTCAAAATTTGGATGACTCAGACCGTCTGTGCTTCTTCTCGGAAAGGCGACACGCGATATATCGGGAACCGTAGCGGGTTTTCGTGTCGGCTAGTGAGTTTTTCCTGTCTTCGGCGATAAGTCGGTTTCGGACACACTGAAGAACAAAAAGGGAGAGGAAAAAAAAGCGGCGAAAGCAGGCGATTTTTTTTTTGTTCTGACCGAAATAAACGTCCGAAACCTGATACGAAGCCATCGTGGCCGTTCGTTTTTTGATCGGCCGGAGGCGATCAGGGTTTCCATTTCCAGCGTTGACTGGTTGTTCAAGCTAGGGTTTCCTTGAATGGAGATGCCGGCGGAACTTGAGACCTCCTCCGCCGCCTCCGGCGACGCCTCCGTCTCCTCCTCCGGCAACCAAACCACCTTCCTCCGCTGCCTCCACCACCACCCACCACGAAGAAGAAGCGAAACCTCCCCGGAATGCCAGGTACCCCTATCAGAAACGAAAACCCAATTGAAAAAAAATCCAATCTTTGATGTGGTTTTTGATGTGTGTCTTTGTATTTTGGGATTTTCAGATCCAGATGCGGAGGTGATAGCGCTGTCTCCGAAGACTTTGATGGCGACGAACAGGTTCGTGTGTGAGATATGCAACAAGGGGTTCCAGAGGGACCAGAACCTCCAGCTCCACAGGAGGGGTCACAATCTTCCATGGAAGCTGAGGCAGAGGTCATCGAAGGAGGTGAAGAAGAGGGTCTACGTCTGTCCCGAGCCGAGCTGCGTCCACCACGACCCGTCGAGGGCGCTGGGGGACCTCACCGGGATCAAGAAGCACTTCTGCAGGAAGCACGGCGAGAAGCGGTGGAAGTGCGACAAGTGCTCGAAGAAATACGCCGTACAGTCCGATTGGAAGGCGCATTCGAAGACTTGCGGGACGAGGGAGTATCGCTGCGACTGTGGGACTCTCTTTTCAAGGTCATTCAATCGCTTCAAAAATCACAGCTTTTTCAATTGGGGGGGAGGGTTCCCGTTTGGGGGTTTTTGAATCGGGTCTTTTACAGGAGGGATAGTTTCATCACTCATCGAGCGTTCTGTGACGCGCTTGCTGAGGAGAGCGCGAGAGCTCAGTCGGCAGTCGTCGCTGCGCCGGTGGATACTGCGGCTTCCGGGGAAGATCAGAAGCTGAAGTCGTATGAGGTGGTGCCGGCGCCGGCGGCGCTGGAGGTGCTGCCCATACAACAGAGAGGTGAGTTTGGGTTTTGTTTCTTCCATTCAAATGAGGTTTTTTTGTCGCATCTTTGTATTGTTTGTTTTGATTTTTTGTCAGGTTTTGAAGCCCTGTTTGTTTGTTTTTATTTTAAAACTTCCCTTTAAAGAAGAAAAGTTTCTCTTATACAGACTTTCTTTCAAGTTTTAGAAAGAAAAAACGCAATGGTAGGAGAGCTTCGTTTCGATTTTAGCAACCCATTTGTTCAAAATGAAAGATTTAATACAGCAAAAGCAGATAACAAAAGAGACCCATCATTGCCATGCCCCCTTTCTTTTCATCATCTCCCATTAAAAACAACCAAAAGTTCTCCAAAGTTTGATCTTTTTCACCTTCCTTTTCACGTGCTTGCTCAATTCACAGAACCCACAACGAAAAGGTTTCCCATTTTTTGATCGAATTGTCTGAATTCAAACAGAACCCGAGACACCCTCGGCAATCCCACATGCATCTCCTCCACCACCACCACCACCACCACCACCTCCACCAGCGCTACCGGCGACAATGGTGGCAGCCACAACCAGCAGCAACTGTAGCAGCAGCAGGACCCACAGCAATAGCAGCAACACAAGCAGCTTGTTTGCGAGCCTCTTCGCGTCCACCACGCAGCCTCCCCAACCTCAGCAACCGTGCTCGACTTTCACCAATCTGATCACAGCCATGGCACATTCGGAACGCCCGTCGGCCGCTACAATGGGTTCCTCCACTGCACCACCACAACCCGAGCCGACCTCTCTTTGCTTATCGTCCTCCAACAACACCATCACCAACAACAGCCTCTTCTCCTCAACCCGCCACTTTGCACCACCACCACCTTCACCCCACATGTCAGCAACAGCATTGCTTCAAAAGGCAGCCCAGATGGGATCTGCCGCCACCAACGCATCCTTCCTCCGTGGGCTTGGTCTCACCTCATCATCTACATCACCCCAAGATCAGAGTCTGCAAGAAAACCATCTGCATTGGCTCGAACCGCCCGGTTCCGGGCTTGGGCTAGGTCTCGGTTTCGAGACTGCTGGTGTTGGTGGTGGCGGCGGGCTACCAGATCTAATGATGGGGCACTCTTCGCTTTTTGGACCGAAGCCCACCACACTCGATTTGTTGGGGCTCGGGATGGGCGGAGGAGGGTCCGTTGGGGTGGCGGGCGGGTTCTCAGCATTGATGAGCTCAATCGGGGGAGGCCTTGATGTGGCAGCTGCGGCCGCAGCATCGGCCGCTGCTTCTTTTGGAGGTGGAGAGGACATGAATGGTCAATAGCAATGGCAGGTCTTCCATTTGCAATAGTTTCCGAGGCAAATCTCTCTCTCTCTCTCTCTCTTTGTGGTTCACTAAAAACTTTTCTCTTCACTCTCTGATGTTATTTAAAATTTTTGTTTAATTTATAGGAGGTGAAAGGGATGGATCATGGATGGAGGTTTAGTTCTGTAGTTTTGTTGTTGATATTGTTACTATGGTTCTTTTCTTTTGTTTATTTTATTTATATGTGTGCATATAGAGTTGGACATTACATGATTTTGATGTGCTATTGTGTAATGGTTATGCATATATAGCTTATATCTGGACATCTGAGTCACTCATTTCGCTAGTAACGTGTATTGGCAGAACTGAATTAAAAGTTAGAACACACAAATTGAAGAGAGAGAGAAATCCATAGTATATTTGAATAAGATTGATCTGATGCCAATGTTACCTGACATACTATATTTTTTTTTATAGTATGTACTTTATTAAACAAATATATACTTTATAATAAAATTTTAAGAAGTTTGGTTATAATAAACGAACCAAGCCGCTCGGGCTCGGCTCTGGTTCGGTTCAGTTTAAGCTTGTTCAGGCTCGTTCATTTAGACAATTGAGCGAGTTTGAACAAGTTTTAAAGCTCGGTTATGCTCGGTATCTGGATCGAACTTCATTTTATGTTCAAATTCGACTTATTTATGTTATTAAAACTTAGTTGAAACTTGATTAAACTCCTTTATAAAATCAGAATATTAAATTAATACAAAGTTATGCTCGTTTAAGCTCATGAACTTGGCTCATTTAGGCTAAAATTTTGTTTTCAATCCCTAAAAACCCTAAAATGAAGAAGAACGCTAGGCTCGTTGAGGCTTGAAAGCTCGGCTCGTTCAGCTCGTTTACCACCCCTACTTGCAGTTATGCTCACTAACCTACTCATTAAGACCACCCAAAATGAAAAATCACTATCTAGGTTTAGTTTAAAAACCATTAATCCTACTAACCAAGCATGATCGACAACATGTCAACCTTAGTTTAAGACAATTGATAATATTCGACAATCGCTCAAAATGCACAGTTCAAAACATTCAAGATATTTAACACATTAAATAACAACCAAAGCATTGTTGAAGGAATCTTGCTACACAAGCCTCAGCTTATAGGCCTTTTCTACAGGCCCCTTTAGATGTCATAATATAATTGACTGCCTGGTTATTTTTTTTAAAGGATAAAAAAGTAAAATACATATTTACCCCTTACTTAAAACACACATTAGCGCACATAAATTTTCCTCATTTTGCGAGATTTTCGGTCATATCCCGTCCATCTCAAGCGCACCAAACCCATTCATCAACCATTAATTGTTTTTTAAAAAAAAACAAAAATCGAAAATCAGTCAAATCATACGAAACCTTTCATCCAAAAATCATACGAAACCTAAAATCGCTTGGGGCTTCGATTTACAGAATTTTTGGATCTTCCGCGGTCTCAAACATTTCTTAAATGGATACGCATATCATTTTGTGGTTTTTGACAGATTTTTTTCCTGTTTTGTGATGATTTGATGATTTTTAATATCAAATATTATGTTATTTGAGGTGTTTGTGTTAAAATTTTTTTCCTGTTTTTAGTTTGTTATTGTGATATAAGAATGTTCGATCCTTTTTTTTTGTTTTTTTTTTAGTTGTGCAAAAGTAACTGACTATTATTTGCTTAAATTTTTTTTTTAGTTGTGCAAAAGTAACTGATTATTATTTGCTTAAATTTTTTTTTAGGTATACCGTTTACAAATGATTATACGTGATCAGTTTCTTCTTTTTTCCGAGCAAAATATAATCAAATATTAGAAATAGAATTATGTATGTTCAGTGTTTGAGGAAATTTTCAGAAAATGTAACTTACTTTCAAATGTAACTAAATTTGTGTATGCATAACAGAGCACTCATACATTAAGGTGTGTTGTATATTTACATTTATATGAAATGTAATATCAATTTCTTTCATCCTAAAAATTTGTTTATGTGGAGTTTGAACTATTGTGAAATGTAACCATATTTAGAGAAACGTAACTATCTGTTTGCTGAATGTGAACAAATACAAATAATGTATATTCAGATTCAATTGTTGAGATTTTGATGTTATATGGAGTGTAACTATGTTTAATTTGCTCAACCAAAGCCCTCAAGCACCGCTGTTTGGAGGAAGATTTTGGCTGCTCAGGAATGGGTTAAACACCGTGTCAAATTCCTTATCTATGATGGTGAAAATATCAATCTTTGCTCAGACCCTTGGCTAGAGGGAGAAGGGTTGAAGCCTTGAAGGTTCACTTGGGTGATAGATTCTCTTTGCATTTTGGCGCGGCCTCCCAATCAAAACTGAGTAGGCTTATCTGCCAAGGTGAATGGCTCAAGCCAAGGCGATGGCCAACTGATTTGGTGCAACTTTGGGAAAATATCTACGAAATTGAGATTGGAGGGAGTGGGATAGATGAAATTGTTTGGAGCCCCAACAATTTCGGCAAGCTTACCCTTCGCGAGGCATGGCAAGCAGTGAGAAACAAAGGGGAGACTCCTAATTGGGCTGATTGGGTCTGGCAGAATTCTCAAGTACCAAAGCATTCATTCACACTGTGGTTAGCCTGTCTAGATAAACTTCCTTCCATGGACCGGTTGTTTAACAAAAATATTATTTCAGACCCCACATGTAAGCTATGTAACGCTTGCGCAGAAACTAGGGATCATCTATTCTTTCAATTTTCTTTCTCCAGGCAAGTATGACAGTCAGTTCTACACAAAGTTGCAATAAGAAAACCTAGCATTCAAGCATTGCTAAGTGAAATTCAATGGATGAACTCCACCTTCAAAACAGAGGTCCCTAAAAAATTCATGAAGGCAATCTTCTCGACAACTGTGTGGCACATCTGGCTTGAAAGAAATGGACGGATCTTTAAAGGCAAGAGTCAAGACTCTGAATCAATTGTCACACTCATCCTTCGTGACATAAAGTTGAAGTTCTCACGTGCTACCCTTCGTTCATTAATGACACCGACCTGGAAAGAATGAAAGATGGCCTAGGCATCTTGTTTCAGAACAAATAGTCCACTCCCATGAGATACGTTGGGTGGCTCCTTCACCTAGATGGACTAAGGCCAATACGAACGGATCCAAGTCTGAAGATCGAGCAAGATATGGGTTTCTCTTGAGAAATCATTTCGGCCAACTTATCATAGCAGCTGCCTGCACTGATCAAAGATCCATCAGCTATTTAGAACTACAAGTTATTGGTCAGTGCCTTAAATCTGCCAAATGTTTGGGAATTCACAATCTTTGGGTGGAGAGTGACTCAAAAATTGTTGTTCACTGGATCACACAGAGCACCATATTCCCATGAAAAGTGCGCCGGCTATGGAAAACTATAAGAGAAGATTGCAGCTCCTTTGAAAACATCAAAATCACTCACATCCATAGAGAGGGCAACGCTCCAGCGGATCTGCTTGCAGGCTGGCAGAATTAACTCGGCGTCACCAAATTCCCTCCGTCTCATATTTGGGCTGAACTTCAATGCCTATTGGACAATGATTATTCTGGTATTCCATATATCCGCGAGAAGCTCCAATGACTCATTTTGATGAGGGCAAGTTAAAATTCCCTCTGCCCTCTATTGGTCTTCCATATAACTTCTTGTAATCAAAGTCTCAAGTTCCTTATTCAGCCCATCTTACTCATGCTGTAAGCATGCACATTTTGTACATCTTGTGAATATTAGGAGGAATACATTTTGACTTTACCGACCAAAAAAAAAAAACCATGTTTAAGTTGCTACTAACTTTCATTAACGTAAGTAAATATGAACATTTATTTAAGTTCATTTGTCATTATTTGTCTTTATGTTATCACTATATGTTTTCTGATGTTACTGTTGTACTGAATCTAAACAATTTTTCTGAAATGTAACTAAATTCTTTCAACATATGAGCTGCTTTTTTTTATTTTGATTGATCAGTAAATGCAGTAATTGAAACTTAACTTCATACAATGTAAGTAGGTTACATATGTGTATTCTTGATATGTGTATTCTTGGTATGTAACTTAAATTTTTACTCTCAAAGTACAGTTATCATACATTATACAGACAATGTAACTGAAATTTAATAAATGTAACTTAAATGTGTTACAGATATCCGAATTCATAAAGTACTTCGAATGAGTGAAAGAATGCGACATTGTTTCTGTCAAGGAATCACCTCAGCAAGCTCAGTTTACGTAAGTATATTTTTCATAATCACATTTAAAAGACATCATATTTAGCTGAAACATACACTAATATATTTCCTATTTTTTCTGAATTGCAGTATGGATTGTGGGATAATAATCATTGAAATTATGAGGTTGCATGTTCATCATGAAATAATACCAGCAACCATGATTAAGAGCAAATTAAAAGTACATAAGATCACGCCTCATCAAAGTCTTGCTCAATGACAATCCAAGAACATTCACAGAAGAAAATCACAAAGTTTCAACAATGCATTTTGATGACTGACTCGAAGCTATGTCAACTTTGTATGAACATGTTTCGTTTCGTGTTTTGATGATGTTTGTAACATCTCATTATTTTTGAAATTTTAAAGGATGTCAAACCTAAAACATTGTTTGTTTATCCTTAATATACTTATTCTGATTTATCATTTAATGTATGAACATTTTTTATTAACTAATTCTGGTGGACTAATTTTATCAGATTACCCAATATCGAGTAAGGCAAAGTATATTCATTTGTTAAGATGAATGTAACTCAGATTGAAAACAATGTTACTAATTTCATTGTTGAAAATGTAATAAATATCACATTGCAAAAAAGGAAATTCACTATTCAAAAATAAAACAAACTTACAAATATCATGTCCATGTAAACAAAAAAATATAAAAAAGGACAAAGTATATTCCTTTGTGCAAAATGCTAAAATGTAACTCACTGCAATGCTAACAAATAATGTAACTATAATGTATCTAAAATGTAACTCACTGCAATGCAAAGTATATTTCTTTGTTCACATAAAATGTAACTCACTGCAATGCTAAAATCTAACTAACAAACAATTACATGTAACACAGTTTGAAAACAATGTTACTAATATCGAAAAGGAAAAATGTAACTGAATATCACATTTCAACAAGAGAAGTTCACTATTCCAAAAAAAAAACTTACAAATATCATGTCCATGTAAACAACAAATTTTTTAAAAAGGACAACAGATAAAACAAGAAATCAAGATGCTCCGAATCCAACATCTTCACCAGCATTTTGCTTGTTAAAACTTTCAGAATTTTTCACTCGCTTTCTTCTTGGCTTGTAAACATTATGTGCTTTTCTTTTCGACGGAGGACGACCTTTACTTCGAATCTTGATAGAGTGAACATTTAAATCTGGGAGGGGTTCTTCACCAATAATATCATTGTTAAGATTCACGTCTTAATGTCATTATAATTTTTGTAATTGCAAAATATAGTAAATTGGGAAAAAACAGTTAAGAGAATGTAACTGAAATTAATAAAATGTAACTAGATTATAGTTCAGAAAATATAACTGAAATTAATAAAATGTAACTAGATTATTGTAATAAGAATTAACAATCAGAGCATGCAAACCTGCCCAGTTTTTTAGGTATTTTCTTCATGATATGCCATAAGCACAAACGATGACGCGAATGTGGAAACACTAGATTAGCTGTAACATGGTATGCATGTGTGACTCACAACCACATATCAAAAGCAACAAATACGTCGTATTGAAGCCTTTTAATAAGTTAGTTACATTCACATGTCACATGAAAGCTAGTTACAAAAAGTACAAAACGAAACATCAATGTAATATTTAGTTACATTATCTGTAACATGGTATGCATGTGTAACTCAGATCCACATATCAAAAATAACATATACATCGTATTGAAAAAACACATTTGACAACAGATGACAACAACAAAAAAACATTAAAAAAGAAGATAAAATTGAAACAATTGAAAACAGACAAACATAACAAAAAATAAACCTAAATCGGTAGACATTGCAATGGAATCCCAACAGTTCAATCTTATCTTTCGATAAGAACAATCTCTTAAAAAAACTTCCTAAAATTCAAATCAACAGGTAATCTCAAAAAAGAAAAAAAGCAAATATGATTTGCAATTCGAAACAAAATATGATCAATTCGAATGAGAGAAAAGGTAAAAAAAAAGAAAACAAAAAAGAAATTAATGCACGTGAGTTTCAAAAGAAGGCAATACAAAATCGATTGCATTTATTTCAAATGAGATAAAAAAGGAATTAATGCACGTCCGGTTCCAAAGATAGAAATACCAACTGAATGCATTTAATTTGTTTAGGAAAAACAGAAAAAATAGTTAGAGGGTAAAAATGGTAATACACATCATGCCATGTCATGGGGTTTACTTGGGGCTTATGAATTGGGGCTTGTCAATCATTTCCCTTGTTGAAGCATTTAAGACATTTTATTGACAATACATACATTTTATTGACGGATCAACCATAGTTTCATACTCCAACATTTTATTTGAATTATATTTGTCCATAGTTGTCTAGGCGCCGCCTAGGCGACTAGGCGGTTCAGATGGACCTAGGCGACCACCCACCTAATAGCATGTTAATTAAGCGAGTGCTTGGGCTTGCCTTGTTAAGACTGTGTCATTTTTTAAAGGTCAAATATCGTCTTTTATTTATTTTAAAAAGTTGGGGCGCTCAGATTGAAAATATGACTGCATATTTATTCTCCTGGTACTAGCATTGGCTTACCTGTAAATTTTCATTGCATTCCGGTATCATTTTTAAAAAATATGCAGTTCTAAATCACATCTGTGTTGGTCATTACTGGATTGGTAGGTGAGAAAAGTCACCTAACACCTTTATTGGCATTTAATGCTCTCAAACCCCTCTTTTTCATTTCTCTCTCTCGTGGACCTCTGTTTCGGCTCATCTCTCTCACTCTCTCATTTCCTCTCAATCTCTCCCTCCCTTTGTGATTTTTGGTGGAGAAGCAGAGGAAGGTGTGGAAGGGAAGGCTTGGCATGAAAGAGGGTGAGTATTGTGTAGTGTTGTGGTTGTTCATGCTCTCTTTCCCCATCTCTTGTTCTTTTTTCTCTCCCTCTCAAATTCTTTCTCCCCCCCCCCCCAATGTGATTGTGTTTATGCATCTAGGGAAGGAGAAGGAGTAGCGGAGGAGATGGATGAGGCGTATGGTGAGGGTATGCGCACGCGGGCGTAGTCGTGCCCCCTCCCTTGGTCTCTCTATCTTTAGGTGAGCTCTTCTTCCTCCCTCTTTGTGATGTGTGGGTGCTGTTAGGGGAGTATTATTATGTGTAATTGCTATTGCATGAGGTATTGTGTTTAAACATGAATGGTGGTGGTTGTAAGGCAGATTTCTGTTTCCTTAAGCTCCTTGTGAATCTGGTACCTAGAGACATATTCTCAGGCTTATGTCTTCATGTTATATGATCATCTATATGTCTAGATGTTATATATGAAATTTGGTGTCATTATGATATCTGTGTAGTAAGTTAGAACATATTTTGTATAGACTGTCCAGATTCGCGCAGAAACTGACCAGTTTCTGAAAATAATTTATTTCGGGCATTTAGAGATTTTATCAAGTTATTATGTCTTCACGGAATATGATCCCAACATGTCATATAATGTGTGTGATTTATTTCAGAATTTTTGGACGTGTATTATATGCTGTGGAGACCAATGTTTGGGGCTGGTTGCAGTAGATAGACTAATCTTGTATAAATGTGTCAAAGAGTTATTATGCATGGTGTGGGCAATATCAGGAGTTGCTGACTTCATGAAGAAGGCTTGTATATGTGTCAAGATGCTTTATATTTAATGGAGCATCATTGGTTGTTCTTGCAGATCTCGTAGATCGGACGCGCGGCGATCCAAGTACTAGTGAGTGGTTCGATCCAAGCCCTCGGGATGCGCTCGATGCACGTAGTCGTGCATCGCGCATCCATGGGGCTTCTTTGCACCCCTATTGTGTTAGATATTGCATGCTAGGGCTGTATGGCTAAGTATATTGTGTAGAACCCCCTTTTCTACCATATATCTGCATATGTATCATATTCATGTGTGAATTATTATTCTTGTGCGAGCCCTTCCTGTGTGGGCATGTGTGATGGGTGTTTATATGAATGTATCTCTTTTATGTTAGAGAATTTATTTAGCCTCTACTTGTCCTTTACACCATGTTTACAAGATTGGTGGGCGTTTAATTATCTCATGTTCGTAATAATAACTTAATAATCCTGTTTGTTGAGGATAGATGTGTGTATGATCAGTTTTAAGGTCATAATTGATAAAAGTAAGATAATAGTGGTGGTGATGTTCCTAGTAAGCTTGCATGGAGATTATTTTTATACACCGTTATTTGTATAGGTGTCTTGGCTGTCCTAATTTTTAGGTGGTGATAGTGGAGCCACCTTAGATGTTTAATTGATGTTTAAGCATGCTTAATGGTAGCCTTGGATAGTCAAAGAATCTTAAATATAGTTAAATCTTCATGTATAAGCTAATAGTATAATATGATGTTGGTTTGTATGTAAGGTTTGCATGTATGGTTGCAACTTAAGTAGAACCAAAATAATCTATTGGAATGTCATCCCTGCTAATAAGATTATAATTATGGGAAGTTATTATTGGTATGTGTTTAAATACAATGAATTGGTTTGGATGCATGGACTTTATGTTGTGATTAAAGGATGATATAATCTGCTCAAGACTTGCATTAGAAGGGATGAGTTCAACATTGATTGATCCCTAATTCCTTATCCGAGTGATGTGTTCAGTCAAAGACTTGCGGTCCATCATTGATGCAAATCGTGTATGCTTGTTAATGTTCAAGCACATTATGTGGTATTTATACAAATGTGAATGAGCATACATGCCTTATTTATAGTGTGTACAAGCCAAACTATCAATGGTAGAACTCGTGATGAATGGGTCTTTGATTAGTGGTTTGATCAACGCACTAGAGGAGCTCATATTATGGCTATGCGTGTTTTGTAGTACTTATAAAATGACATAGTTGTATCATTTATTACTGTCTTGTGGAATGATTGCTAGTCTAGGACTTGTATTGATTAACCTTCATTCTACTCACTTGTTCTATGTGAGAGGCTTGGAAGCCTAGAGTGTATTATATTTTGCTTGTATATTCAATTAATTGCACTCCTATATGTGTGTAGTCTTCTATGTAGTAGATGCTTAGCGGGATTTAATCATTGGTTGATGCATATAATTCCATGAGTATTGGTTTTGTTCAACTGTTACATGCTAGGTTATTTGGACATGTGGTCCATGCATCTCATTTGAAACTGAAAATTCTCCTATAATAATTGCGCTTGTTTCATTAATAGGACCTGCGTATGATAGGTGTTGGTATGATCTGTTGTTAGGATTATATGTTATTTTCAATGTGCAAGCGTAGTAGTGGATTGTTCGACATCCATGTGATACACTCTCATTAGAATTCAGGAGAATTCATTAGCATTGTTAATTGCTAGATGACTATTATTGATCCTTGAGGATCGTATTATGAGCGTGGAATGCTTCTCCCTTACCTCGTATCTGCGTTGAAGCTACCCGGCGTTGGAGTTATCCTGGTTTCTGCCGCTACATCATAGGAGGCCCAATGTGTATTTCAATACCTTTGTGGTTTCGTACCTATCTTGAAAGGCTGTCAGGAAGAGGGCTACCCGGGAGAGGGCTACCAGAAGGTTAAGGGAGTTAGCTAGTTGATTTCTATTTCCAATAGTCCCATGTCACCCCTAGGGGTGAGGGTGAGGGTAGGTTGGTGTCACGTTGTCACATGACATTTATACTGGGAATGCCTAAAGTATCAATAGTTTCATGTCACCCCTAAGGGTGAAGGTGAGGATAAGGTTGGAGTGTTTCTTCTCCATATCATCGTGCGTCAAAGCTACCCACCGTCGAAGCTTCCCTAGGTGGTGCTGCCGCATCGGGAGGCCGCCAGGGAGAGGGCTACCGGAGAGGGCTACCGGATGATATCGCGAACATGGAGTACCGTTTTCCAAATGTTCCTTCCTCCCCCCCCCCCCCCCCTTTTCGGGGTGTGGGTGAGGTAAGGTCACATCTCCACGTGACATTTATCTGTTTTGTTTCTCCCATATTTCTTTTACTTCGGGGGAAAAAGAATTTATAATATATTATCAATGTAGAGCTTGGATTCTTGTCACTCACTGAGCTTATAGCTCACCCCTCGTGTGTTATTTTTTCACCAGGGATTGGGTTGGCGTGGAGCTAGAGCATCTCTCTGGCGTGGCTCGTGCGTGGAGCGCTCCACCTTTCGGTTGGCGAGTACGTGATTGTCAGCAAACCTATTTTTCCTTGTATATGTATTAGTAATCGTGTTGTTGTACATATGCCTGTATTTAGACTAGACTTGGACTCTCACAGAACATTGTTTATGTATTCAGGTCTGTAATAATATTAATGATTTACAAACTTATTTATATTGTATACTTCCGCATTTTTAATTGGCTACCGCTTCCCTGTAGCCTTGTTATTCTATTTGATCCTTATTGGTTATTGTAGAATTGGTAACGCTCCGGGGATGGCCGCCTCGAGGTGTAACATGCCTGCCCCCCCCCCCCTAAATCATGTCTAGCTCCCCTTAATCACGCCTAGCCCGTCCAATCCCTCGCCTAATCCCAAAAATAAAAGAAAAAAAAAAACACGATCGAAAAATTGAAACATCACCTACCCTATCGGCTAATGGTGCAGCGAATTTTTCCAGTCCCTAGTAAGTCTCTATTGATTTTTTTGTCTCTCCTATCTCTTCTCATAATTTTTGAACTCATCTCATTCTCCCTCAATGTCTTCTCCCTTTTCTCCTTCTTTAATTCCACTAGAGTAATATTATATTAATTTTGTTGAAATAGACATGTACCAATAAATTATATCCATGTGTTCTTTATTTATAAATAGCATTCTTCATTTTAAATAGTAATATTGAAAAAATTAAAAAATAGATAGGCAGATAAATAATTTTAATATAATTACTAATTTAAATAATAAAATCTTAATTAAGCGTCACCTAGCCGTCCAGACAACTATATATTTGTCAAACAATGTATGAAGAAATTTCAAAAGAACTAGAATATGTAGACAATATTGTATCAAACATGTCCTTGACCATTTAGTATTCTTCAAATAAGATGTTAATATTAGGTTCCATAAATGTTAGCATATCTTTCCTAGCCAACCGGTTATTATCTAAATTTTTTTGATACATTTTTCTATTAACAGCACTAACATTGCAAAACTACGATCAGCATGCTTAAGCATATCTAATGTGTATTCCACTTTTTTTTTTTTTTTTTTTTTAAGAAAAGATAGGCATCCCGCCTCATTATATTAATGGGACTTAACTAATGTGTATTATGTTGATCTTGAAATAAAACATCCTTGATAGTTGATACTCCAAGTTAAAAAATTCATTTCATTCAATTTTTCAGTTTTACTTGGTTCTGTGCTCACAACTATACTACCCATTATAATAATATGAATTAAATAAAAATAGAAAAGACTTAGCCCATTTGTTTGAGTAAGCTGGAATAAGTTGAAATTAGTCTGAATAACCTTATTATGAATGTTTAGATGATTGAAATAAATGAGAATCCGTATACCAGAATTATTTGGTTATGGCATATGAATTTCAGCCAAAATTAAGTTATTTCTGATTATTCAAATAAAAAGAATATGAAAGCTTATTGTCAAATCAACTACGATTACTTCTTATAAATCAATTGTCATCATTTTTCACCTTTTATAAATTTTTATTCACATTTTATCGAAACAACAAAAACTTTATTGTTACATTTCTCAATGATAATAATTCAAAACACAACCATACACAAAATCACTCTATCTTTATTTATACTAGAATAATGATAAACCTTATAATAACGTAATTCTTGAACCAAACATGGGTTTAGGTTACCGAACTTAATTGGCTCAAACTACAATTGGGCCTCCTCTCACAGAACTTAGGCCTCCTTTTTGGGAAAATGATACGTCCAGATCCGATTATAGTCCACACCGGTTTTCATTTTTTTTTAAATCACACACTCTCCAAATGAAATGCATGCTATTATATGAAATGAATTATATATCGAGATATATTAGTGTATTTTTTTCAAGTTAAAAGAATGATAAAAAAATTTACTCCATATACTGTGATAGAACCTCATACACTATGATAACGCAATATATACAATGTTATCATAGCGTATGGAGTTGTAAAACGAGTTACAAGACAACGTTTGGTAATGCGATTGCAAAACTGATTTTCTGCAATCGCTGGGTTTAAAACTTGTGGGAGGTGAAAATATCCTCCTCCTTGAATGAGCCGGACTCGAAGACAGTCCGGACTTGATTTGAGTAGATCCACGAAGAGACGATGATTAGGGTCTGCCGTGGAGGGATTGATGAGGTTTGTCTGGATTGAACCTGATGTAGATCAGGCCGCCTACGTATCCTTTTGAAGGGATCAAACCACATGTAATTCCTTTTTGACGAGAACCTCCGACGGTGAAACTCAATCTCCAAATGAGATTTTAAGCTTAAATTCTGGGTTCTCTAGTTTTTTGGGGAAGAAGAAGAGTCTCTTTCTCTCCCCTCTCTGTCCATCCCCCTTTAATGAAGGGGATACCTTCCTATTTATAGTGGGAGGGGGTGTGCCTATTGACATAGAGGTGTGAGCATATCATGGGATGAAATCTTCCACGTCGCTCTTGGATCGGTCAACACGTGAGATCTACTTTTTGATAGCTTATTACAGCCACTGTGTCAGGAATATTCCTTGGGATTTCTAATATCTCGCCAATGCCTCGCCGATGCGAACTCCGTGCTTTTGATTCAAGTCGGACACGAGTTATGCCTTCATTCACCCAGGTCTGGTCGGAAGTCCGACTAGACTGTTTATTGGCCCGATTTGAGATGGTGGTGTGTTATGACGGAATGTGATGGTCGGGGCGGTATGACCTTTTAAACTGATTCTAAGGTGTGACAGATTTTGGTTTCTACAAAACCAATTCTGCAGGAAGCTGCCTCCCCCAGCTTTCTCAAATCGCAGTTTTTGGACACTATTTTTCTAAAATCTGTTTAGGAAACTGCGATTGTAAAACTGTTTAGTTACACGATTACAGAACTAGCTTCTTGCAATAGCAAAAACTGCGTAATTGCATTACAAACGCTGGTGTATCGGAGCTCCTTCTTGTGGATTCTCCCTTGATGGATTCTGGTCCTCTTGTGAACCACCTATGTGGGCCTCTGGAAGGACACTGGGTCTCTTGTGGTGGGCCTCGCTAGTGGACCCAAAACTTGATGGTGATTGAATCTAAGGGACCATCTATAATATGATGGACCTCCTTAAATGAGAGAGTGGTATTACACACATTTGTTTTCCAGTATCAAATATATCAAATATAGTCTTATTTATCCTATTACCCTCGTATACTCATAATAACAAGGTATATACATCATTAAAAAAAATTTCCCTTTCTATATAAGTGATACAATTCATTTTATTGAAGTATATATTTCACTTTTATAAAATTACACACCTAATTAGATGATGTAAATGATTTAAGAAAAATTAAAACATGTGGATACTGTATTTTTTGCTGTAAAAAAAAAACTTAGTGTAACATTTTTCCTAAATGAAAACAATTGTGGGATTGGAAAATGATATGTCCAGGTCCTGATGCATCCTCATTCTAAGTCCACACTGGTTATTTTTAAATTATATATTCTCCTATTGAAGTACACAATGTTAATTTTATATGAAATGAACTATATATTGAAATACAATGGTATATTTTTTGCTTTGAAAAGATAAAAATATTTTTTGCATTATACTCCACTAATACATCAATTCAGATGAGTTCATACTTTGTTTTTTTAATAACATTACATTTCATTAACTAAGTATTTATATGTAAATCAAAAGTATGCATGTATCATTTTCCTAAATAAAAGGTTTTTTCGTTGAGCATTGATACACTAAATATCTTTTGTAGTCCCATCTACAGTCATCAAATTACAATTGCAATGTATGAAATAACCTAACAGAGTATAATATTTTATTATTATGTTTGTTTATATTTTATTATAAAAATAAAAAATATACGCATTCAATTGAGATAAACATGTGTATCATCTTTTTTAAAAGAAAAAAGAATAATTCATTTTATTTTTATTTTTCTGTGTGAGGGTTGTATACAAGTCTACCATAGAAACGTCAGAAGCGGGTCTAAATGGGACGACGACAAACGTAAATTTTTTGACAAAACAACGCTCTCAAAGTGCGAGGTTGAAACCCACGGACCCTTGTTGATTGGACCATTTTTTGTTGTTTTTTTGGCACACTGTAGTTGCCTCCATTATAGTCAAGCAATCACTCCGAAACTATCGATTGCGACAAGAACGATGATTTTTTCTAATGGTTGCACATATACTGATAGAAAAAAATCCAAATAACCCACTTAGATTATTTCTGGTCAGGGTCGGCCCTTTTATTAGATGACTTAAACAATTGCCCAAGGCTCCAGATGCATAAATATTTTTAAATTTTTATTTATTTATAAATAAATTCAGATATTGATCAATAATAACTTAACACATTGTAAAAAAATATTTATTTTTTTAAAAAAATTAATAGTCATTTTGATGTATTTAAAAAGTAACGAATAAAAAATTGACAACATTTTATGATACTTAAAAAATAGCAAAAAATAAAATTATATGACTAATAAATTGAAAAACTTTTTTGAATCCTAAAAAAATGGAAATATGAAACGGCAAGCCCTAAAAAAGTGGCTTTTCCATAATGTTCTATTATTCTTTTCATTCTATTTCTTCTTTATTACAAAAATATTATTTTTTTCACTCTATTTCTTCTTTATATAAATTTTTTTCTCTCTTTTGACTTCTTGTTTGTTGTAAATAAAAAAAAATTTATGTG
Organism: Acorus calamus; assembly: GCA_030737845.1. Classification (NCBI taxonomy): domain Eukaryota; kingdom Viridiplantae; phylum Streptophyta; class Magnoliopsida; order Acorales; family Acoraceae; genus Acorus; species Acorus calamus. The sequence continues at coordinate 16,768,222 of CM060859.1, read as the reverse complement.
GTGTGAACAATAAGGAACAAGACATTCTTTTATTTGAATCAAATAAAAACTTAAATATAAAAACTTTATTAGTAATTTTGCATCTAAAAATCTAGAAGAATGATATTTAAGTAAAAAATTAGTAATTTAAAATTAAAATAAGTATTATTTAATCGCCTTAGGCCTCATAATATATCGAGCCGGCCCTGTTTCTAGCTTGCTCTTCAGGACCACCTGCTCATAAAAGACTACTGTTTTAATTGGCGCCCACTGAATCCTATTACGTGCGCCTCTGTAATTTGGATTGGGACACCACGGCGCACGTCCTGCAACAGTGCTATTTTGCTCAGGTTTGGATGGCCGTGGGCATCCCGACGGGCGTGGTGCAGAGACTTCAAGAGCTGGTTGATATGTGGCGGGTGGGTTGCCACTTGCGTAGCACTTCAAGGCTGGAGGGCACGGAACGCCCTCATTTTCAGGGGTCTGCAGGAATACATGGAGAACGTGCGCGACGAGGCGGAAGTCTTGTTCTGCCTCTGGGGGTAGCATCTTGGGGGATTCCGTTCTCTGTGGCTTTGCGAGGGGTCATCACCTTTTCGGGGTAGCGGCCTGCATTGTGTCCGACTTGGGGCGTCCAGGGTGGCAGATCCCTCTTCTGCTATGCCTGAGATGCCTTGGCGTTTTTCCTAGTTCTCTATCATCTTCCCACCTTTTTATTTGAGTTAATTTACCTCTATTTGTTTTATCATATTCAAACTATGTACTACGCATTTCCTATAATAGATTAGTGGTACATACTCAAACCCCACCCCCCCCCCCCCCCCTCCACATTGTCTGAAATCTATATAACCTTTTTCCATAACTCTTTGAAAATATCAATATAAATTCAAACAACTCATTGAGTTAAACTTCCGTTGACAGATGAGAAATATTATATGAATATTCTATTTTGTTAACCCTAACTGAAAATATAATATACCAAAAAAATTTTACAAAATGTTAAAAATGCTGAAAATCTTCTGTACATGATGATTTTATCTTTCCGGATAGATTATAAAACTCTATTTAGATAAATAAAATTAACATTTATATAAGATTTTTCACATTTTTAATCCATTGTAGGGGGTTTTTGATATATTATATTTTCAATCAGGGTTAATCAGGCAGAATATTCATAGAATAATATTAATTTGTCAATGAAAATTTAACTTAGAAGATTATTTAGATTTAAAGTTTTTTTTGAGAAAGTTATATGGACTTAAAAAAAAAGGGGTTATTTGGATATTACCCATATTTATTATTAAAATATTTTGATCAATTTTTGTCCTACTGGATTTTTATTTTGGGCAATTAGCACTTTTAGCCCCTGAAATTTGAAAATTTGCAAAAATAGCCCTGGCCGTCGAATATTAGCAAAAACTAACCCTGGTGAGAGATTATACTAATCCATCTCCCGTGTTAGCAAATTCGAAACGGGGGGTTGGGTTTGACTACTTGAGACGGCATATATATATGCCGTTTCCTTTAGTTTTTTTTCTTTCGTTTTTTTCCCTTTTTGGTTTTTGTTCAAATATAATCATGTATTTGATACAGTGTATAATCCTGCTTGAACATAGATGAAAACATATGAAAATGCTGTTGGAATGAAATAAAACAATTTAAAAGAAATAAAACAGAAGTTATATAAATTACAATCACTTCATTTTCTGTTTGTGCATGAAAGATCATATATATAAACATATATTGTGTCCCATATATACAGTCATCCAAAAAACTTAAGGAACCCTTTCTTTTTTGCTTTTCTTGGAGCAGGAGGTGCTGATGAAGAGGGTACGTCTGTGGCTGTAGAAGATGGCGCAGCTGATTGAGACGGAGTGGTAAATGGTTCACCCGATCTCCGACTGGAAGTAATAGAAGTGCCCCAAATCCTGCGTGGCCCACGAACGTATGTCTGGAGGGTCATATGTGGAGCCTGATCTGAAACTGTAGCTGGTTGTGGTGGTTGCTCTTCCAATTCTGGCTCCAGTCGTACCTCATCAAAGAACTCGTCAATAGTGAATTCAATATCTTCTACTGCTCCAAATGCACTATCATCTATGACATCTCTTGTATAATCATCATCATCTGTATCTGCACTGGAGGTACTCGCTGGCCCCATCATCGCCTCTGCATAATCACGTGCCACAGCTATACGTCCCCACTCATCATAATTGGGGTACAACACCAACCCCCTTGCAAGCACCTCAGTAATATTCTGTGTAAGTCCCCCCTGTTTATGAGATATGACATTATAATAAGTGGTTATAAAATAATTTATCGCTTTATACAAATGTAACAAATGTCCAAGAAATTATCGAATGTTGTGCGACATAGCCTGGAGGGTGGTGTGGGGGTGGTGGAGGTGTGATATGTCTGACTGTTCTCTCCCAATACCACTCCATATATCTCCTTGAACTTTTGGTCTGATGCAACTGGTGGATGTGATCCAAGCGGTGATCCCAACGCTCGATGAAATTTTGGTGGTATACCATCCAATTAGTATCCTGTTTACCTCGTTTGTTTACCCGGTCGATGACCTCTACAGTAGATGGTATGTCTTGATGCACTCCAAATTGACGTGTCACTCGATCAGGCACGTGCATCTCCACAATGTCAAAGCAAATAAGTGGGACCCTGGCCAACCATAACTCCATGTGATCCAAACACATTGGTGGTAGTATCTCATATGTCCCAAGATAAGGCTGCCAGATAACCTACCAAAAATCCATGATGAGACTATTAGTATGACAATCTCAGTTGTATATATTTTGTGTGCGATGTAATAATAATGTTTGAATCACCTGTGACTCAAGCTGGTAGTCCAACTGTGCTCTATAGTAAATCAAAACTCGTGAATTTTCATCAAATCTCTGAGTCACCTTCCACCTGATAGTGAGGAATTTAGTAAAATCTGATCATCGCAGTCTTTGATAATAGAAGATGAAAAAAATGTATTACCTTGCTCCCAAAGGTCTATCTCCAAGCACAAAATCTGAGTCATGCAAATCCGGTCGTCCAACGTGTAATCTCTCCCATGACCATATCTGTCAGAACAAACAAACAAACATTATGGTCGATAAGTGTTAAAAAAAAGAATGTTCTACATCAAAACTTGGAGTTTTCATATTACCTGTAGCAGCGAATAAAATCCATGAGATCCTGCAGACGTCCTCTCTCCAAGCACACTACCCTTGTACAGCGCTCTATACAAGTGTGCCAACGCAGCTGCACCCCAAGAATAAGAACCAGCATCATCCAAATCTCCCAGTAGATAAAGATAGCATGCGTGTATCTTATTTCTTGTGCCATCAGCGAAGATGGTTGATCCAATAACAAATAGGATATATGCACGTGCATACTGCTGGAGGATGTCGTCGTCTAAATCAATATCTGGTACGATGCTGAAGGTTTCTTTAAGCCATGCCAGATAAATTCTACCACCCTTGATCTTTTCTGCAGGGGGGGCAACACCTAACAGCTCCTCACAAACGGCTCCCCAGTCATCGCAGTCTGTGATACCGGTCACGGGCTTGCCATCAATAGGAAGCCCAGTCAGAACAGCAACATCCTGAAGTGTGACGGTCATCTCGCCATGTCGCAGATGAAATGTGTTAGTTTCTGGTCTCCATCTTTCTACGAGTGCTTGTAACAGTCGATGATCTGATCTGGTATATCCCATCTGCGTCAAATAGTAAAATCCGGATGCCCTCACGTATGGCTCGATGCGTGGATCCATGACCCAGTGACGCAATGCCACCATGTGGATCGTGAACTTCATGGTATCGGTCTGTGTCAAATTGAATCAGTTCGTTAAATAAAACAAATGTAAACCAAAATAATCACACAAGAGATAATGAGATTCTTCTGGATATACATGTCCCTGAAATCCAAGATGAGACCTATGAGATCCCTGATAATACAGCAAATCATCCACAACGAGTCCATGCCACTCACGTATCTCCATCACCTGTATTCCCTGTACACAAATTAATATATACTCGTACAAATGGATCATGAATTTATCATCATATGATATTGAATTTAGCAATTTATACCAGCATTTGTATTTTTGAGTGGACATTTATTTTTTCTATGACCTTTCTGGTGACAAGTTGAACATGTATATCTTAGGCTAGGATCCCTGGAATCCATATGCATACGTCGGCGAGTTGACACGGGGCGTCTCGCTTGTCTCCTAATTTTCGGTGGGATGAAGATAAGATCATTTTCTGTAGGAATTGGCTATCGACTTTTATCATCAACAGAGTGGAATCGGGGTTCATATGTGTGTATATATGCCTCTGAAGAAAGCCAATGTGACACATATCTCCCAGGACTGATACGAGCATACCCGCAAGCCGCTATGACATGTGCACATGGATAGTGAAACAATTTCGGAACATGACATTGACAATCTGCATGGTCAGAATACAAGAAGACAATGTACATAACAGCATTCTTGTCTTGGACATTGAATTATGTCCTATCAAGTCTTCTTACAAGCATCGCCCTCGCATCATGTGCAGTCCTCTCCAAACGCTGGTGCATAAATGGCACATGTTCACCCGACATGCCCTCGGCCGACTCACGCCTCGTATAAAAATACTCTGACACCCGTATGAATGTCTGTTGTAATATAGCAGTGACTAGCAATCCTCTGACACCTTTCAATACACTGTTCATGCTTTTTGCTCTATTGGTGGTCATCGTGCCATGACCGTCGTCATAACAAAGGGCCCATTTTTGTGGAGGAACTTGATCAAGCCAAGTGCGAGCTTGGGGGGAGGCACTAAGAATCTTTCGCATTTCGTCAGCAAATTGATTTGGACATTTCAAGGTGGCAGCCCTCCACACCTGGTCACTTAACTCCTTTAATTTTACAGTTTTTTTGAAGTTGTCTATCATGTGTCTCATACAGAAACGATGGTGCCATGTCACATCTTCTTCCCCGATCTCAGCCATAGCTGCTATGATACCCAAATGCCGATCAAAAATGACACACACGTTGTTTATACAACCAATGGAAAAGAACAAGTGCCAAATGAAGAAGGTCCAACTGCTTCTGTTCTCAGATTCAACTATAGCAAAGGCTATCGGAAGCAACCCATTTTCTGCATCGCAAGCAGTGGCTATGAGGAGATTTCCTTTATATTTTCCATATAGATGTGTTCCATCGATGCAAAGTAGTGGACGACAATGTTTGAAAGCCTCCAAGGCTGGTCCGAAAGCCCAATAAACACGTTCAAACTGTCGGATCGGTCTGCCCATGTTATTCTCTTGTATGACAGGGCCTTCGAAGACCACATCTGTTCCTGGATTAGACCTCATTAGGGCATCAACATATAAAGGCAACTCAACATATGACTCCTCCCAATTTCCAAATATCCTCTCCATAGCTTTCCATTTGGCACGGTGTGCCTTTGAATATGATATTGTGTAGTGATGATCAGCACGTATCCTGTCCATTATCTCAGTAGGACTGATTCTCAAATTATGACGAATCGTTGGAATAATCAACTGTGAGATATAATCAGAAGTAAATTGTCTATAGTTTGAACTGAGTAGAGGATCCAAGCATGTATGAGGAACTCTCAGAGTTGAAATCTTAAACATTTGTGAACCACCGACCCTCCTCGCATATAATCTCCAATTACATTCATCATTTATACACTGAACGACGTATTTTCTGCATTTGATTTCACCACCTGACATTGTACACATTTCTTTATGCTCCAAGTTCGGACAGCATTAATGAGTGACTTCTTATTCGCAAAAAGCTGACCAACCTCCAGTTCATTACACGAAGAAGATCCGATTTCATAGATGTGTGGATGAACATTTTCTGTCACCGCTTGCTCCATAAGCTCATGTGTAGGATACATTTGAGGAACACTATATTCATGGATGGCAATTGTCTCCACATTATGGTCATCCTCAGTATCAGGTCCTTCTACCCAGTAATCTCCACGATCCTCTTCTCCTTCTTCGGTATCTTCTTCTTCGGTATCCCCTCCTTCAGGATCTTCTTCTTCTTCATTGTTTACTTGAATTCCCTCTCCAAAATGGGTCCAACTCATGTCATGAAATGGGGACCTATAAATACAAATAGACTATACTTACACATATGAATACTCCCACAAAAAACAATCTATAAATACACAATACTTACACATGTGGTATGTTGACACTCCCATGGGCATTGGTGAGTGTTGCATCAATCAAATCTTCTTGGGTACACGGAACGAACGATGACCCTGAAGGTTGATACGGATCACGAACAATGGAGGGATATGAATCTTCTGCATCATAATTCATCGCACCACGACGCATTTGTAGGATCTCTTCCTTCTCTAACCATATTTGAATGACATGCACGTGCTTTGGGTACAACATTATCATCACTTTCACACCCATATCATCTTCGAGAGGGGCACCTAAACTCTTTCCATCGTGAGTGGGATGCACATCACTCATGGACAATTTGTACCGACTTGGATCGGTATCCGTCAAATGGTACATCATTTGGAGTAAATCGACATAAGAGATCCTCTTATTTATGATGGTGGTTTTCCTAGTACCACCTTCATAATGAAGTATCCTCACGTTGAACAATCCTCCCGTTAAAAGAGTACATTAACGGGACATCGGATTTCTTTACCATCTAAACCACAAACTATTCAACTTAGTAAATATATTTGTAAATTGATAAAATAAAAATTCATCCAACCCCTACAAATTAAACACCATCACATTCATGCAACACAAACAAAGTATATTTCCTAAATGGCCTTTGAATTTTTTAAAATGTTTTATAAGATCCCATCAAATTTTTTCCTAAGGATTTTGAATTTTTTTTAAAAAGTTTTGTATGATTTTTCAATTTTTTTTAAGATTTAAAATTTTATTTTAACAAATAGGAAATTTTAAATAAATAAAAAACCATCAAAAAAATTAACATTTAACATAACCAAACATCATACATTATCCATGTACTAAATAAATTCAACATTCAACATTTAGGGTTTTGATAAAAAAACAAAATATTAATCAATAAAATGAAAATAATTGATAAATAAATAAATAAATAAATTCAAGAACATTTAGGGTTTTGATTTTTACCTTTGGCTTAAAGTTGTTTATGCTGTTGAATGGTGATTTTTGGGGCTTGGCAGAAGTGAGTGAGTAGAATCAAGAGAGGAAAATGAGTGAAGTGAGGCGGGGACGGATTATATAAAATCCGCACCCCGGAGACGGCATGTATATATGCCGTCTCCTTTAGACGGCATGTATACATGCCGTCTTACATGTAATTTTACACCCCGGCTCTCTTTTTTTTGAAAAAAAATTAACACGGGAGACGGATTATATATATTCCGCCTCCAGTATAATCTCTCTTCGGGGCTAGTTTTTGCTAATATTCGAGGGGTATGGCTATTTTTGCGAATATTCATTTTTTCGGGGTTAAAAGTGCTAATTACCCTTTTATTTTCTTCCCCCTCTCCCAACCACCAAACATGTCAGCAAAATCAACACTTAAAAATGTGGACTCACTCAAAACAACTTCACAAGATATGTTTCATTTCTTAAAACTAATTTGCCTCCGAAGATGCTCTGTCCCCTCTCACTCACCTTCCTCTCCATCCTCCTCATCCTCGTTGCCTCGAGATTCGCGCGCTCGCTGATCTGGGTCCCGTGGTCCATCGAGCGCCGCCTCCGCCGCCAGGCGGTATGCGGCCCCTCGCGCCACCTGATATCCGGAAACGCAGGCGACATCCAGTGGTTGATCGCCGCCGCCAACAAAGCCGAGCCGATCCACGAAGGCTTCGACCACGGCGGTGTTGTGGGGCGGGTCTTACCCACTATGAGCTCTGGACGAGGCTTTACGGGAAGAGCTTTCTGTTCGGGTTCGGGTCGAAGCCGCGGTTGGTGGTGACGGAGCCGGAGCTGATAAAGGAGGTGATGCTGGACCGGCCGGGTCGTTCGAGCGGATTAGGTTCAACCCGCTTTTGAAGCATCTCTTCGGGGAGGGGCTGGTGGTAAGCCTATCAATTATCCGAAAAAATATTCGTATCCGATTCGAATCCGTATCCGAAAATGCAGAAAATATCCAATATCCGAAAAATCCGTATCCGTATCCGAAAAAATTATCCGTATCCGAAAATTTTTGAATCGGATACGGATATGCCTGTATCCGATCCGAACAATATCCGTATCCGACGAGTCATTTTAATAATTTTTTTATTAATATATTATAAGGTTTATTTTCAACCCTCGGATTGATAGGGCAACACACACTTAGGGTTCCTTGACCAAAGAAAAACAAAAATATGGCCGACTTTCTCTCTGCGGCTCTCTCATTCTCTTCTTTGCTTCCCTCTTGACAAAACACAACACACAATTAGGGTTTAGGTTTATTCTCTCTCTCTCTGCGGTTCTCCGATTCTCTTCTCGAGCTTCTCTCTCTGCTGCTCTCTCATTCTCTACACACACACACACTCACCGATTTTCAAGGCCACAAAGAAAGGGGCTTTCACGGACACGAAGAGAGGGTTTCTGATGCTCGGCTGCTCGATCCGAAGCACTTCGGTTTTGGATCTCGCAAGGATTTGGTGAAGTTGTGAGGGTTTCATGCAACGAAGTCATGATAGATTATCAATTTTTTTTTGTACTGATTTGGCTTTTGTTATACGGATTTCTTTTCAAAAGTTTTATTTGAAGTTCCTCTTTAGATTCTGTGTTCCAGGTCTCTCTTACAAACCATTGATCAAATCTAAATGATTCATATGATATTAGTGTGATTTAAATCCAGATTTGATGTGTGTTTGTTCATGGGTTTTAATTCAACATTTGGTATCAAATCCAAAACACACACATTTGGATTTGATTTGGGTTTTTTTGGTTTGGGATTTTTTTTCATTTGCAAGGATTTACATGTTCTGATTTGAGATGTAAGTTTAGTTTTATTTGAGATTTCTAGGAACTTTATTTTGATTTAAATAATTTGTTTAATGTATACATGCTCAAATTATGTTTGATGCAAAGATAAAATCTAATTATATGTTATTTAGTTTCGGATATTTCGGATAATTATCCGAATCCGAATCTGAAGGTTCGGATCAGATACGGATATCGATTTTTAATATCCGTCGGATACGGATACGGATACGGATATTCATATTTTTTTCGGATACGGATACGGATGTAGACAGATCCGCTCCGTATCCGTCTGATTGACAAGCTTAGCTGGTGGGGTTGGATGGTGCAAAGTGGGTGCAGCATAGGACGGTCATCAGCCCCGCTTTCAACATCGAACGCGTCAAGGTTCATTACGACACCCTTCTATTATTATTATTATTTATTTATTTATCCTGGCTTCATTTGAATAGAGGTATGAGTTATTTTTAGGTAAATAATTATTTTAGTGTAAACAAAGAATAATTCTTTTTTTTTGTTTTACTGTGTTTTTAATTATTTTTATTCAAAAATGTAATAATAAATTTTTTGTTATTCGATTAATCATGAATAAATTGTGAGTAAAAAGTAAACAAGATGTAAATATAGATTTATGAAAGAAAAAAATTGATTGGCATGTGAGCCTTCATTAATAAGAGATGATAACATGTAATTTGATATGTGAGTCATTTATACCAGTGGAATAGATTGTTTGAAATAATATAATTCTACATATCTGAAATATCAATGTCAACTTATTCTCACATATCTTGACATAGCTAAGTGAACAATTTTATAATAAATCGAGTAAATTTTTTCGTCAAATTAATCTTTAACTATACACACACGAAAAGTAAAGAAAAAAAAACAATTTTCATGGTTACGTGTACTGTATTCTCGGGCTCGGATCCGGTCAGTGCTCGACTACGGTCAGTTCGGTCAGTACCGAACTGCACCACGTTCAAATCGAACTGCACAACAAATTGTTGGGTATATTTTTTTACTTTCTTATTGGATTCAATCAACTATTGGAGAAAATATGAATTCCTAAGTATCATCAGTATCCAATAAGAGAGTAAAAAATATACCCAACAATTTGTTGTGCAGTTCGATTTGAACGTGGTGCAGTTCGGTACTGACCGAACTGACCGAAACGGGGCCTGACCGAATCCGTCTCTGTATTCTCACGGTCAGAATTAAATTTGACTTTTTTTTATGCATCTTTTGTTACATGTTGAAATAAAAGAAAAGGAACTAAAAATAAGTGTAGGTAGAATATTATCCTATATTACATATAATTTGTTTAGCCAGAATAGCGTTACCTATGGGAAAAGTCATTTTTTGAAGAGTTCTTTAGTCAATTGTATAATTTGTGTAAACTTTTATCCATGAAAGGAATGCACTGCGAATGAAAATTATTCCTCAATGTGAGCTATTGATATTCAAGATAAAAGTGATTATGGTTCAAACATTAGAGACTGTATCTTGTGTAAAATGCCACTAGAATGGATCAGTTAAAATGCCACTAGAATGGATCAGTGATTACAGATTCTAGGGCCTTTTTTATGTGAAACGTGGAGTATTGAATATAATTTTCTTCTCATTTTAAGGTTATTATTTGACATATCATAATTGCATAATGAGATGGGCAAGGTTGGGTGCAGGCCCGGCCTTGGGTGTAGGCCTAATAGACAGCTGCCTAGGGCCCCACCCAGGGAAGGGCCCCAGAAAGTGCTACTTCTGTAGTTTTGTTTTATGGGCCTCCTTTGGTCCACTACAAAGTATAGTTATTTTAACTCATTCAAAGCTCCATCCAATGGTAAGAAAGCAATCAATCCAACAATCCCAACCATCCAAAAAAGAAAAAAAAATCCAAGGCTCAAATGGAAAGAATAAATACAATCAATCACAATCATCCAATGGTCATAAAAAATTATACATAAATAAAATTTTAAAATCTCATTTGAAATGGCAATATCACCCTCTCTAGCCCAACGTTTTTTTCATCCTCTCCATTGGGGTTTCTCATAATCTCTCTCTCTCTCTTTCTCTCTCTCAAATTTCAACAATTCCAAAGTCAAAAGAAGCAAAATTTAAAGATTTTACAATAAATTGATCTCTATTATAAGGTATTTAGCTCCTTTTTAAATCTTAGTTTTGTTTAATTTATTTAATTAGATATATGTATTTTTATAATTATATTCACATATTCTTATTAAATCATTTATGAAATTATAAAGTTAGCATAAAAATCTCATTTTTTAAGATGATAAATTGAAATTTTCTAATTAGAAGAAAAAAAATCATTCGTTCATGTTCTTTTAAAAAAGAGGGGATGAACAAAATAAATATAATCCTTGAGGTGTAATTTTTTTTTTTGTAAAACTTCTAATAAAAACTGACAATTTATTGGGTCATATTTAAACAAGATTTTTTTTTTGATAGATTGATAGGACCCTATTTTAAAAAATCGCCTAGGCCTCAACCAAAATTTTAAATTTTAGGGCCGGCCCTGGTTGGGTGCCAGCAATTGTGACCAGTACTCTGAAGATGTTGGAGGGGTGGGGGAGAGGCAGTAAATGTAGGGAATTCGAACTCGACGTGCACAAAGAGCTCCACAACTTCACCGCCGACGTCATCTCCCGGGTGGCCTTTGGGAGCTGCTTTGAAAAGGGGAAGCAAATTTTCCAAATGCAGGAGGAGCAGATGCACCTCGTCTCGATCGCCCTTAGAAGCATATACATTCCAGGATTCCGGTGAGTCCTCCTTTGAAGCAAAGTAAGTCATATATTAGTCAATCTTCAGTTTAGAGTTCAGACTAACTAAATTTAGTCTAATCTATTATTGCTAAACAGATTCCTGCCCACTAAGAGGAACAGAAAGAGATGGCAATTGGACAAAGAGATACGCAGGTTACCACGAAACCTGATCGAGGCCAATGGCGAAGCAAGCGAGAACTCAAAGAACCTCCTTGGATTGATGATTTCCTCAAACAAAAGCCAGGAAGACAAGAAGGACCGGATGACAATTGAAGATATCATCAACGAGTGCAAGACATTCTACTTCGCGGGGAAGGACACAACTGCCAACCTCCTGACATGGGCGCTTCTCCTCCTCGTGCTCCATCAAGACTGGCAGAGAAAGGCCCGTGAAGAGATTTTTCAAGTCTGTGGTGGCCACCATGAGCCACCCAATGCAGATCATCTGAGCCACCTCAAAATCGTCGGTTTGGTTTCCCTAACTCTGTTTAGTTGAAGCTCATCCATTTCAGATTGATGTTTGATGACCTTATTTTTACAGTTGGGCATGATAATCAATGAAACGCTGCGACTGTACCCTCCGGCTGTGTTCTTGATGAGGCAGACAACCAAGGATGTAAGGCTGGGTGGTCTTGAGATCCCTTCAGACACACAACTCTACATGCCAACGATCACCGTCCATCGCGACACTCAAATATGGGGTGAAGATGCACACCGGTTTGATCCTTCGAGGTTCATTGAGCAACGGATGCACCTGGCCTCGTTTTTCCCGTTCGGGCTTGGCTAGAGTATTTGCGTTGGCCAGAACTTAGCACTTGTCGAGGCGAAGATCGCGTTGGTGATGGTACTCCAGAGGTTTTTTCTTGCTATCTCGCCATCCTATGCCCATGTGCCGATGCCGCTGCTCACACTACAATCTCAGTTTGGAGCTCAAATACTTTTGCGTAAGATCTAGGCTTGAAAAATCTGGTGTACTATGATGCAATTGAGATCACCATTTGAAAGTGATTGAGCTTTTACTTCAGGCTGCCATGTTTAAATTGATCTCTGTAGTGCTTTGCTATTCAGTATTAAAAAAAAGAAAGGGAAATGTTACACTCAAATCTATTTTAGAGTCCAAAACGCAGAGCGCTGATCATATACCCCCTATAATGTTAGAATACAGTTTAGTCTTGAAAGAAGAGTTTCACTGTCACATGTAGAAAATCCAACCAAAAGGGTCAGACAGCATCAAAAAGCATGGAGAACCACACAATTAGATACCTGCCGTTAAAATTTGAAAGAACTAAAACATCACAGATTACATACTTGAAGTTGAGAAAAAAAAAACTTAAAAACAAGCTCACATCTACATCTACAGCATTTATTAGTCTTCCACCCTGAGCATGCTCTGTTACAACAGATGGGAAACTCTCCTCACTCAAACCTTCCACAACTTTCTTCTCCGACCACCACCACCTCCTCTCTGCCCCTCCTCCCATTCCTCCTCCCTCTCACGCTCTCCTTCCTCCCCGCCTTCTCCCTGTCCCCTCCACTCCTCCCCTTCCCTCTGCCTTTGCTCCTCTTCTTCTCTCCTTGTCTCTTCTTCCTCTTCTTCCTGCCTTTGCTCTTGCTCTTCTCTCCTTTCCTCTTCTTCTTCTTTTTCTTCTTCTTCTTCTTCTTCTTCCCTCTGCCTCTCCCTCTGCCTTTGCTCCTCTTCTTCTCCCCTTGCCTCCTCTTCCCTCTGCCTCTGCTTCTCTTCTTCTTGACTTCTTTCCTCCTCCTCCTTCTCCCTCTGCCTTTGTTCTTCTTCTTTCTTCTCCCTCTGCCTTTGTTCTTCTTCTTCTTCCTTCTCCCTCTGGCCTTGTTCTTCTTCTTCTTCCTTCTCCCTCTGCTGTTCTTCTTCTTCTTCTTGTCTCCTAGCCTCTTCTTCCTTCTCCCTCCTCCTTTGCTCCTCCTCTTCTTGCCTTCTTCCTTCCTCTTCTTCCCTCTCCCTCTGCTTTTGCTCCTCTTCCTCTCTTTTCCTCTGCTTCTCTTCTTCCTCTTCTTGCCTTTGCTTTTCTTCTTCTCTTCTTTTTGCCTCCTTCTCTTCCCTCTGCTGCTCCTCCTCCCTCCTCTTAGCTTCCTCCTCCTCCTCCCTCCTCTTCTCCTCCTCAGCTTGCCTTTCCTTCTCTTCCTCCGCCTCCATCTGTTTCTCTGCCGACTCTGCACACGAGGCACACTCAAGTATGATAGACTCCTCTGTGATGCCAAGAACTCCCTCACTGTTGTCGCGTTCGATGCACTGAACGACATCGCCAATATATCAGGATCAATCGTCTGGAACACGGACCTCCTGCCAGCCAAGAACTGCGGACGGTTCTTCCTCGCCATGGTGCTGAAGCCCATGAACACAAGCGAGTCATCATTGAATGACATTTGCGTCATTGGGAAGAACCTCGGGACGACGAACACGTCTCCCTCCTTCACCTTGAACCTCATATTCCTGCACTTTGGCACCTCGCTATCATTGGACAAAGGGGGGTTCTCACCGGGGCACACCACTTGCACCATGCCCTGACCATACGTTACGATCGCGATCTCATTGGCTCTTGGATTCCAGTGTGGCCCCATCATGGACCCCTGTAAAAGTTTCATAACACAAGCAAAGAATTAGAAGTACTTCCAAGTAGTAGTACCACTTCTAACATGGATGAATGAGACGCTAGTTCACCTTGGTAAGGTTCACCATGAAAACACCAATGTTGGACCCCTTGAGTGCATGCAAGTCCTTGCCTGTCACAGCCAGGCTCCAGCCATTACAGTTCTCGAAATCGGGCTTCCTGGAGAAGAGATTGAATGTCTTTGTCTTCTTCTTCTTCTTGCTCTTGTTGGGATCCTCATCAGCTGCAAGTGCCCCGCGACGTCCGCCAATGAGCGCTTCCAAGATGTTCTTCTTCCAGTTCAGGCTGTCCTCGCCGCCACCCTCCTCTTGGGTCTCGTTCTTTTTCGAGTATGGTACTATTGATGGAGGCGCTTCACAGACTTGATTTTTTGAATGACTTCAGGAGAGACCTTCAAAAACAGTGATGCTTCAATCAATAGAATTGAACCAGTTTCATTATCATTTTGCATAGTTCAGACTTAATAACTCTAAAGATTTAACAGTTAAGGAATCCAAGACAACATATCAAAAGCATTATCAAGTGCATTCTCACCCTGAAAGCCATCTGTAGAACCATATCATCAAATCCTCTAACCATGTCGGAAAGGTTCGAATATGGGGTCACGTAGGCCTCCTGCATCTGCACAACATAACCAAAATTCACAAAACAAAAAAATCATTATTAATTGACCAACACTGACAACAATGTACATGTGTAAACAACGCCACAGGACCAATGAGAGTGATTTATATATCTCAGATTTGCATATGTATTACAGTTGGGTTTTCTTCGAAAATGTCAGTGAAGAGGGCATGAATCCGAAGCCGAACACCGGTCGGGTCTGGATGGCTTCGCACGTAAAACACCGAGCCAGATTCGAGCCTGTAAACATCGCCGCGTTCCACATCGATCTCATTCTTTTCTTTATCTCCAACCCAACTTACAGTCCCTCTTCCTGCATAACATTACATATTAATGATAAGGCATCAATATCTATTTGGCAGGTATGACCAGTAGTGTATTTTAGTCTTCATTTTAATGAACCAGATGGACAATCCTTACCAAAAAAAAATAAGAGAAGTGTTAGGTTACAATCAATCATTTCACAATCCAAAATACAATATTATATATATCATTAGTCCCTTCTGCGCTCACGGTATCAAGTTATATACCTCATAAAAAAATTTAACATTTTCTATAAAGAATATTATTATTCAATTAATTCAAATATATATTTTATATTTTATAAAATTACATTCTCATTAGGCGTGCGGTCTGTAGGCGTTTGAACTATGACATATTCCATCAAAAATTTATTTTCTTGCACATTACATGTAGACATATTTAAAACTTGCATGTGGCATGCACAAGTTTAACAAAAATCATTCAACAATTGATTTTATTGTGAGAAAGAAAAACACCATACAAAAGTGAAAATCGAAACATTGGTTTTAAAAGTACATATTGAGAAAATCGAGTTTCTGTAAGCAATCCTAAACAAAAGAAAAATATAATTAACTCACATTTATAAACAAATGTTGCATAAGAAATTGAACATATATACCTGACTGCACATAGAAGACCATGTCTGTGTGGAGATGCAGAGGCAGAAGCAGAGAGTTGGGCTCCAAGGTGATGAACTCCAAGTGGTACGGCCCCCGGCGCCTGACATCGATATCGACGGCCGAGATCCTCCCGGACTCTGTGAAAGCGAGGGTCCTCCTCTCCTCCTTGGTGAACAAGGGGCCAACAGGGTTGATGATGGACTGCTCATCATTCATGGCCAGCCCATGGAGGGTGAAATAAGAGAGACAGAACAAGGTGAAGAAGAGACATGAATACTGTGAAATACATGGCTTCCCAAACATCTCTCTACCTCTCTCTCTCTCAATCAAAATCTGAACTACTTTGGCTTGTTTTAGAGAGTAACTGTTGTATTATATAAGAGAGTAACTGTTGTATTATACAAGGGAGTCTCGAGAGGAGGACATGCAATACGTGGAGAGTGGACGTGCATGTCGAACACGTGGTAGCCCAAGTCGTGAGAGGTGGTTGAGGCCTCCTCTCAACGAGTTCAAACATCAGTGACATTTTTATTTTATTATTTTAAATTGTGGTGTATGTATTAGATGATGAAGAAGACAAATAGTGAAAGGTCCTCGAATGTTCCGAGTTTGAGCACGTAGCGGCTTTGGTTATTTACTTTTTAACATGTTACTAGGGGTGGTAAACGAGTCGAATGAGTTGAGTTTTGACATGTTCAAGCTCGACTCGTTTATAAACGAGTCGAGCCGAGTCGAGCTCACGAGCCTCAACGAGCCGAGTGTTCTTCTTCATTTTAGGGTTTTTAGGAATTGAAAACAAAATTTTAGCCTAAATGAACCAAGTTTATGAACTTAAACGAGCATAACTTTAAATTAATTTAATATTCTGATTTTATAAAGGAGTTTAGTCAATTTTCAACTAAGTTTTAATAATACAAACAAGTCGAATTTAAACATAAAATGAAGCTCGATCCATGTCCTGAACCTAACCGAGCTTTAAAACTTGTTCAAGCTCGTTCATTTATCTAAACGAATGAGTCTGAACGAGCTCAAACCGAGCCCGAGTCGAACCCGAGCGGCTTGGTTCATTTACCAGCCCTACATGTTACTGTCTTTGTAAACATTAAGTAAACAAAAAAAAATTTAAGAAATCAAAATATCAAATCTTGATAGTACCATAATGCAATATACAATATGCTATTATAAAAAATTATTTTTAAATTTTTTTCAAACAAAAAATATATACTAGTATATAAATGTATTTTTATTTTTTATAAAAATATGTATTCCAAATGAACAATTTTTTTAAGGGATTTTTAGTTTTAAATCCCCGTAAACTATCGAATTTAGCGATTGATCCCTCACTTCTTCGTATTTTGGTTTTAGTCCCTACATTTAAATGATAATTTAGGAATAGGTCCCTCCCAGGGACTAAAAATAAACTTAATAATTTAGGAATAAGTCACTTCCAGGGACTTATTCCCAAATTATCATTTAAATATAGGGACTAAAATCAAAATATGAAGAAATGAGGGACTGATCTCTAAATTCGATAGTTTACGAGGACTTAAAACTAAAAATCCCTTTTTTTTAATTAACCAATATGACATTTAGATGATTTGATGAGGATGAATATCAATACAAACGTTACAAAGATACATAAATTTTATGGTTTTTAAATGAACCGCTAACAGCCTTTTTTAGAACATTGGATCTACATCGATCTGTCGAATTGTTCGGATTTGTTGAACCTTTTTTTTAGAATATTGAGCCTATATCTTCGACGAGATTGTTTGGATCTGTTGGATTTTATTAGAAGAATTAATAATAAAATCAAAACTGCTCCTACATATATGAGTGGCTCACACAGGCTCATACAGATACAATCTGAAATAGTTTCACTTTTAAAAGTCATAACCTTACATCATAACCATCTGATAATTTATTATTGTCAAGTTATAAAAAAGGAAGAGATGAGTCACAACTCATCAAAAAAAAATTGAGTGTCTCCATCAAAATTCAAAATTAAAAAGAGAGAAGTTAGAAGATCCATCTAAAGCATCTCATGTTTGAAGATAAGAATATCAAAATGGATTTAGATATGTTTCAAAATCTATATTAAATGTTTTAACAATTTATGTCTTTGATGTGGATTTCGAATGAATGCTTATAAATTTTTGTGGCTGCCTATTAATCTGATCGGATCCTATTTCACTTTTAGGATGATATGTTTTTTAATAGATAGACACCGATTTATTATGATATAATTCTAAATCTAAAAGATACAAGTAATTAATATATTAATTTCTTCAAATTCTATTTAAACAAGAATTGAATATGAAAGAGAAAGCATGTTCGGATGTATTTTTAAATATTCATGGCTTATTGTTATCCCAATTTATCGGATGATAGCCTGATCTTGTGTTGAATAAATCTTGTTTATGTTGGAGATCCTATTAGATGTAACTGAATTATTAGGAGCAGGTTGAAGACAACCGGATATACATGAAATTTTGTTTTTTACAATTAGTGGTGGACCTTTATTTTTTGGATAAAGGTTCCACTGGATATTTGAATCAATGATTGGACCCATTTATGTCTGCTGAATCCATATGTTTTGTATCTAGGGACCTAAACGAATGTTTTTCAGGGACCTGTAAGAAAGGTTTTCGTAATTTGGATGTAAATTCCATTCAGGGACAAAAACAAAAATTTTACAGGGACTCATATTAAAGATTTTAGGGTCTGGATGTAAATTTTGTTCAGAGATAAAAATGAAAATTATATAGGGACTGATATTAAATATTCTAAGGGTCTGGATTTAATTCTGTTTAGAGACGTGTCATGAAATTATAGTTAAGAATTTTAATTCAAGTTCATAAATTTTAATGATTATGTCAGTCACTAAAATTGCCTTAATCAAATAAATTTATAGTTAACTTAATTGAGTTATGATGTTAAATTGTGTGATATTCACATAGTTGAAGTATGCAGTCTACTTAGAATATTTCTCAATTATTCAATTCTTTTGAACATCCCAGAGGGAGTCTAACATACGATAATTTTGAATAATCACTAAATATCTATTTAAGAAATTAAGTCATTTTCTTAGGGCCCGTTTAGATAATTGTTCAGGGTGCGTTTACGGCGTGGATACATCCAATGTGACGTTGAAAAGAAGGCTGCGTTTTAAAACTAAAATTCTTAAAATCTTATGTTTTCAAACACATCTTTCGAAAAGTGTTGTTCTATTAGATTTTCAACCGTGAGATTTTTTAGCTTATAACCCGTTTGGTTCGTGTCGTTTTAGGATGGAATTTGATTCCATCACCAAGGAAAATGTATAAAATTTAGTGTTTTGTTGGTAGTATCTTGATGGTAATTGTGGATCCTACTGAAAATAAAATCAATCTATGTGGAAAAAACAGGGTGAAATCAAATTCCCACTATTTGTTGTGGTAATCTCAAATTTCATTAGGAATCCTAAATTAGATTACTATTATACCCTTTTATAAATTAATAAAATTACTATATACACCCCTTCTAAAATAAATAGCCTCCTCTTCTGTTTTTTTACCACCAACCCATATAATGAGTTTATATAGTCATTTGATTTTTTAACTAAAAAATTATGTTACAATTTTTATATGTGATGTAAAAAATCTTAACTATGTATTAGATATTAATTTATGTTTTTAAATTTAGTTTTTATTTTTGTAGATGGGTCTTGATGTTATTATAATTGGTATAATATGTGATGTGTGATGTAGGTTTAGGCTTAAAATAATATTTCCAAATCCGTAACTAATAAAATTGATTATTTAGTTTTAGGGGAGTTCATAATATTTAACTAATTTAGGAAGATTACTATTATTATATATTTAATTATATAATTGGTTATTTTATTTATTTTCATTCATTAAATATTTTTTTTAAATCACTCTTTTTATTATTGTGATATGGACAAAGAAATAAATTTTTCAAGTATATATATAATAGTAAGGGTATTTTAGACATTTAAATCAAATCCTTATCGGACATTTAAATCAAATCATACATGGAAAATAATTCTTTGAAGAAATCTACTTTACGAACCAAACAGTTCAATGGAATCAGAATTCTTGGTAAAATAATTCTTAATAAACTGATTTCTGGTAAAATAATTCCATCCAAAAAAATGAGACGAATCAAACGGGGAAGATAGTGATTTGAAATGCTAAATGCTAAAAGTATGTTTAAATCTAAGTTTAAAATTTTTTAATTTTTTAAACTTAAAATCTACCTAAATTCATATCTGCTGGATGTTGGATCGGGTTGACCCGATGAATATCCTCGGTTACAAAAAGTAACCGCAGATAAAGAGTTTAAATCTCTTGTGTTTCTCTCCCAAAAGAAAATAACAAACAACAGAAAAACAATCTCTCCCTTTGCATCTCGAAATAATTCTCAGTCCCTCTAAGGCCACCATCTCTGGGCTTTTGAATCTGAAGGGTGGATAACAGATAAGTCTCCGGTAGTCTTATCTTTATTGACGAAGAAGTCTATCGAAGGGCTTGTAATCCAAGGAAGAAGATCTTTATCTGTGAAGGGCTCAAAGAGGTAATCCGCATAAAATCTATCTGTGATAATAGTTAACATTGGTATCAGAGCCACCAAACTTGGTTTTTGCCCCGTAATTAAAAACAAAAGATCTTGGAGTTTCTCAATTTTCTTTTTTTGATCTTATCATGTGAAATAGTTTGTTGGAATATCTCTGTATGTTTCACATATTTTTAGATAAGATTAAAAGTGAAAATTAAATAAGCATGAAAACATATCTATATTTTTTAAAGGGTTTTGTTAACGAGTGCCCTCAGGGCACTGATTAAACCACATTTATTGCCACATTTTTAGGTAACCCAATAAATTAATTATGATATGAGTATAAAAAAATGAAAGATTTTTTAAAATACCAACACCACCCCTAATAAATTCATCACTTTTTTTTCCCTCCCACACCCAATTTTTTGCCTCCCATAGACAACATTTAAAAATGAAATAAAAAGTGCCACAAGCATAAATAAGATATTTTCAAGAAAAATGCCCTATTTATGTAAAAAAAAACATACATATACCAAACAATTGAATAATATTTTTTTATATAAAGTTAGTTTTTTTTATATATTATTTAAGAGATTACTTGTGAACGTTGTAATCTCTTGTTACTTATAAAATATATATAAAAAACTGACTTTATATAAATAAAAAAATTGTTCAATTGTTTAGTATATATACATTTTTTTACATAAATAAGGTATTTTTATGAAAATATTTTATTTATGTTTGTAATACTTTTTATTTCATTTTAAATATTGTGCATGGAAGAAAAAAAATTAGATATGGGAGGGAAGAAGAAAAAAGTGGTAAATTTATTAGGGGTGGTGTTAGTATTTTAAAAAATTATTTATTTATTATACTCATATCATATTTAATTTTTTGAGTTGTCTAAAAAAGTAGTAATAAATGTGGTTTAATCAATGCCCTGAGGGCACTCGTTAAGAAAATCTTTTTTAAATACGTATTTTTTTATATAGATCTGTAGAGATCCTGTTTGGTTCATATATTGTATATGTACCCATGAGATATGCTTGTTGTTACGGATATTTTTTTGTGATTGTGATAATCTGATTTGTTACAATTAATAAAGGAATCCGTTTGAAATATATGTAGATATCGGCCCGCTCACATATTTTTCTATGATATCTCTGTTAGTTGAGATTTAATAGGATATTAATATGTGATTATGCATGTTGTATTGGATATTTTCTTTTATTGTGTTAATCGGTTTTAGCACAATTTTAAAAAAAAATTAATTGGTGATCGGTGAAGGAAAGCTAGATCTCTCACATTAGGGTGGTTGAGATTTTGGTGGACAATATAACGTTAGATCTGTCATCAGTCTCTATTATTTGAGATTTTATATATGCAGAGGATATACATCACCAAATCACACACAAGAGAGAGCAACAGACACATGGCAAGCAATGTTCACGTGTCAATGTGATATGCTATTTATAATAAAATTAAAGATCACCCACCGTTCGGTTCAGACCAAAAGTGGAGTTGAAAGGAAGGAGACTTCACATTCAAACCAGATGGACCTAATTGATAAGCCATCCTTTCTGTTCACTTGTAGGCTTGGAAATTTGGAATCCAATACTTCATTGCAAATTTTATTCCTCCATAAAATCATTATTCAGTGATAGAAGAGAATTAGATCATAATTATATCTCTTTTTATTTACAGATTTGATTTTGATTAAATCTAATTTATTATGAAGGAGATATGTTAAATTTAAAATGTTACTAAAAATACATATATGAAGTTACTCTAATGTGTGTGGTGATTTGGGTGATAATAGTTTAAAATAACAGGACTCCTCTTTGTATGCATATGCATGCATAGTGACAAGTTTCACATAATAATATTATTAGCATGTTATTCCTCACTGTTGCAATCTGGTCGATCGGCATATTTCCTTTGAGGTGCCAAATGCATGATTTGTTTCGTGTCCAGTTTCACTGTTTTTTTCATTTTTATGTATATGTATAACAGTAGCCTATATCGTTAATATCTTATGTGACATGAATTTTATGATATTATAAATGCATATATATATATATATATATATATATATATATATATATATATGCTTTGTAAGGTTGATGGATTTTAATCAAATAAAAAAGAGATGTTTCGTACCTCTTTGTGATTTTTTTTATTCAAAATCAATTAGATGTCTTGTTCAAATTTATGTAGTGGGAGATGATTACTAGCGTTGTGAAATTTTCGATCTTACTATGTAAACAAAACATTTCATTCTAATTGAATTTTTGGAATAAAAAGAAAAATATGTGTGATAAAGTCAATCATGTGCTTGAATGTAGTGAAATGGCTTCTAAGAATGTTGTTGCTGACCTTACTAAGGGAGAAATTAGATGGAAGCAATTATGACATGTGGCATAGAAAAATTCAATATCTGCTTAATGAACAAGAAGTGCTAAACACTTTGACCATTGTTATGATAGAACCTGAGGAAGGTAACACTGCCCAACATCGCCGTGATATAGAGGCATATCAATCTTGGGTCAAGAAAGATCGATGCGCATGCTTTACTATGATAAGCAGCATGCACAATGATCTGATAGGAGAGTTTGAGAACTCTCTGATTGCCCATGTGATGTGGAACTAACTAAAGGTCACATATAGAACCACCTCTGCAACTCGACTTCGTGCTCTTACCTTGAAGTTTGAGCAGTATACCTTGGACCCAAAGCATTCAACGGTTGAACATCTTCGTGCGATGTCTGCCATGATTCGTGATTTGAAAGCTGCCGAAAATCTCCTCACTGATGAAGTGTTATAACTGTGGAAAACTGGGTCACTTTGCTCGTGAGTGCACTAAGCCAAAGAAGGTAGACCTTAAACACAACTCTCTTATTACATGTGTATGTTCGCATGCCTTTGTTGCTCATTCTCTCCATGGTTAGATTGTAGACACAGGAGCAACCAGACATGTAGCCAGAGATCGAGTTGGTTTCGTAGATTACAGAAAGATACCAGTGGGCACTCAGTATGTTGCATTGGGTAATGGATCAAGAGAGGATGTTATTGGAGTTGGCACTTATCAACTCAAGATGCGCTTGGGACGCACATTACTCCTTCATGATGTGCTCTATGCACCTAGTGTTCAATGTAATCTATTTTCAGTTATTTCTATGTTAGAACTTGGTTTTAATTTTCATTTTGGTGGTACCCAGTTGGACTTTTATTTGGACAAGTTATTGTATGGACATGTTTATCTTTCAAATGGTTTCCTTATGCTAGACTTAAACTTTTCCTCATATTCTTACATGGCTTATGATGATGATGCTTTAAATTCCATAAAATGGCATGCTAGACTAGGACACATAGGAAAAGAAAGAATGGCTAGACTAGCTCGTGCAGGTCTATTGGGATTAGCAGAAAAAGCATGTAGGAAGCCTTTTGGAAAGGCACCTAGGGCATCATGTCCTTTAGAGATTATCCATTCAAACATTTGCGGACCTATGAATGTGAAGGCACGTCATGGCGCATCTTATTTTCTCACTTTTATAGATAATTATTCGCATTTAAGTTATGTCTATTTGTTATCTCACCGTTTTGAGGCATTGGATTGCTTCAAACGCTTTATAGCAAAGGTTGAGAATCAAAAAGAGAAGAAAATAAAAATTCTTCATACTGATTGAGGTCGCGAATATTTATCCAATGAATTTCAAAAGTTGTGTGAGGAAAAAGGGATACCAAAACAGTTAACGATTCCCTACACACCACAACAAAATGGTGTAACAGAAAGGAGAAATCGTACTCTATTGAAGATGGTTCGATCTATGATGACGCAAGCTAACCTCCCTATATCTTTTTGAGGGGATGCACTTTTAGCTGCAGCATACATCCTCAATAGGGTTCCTTCTAAATCAGTTCTGACAATCCCATATGAGTTATGGAATGGCACAAAACCTAATTTACAGCATATGCGGTCGTGGGGTTGTGCTGGTTTTGTTCACAACACTTCACATAAGTATGAAAAACTTGGACCTAGAGCAAATAAACAAATCTTTCTAAGATATTCTAAATGCTCAAAGAGTTATGTGATGTATGGTGAACACCTGAAAGGAGGGATGACTGAAATAGAGTCTCGAGATGTCAAATTCATTGAGGGTGATTTTTCCACTGTTGGTGAATTGAATAAAGATCTTCAACTTATTGAGTTGCAAGAATCTGAGGGATTTACACCATCTTTGAGCGAGGGTGGAGAATTACAGACTTATCCTGAAATCGCTAAAGATAGTAGGGATGACTTGCCTCCTAATGGGAGTGTACCACTAGATCATCGCTCACAAGAGTCACAATTACATAGAAGTGAACATGAAGTTATTCCCCGTCATCATTTTGAGATTCAAGGGGAATCTTTCTTATGTACTCTACTACATTTACGTGACATTGATGAGCCTGCTACATATGAACAAGCATTATCCTCAAAGAATTCTGATGAATGGCTAGTTGCTATGAAGGATGAGATGAGTTCCATGGATAGGAACCAAGTCTGGGACTTAGTTGATCTTCCATCTGGACGCAAGACCATTGGTAACAAATGGGTCTTAAAAATCAAACGAAAGGCAGATGGATCGATTGACAAATATAAGGCCCGTCTCGTGGCGAAGGGATATACCTAAAGAGAGGGTATAGATTACGATGAGACATTCTCCCCTGTGGTGAGATTCGCATTCATTCGCATCATTTTAGCTATTGTCGCACATTTAGATTTGGAACTCTTTCAAATGGATGTGAAGACTGCTTTTCTTAATGGAGAACTAGATGAGGAATCTATATGGATCAACCCGTAGGTTTTGAGGTCAAAGAACAAGAGCGCAAGGTATGTCACCTTAAACGTTCTATTTATGGTCTAAAGCAATCTTTTAGACAATGGTACCTCAGATTTCATCAAGCCATGATCACGGTTGGTTTTGAAATGCTTGAAGAGGACCATTGCGTGTATGTCAAACAATCAAAGAAGAGCTTCCTTATTTTATCATTGTATGTTGACGGCATATTGTTAGCTGGAAATGACTTGGAGATGATTGTCGCTACTAAAGAATGGTTGTCATTTACTTTTGAAATGAAGGACATGGGTGAGGCAGATTATGTGCTTGGCGTTAGAATTTTGAGAGATCGATCTAAGAGGCTTCTTTGTTTGTCTCAGGAGATTTACATAAAAAAGATCTTAGAACGATTTCGTATGCATAATTCTACACCCATTGACACTCCAATTGAGAAGAGACACAAATTAATCCTTGACTTTTGCCCTAAAACTGAAGAGGAAAAGAAGGGAATGGCTAGGATTCCCTATGCAAGTGTAGTGGGTAGTTTGATGTATGCTATATTGTGTACTCGACCAGACATTTGTTTTATGGTTAGCTTGGTCAGTCGTTATCAGAGCAATCCAGAACATATGCATTGGAAAGCAGTTAAAAGGATTTCCGTTACTTTCGTGGGACAACGGATCTTATTCTTTGCTATCAGGGTGACAACATGAGATTGAAGGGATATAGTGATGCAGATTGAGCCAGTGATACAGATGAGCGTAAATCTACAATGGGTTACGCATTCCTTCTTAGTGGGGCTGCCATTTCTTGGTGTAGTAAGAAACAGTCCTACATCGCTTTGTCCACAATAGAGTCAGAATATGTTGCCTATTCAACAGCGATACAGGAGGCTGTTTGGTTGAGGAGATTCTTTCAGTGACTTAGGGTGATGACTCTTGCGAATGAAGCCGTCACGATTTATGTTGATAGTATGGTTGCTTTGGTATACAGTAAAGATCCTAAGTATCATGGAAGAACCAAACACATAGATATTCAGTTTCACTACATTCGTGATGTTGTAGCACGAGGAGAGGTGATCCTAAAGCATATATCTACTAGCCGGATGGTGGCTGATCCTCTTACAAAAGCCACTCCTAGAGATGTTTTTCAGACTCATGTTAGGGATTTGAGGCTACGTAGACTTTGATATGTATTTTGAATATTGTATTGATTTTTGTTGTATGATGATTGACATCTATAGTCATGTGTGGTGCATTGATATTTATGAATTTATATTATGACATTTGACACTATGACTAGCACACATTGTTGATGTCACCAAGCTTAGATCGATCTACTCACACAGGTGATCACCTTGGCGCTTAGATAATGAGCAAGATGAGACAAAGTTTTTCCAACTTGATGGCGGTTAAAATAATTTGAATGTCGCCTTAGCTAGGCTAAGATGAGACTTAAGAGTCGAATATGAAGTAATTTCCCAACTTTGTAAAGCCTGAAAAGAGTCGAATATGAGGTCTTAGACAAACACTTGGGATTGTGCTAAGAATCTCAAGTTAGGCGTCCGTATGGCGACTAGATTAAGATTCGTATGACATTTTGAGTGTGGCACACCCAAATCTAGTGGGAGCTCCGTCATAGCATACATATCATACTGTATGTGCTTTTGACGACCAAGGAAATGACTAGATTGATCCCTACTATAGCATTGCGTGAGTCCTTATAGATCTATTAACGGTCCAACTCATGCCCTTAGGACCTAGAACTATACTATGAAGTAAGGATTTGATGTCGCTACTTTAGTATGTCATCCAAGGGTCATGAATAATACGATTCAGCGGAGCATTAATACGATTCAGCGGAGCATATCTAGGAAAGCGGTCAAGTCTAAATGGATTAGCATGAGGATCTAGGGAATGATAGTATGTTATCATACCCATGTTTTGTAGCTCAAAGCCCAGACGATTATGTTAAATATGTTTTGATATAATCTTGAGTACAAGAACATTGAACGAGATTAAGCATTGTTTTGAGTTATAATTCACGAGGGATTAAAAGATGCTTAATTGGTATGATATGATAATCTGGGGCATAGATGAGATATTTTGAGTGATGTGCTATGTTAGTTAGATGGTGATTTAATATAGCACTCGTATTATGTATCTTCTCGTCAGGTCGCACGCTTCATTTTCTGTATGAAGAGAGGATTGAATACGAGATATAGAAGAGATGCTTGTAGACATGAAACTGAATGTGGACAAGTGGAGATGTTGGATCGAGTTGACCCGATTAATACCCCGTTCACATTGAAAAAAGGGGAAGAGAGAAACAATTGAGAAGAGACGGTTATGAAACCACCCATTTTGTCGGTTACAGTAACCGCAAGGACTTGTCGGTTACAAAAAGTAACGCAGATAAAAAGTTTAAATCTCGGTGTTTGAGTTTAAATCTCGGTGTTTCTCTCCCAAAAAAAATAACATACAACAGAAAAACAATCTCTCCCTCTGCATCTCGAAATAATTCTCAATCCCTCTAAGGCCACCATCTTTGGGCTTTTGAATCTGAAGGGTGGATAACAGATGAGTATCTAATAGTCTTATCTTTATTGATGAAGAAGTTTATCAAAGGGCTTGTAATCCAAAAAAAGATCTTTATATGTGAAGAGCTCAAAGAGGTAATCCGCATAAAATCTATATGTGATGATAGTTAACAATATCCAAACCGGCCCAAAATTAAAAACATTTTTTATTCATACAGTAGGTAGATAGATAGATAGATAAGATAATAATAATAGATCGATGTAATCCAAATTATCCTAAAATATAATATGATATTGATACATCTCCCTTCCGGGTAAGGATAGACCCACTACCCGAGTTGATCTTTCTCACTACCCAATATTACCAAAATGCCATTATTTATGTATTTTTTTGTCTTCCTTTCCCACTACCCAGTTCGACAGGGTCCAGTCGAAGTGTTCTTCATTGGGACGACAAAGGCCTGTCGAACTGTCTGAATAAGTGCCGACAGAGGCCCAGTCGAAGTGTGTTTTATTAGGACGACAGAGACCCGTCGATCTATCTGAGCAAGTGTCGACATGGATGTGTCGAACCCTTCAAAACAACAACTTTCTTCTAAGAATCAATCATTTATACAATCATTTAAGTCCTTATGAAAAACAAAAATGTCATTTAAGTTATTTAAGTTTTTTTGAAAATCATTCACATATATATTTATTTAAGTATAAGAAACAAAAATATCAAACAAAGAGTTATTTGAACCAAATAAACAGTAAACATTTCATATAGAAAAAAAAACATTATAAGTGGAGTTTGTTTAGAAAAGACTCCACTTATTTAGAAAAGAAAATAGTGTTTTTTGTCTATATGAAATGTTTACTGTTTATTTGATTCAAATAACTATTTGTTTGATATTTTTGTTTCTTATACTTATATATATATATAAATGATTTTCAAAAAGACTTAAATAACTTAAATGACATTTTTGTTTTCCATAAGGACTTAAATGATTGTATAATTGATTGATTCTTAGAAGAAAATTGTTGTTTTGAAGGGTTCGACACATCCATGTCGACACTTGCTCAGACAGATCGACAGGTCTCTGTCGTCCTAGTGAAACACAGTTCGACTGGGCCTTTGTCGACACTTATTCAGACAGTTCGACGGGCCTCTGTCGTCCCAGTAAAGAACACTTCGACTAGATGCTGTCGAACTGGGTAGTGGGAAAGGGAGACGAAAAAATAAAATAAATAATGGCATTTTCGTAATTTTGGGTAGTGGAAAATAGTAACTCGGGTAATGGGAATAGCTTTGCCCCTCCCTTCCCCCAACACACCGCGTAAACAACGCTGTAAAACACGTCAACGGATTACGTGTCATCCCCTCACGCGTCCTCTTCACGCGAATATTTACTTACCAAAAAGAAAAACGGTCTCCTTTCAGACAGGTCTGATTTCCTCCAAAAGAAAGCTCCCACATCTTCCTCACAACATTCCCTCCCCTTTCGACCCACAGCGGTGGAATAAGAGGAAATACAAAGATGGGTCTCCTTTCAAACAGGTTTCATTTCCTTTTATTCCATTCAAAATCCGATCTTTTTCATTGGGTTCTGTGTAATGGGTGCTTGAAAACCAGGGATTCCATTCAAAATTCGATTTTTTTTATTGGGTTCTGATTAAAATTGGGGTTTTATTTGGATGTTAGGATTGATAAGGGGAGCTTGAAAGCAGGGGATCACATATACTCGTGGAGGGTCGGCTATGTTTACGCCCATCATGGTTTGGTTTCAATACTTTTCTTGAATTCTCACTCTTTCGTAGTTTGTTGTTTTGATTTTTTATTTTTTGTGGGGGGTGGGGGGGGGGGTTGGTCTGTACTTGAAATCTGGATGTGGGGGAAGTTGTTTTGTTGATTTATATGTCTGGGTTTTTTTCTTTTGTGGATTTGAATTTTCTGTGGGTCTGGAACCCCTTCGTGTGCGGAAGCAATAATCTTCACTGTCATGTGGCTTAGGGAGATCAAAGTTGTTGATGAAGCAACGCCTTTATGGTTAGATCTCAACACTTGTAAAACTATAGAGACAACAAAATCATACAAGAGAACACGCAGATTATTTGGTTAGGCAAAATTTGCTTACATCCACGAAGGAGTTCAAGAAACAATTCACTATATCAAGGATTTGGATTACAAAATCTCTCAACCTCTCTTTCACCGCTCCTTACTCTCAAAGAAATAACCCTGTATGCGGTTGCCTCTCGTAGAAAAATTAAGATCTCTTTTAACCATAACAAGGAAGAGATTATATAAATAGGGTAAAAATGAGGGAACATTACAGAATTATTGGCTCAACCCTAGGTTTTCACGAACAGGTGTCATGCTAGAATGCAAGACATCTCAAATTAATGGTGCACTAGGTTAGGCAATGATGGGAAGGAATGAAGGCATCTATTAACGATCTAGATTATCCCGAACGTAGTACGTTGAGATTTTTAAGGGAGTTGAACCACAAAGGGAATCCATGCAAGATACACTATCAAAAATAACCTTTGAAGAAGGACAATGATGCATCTCAAAATTCCATTTTCAATATAGCTTCACCTTTACCCATTGATTGAACTTGCAAATAGTGAAGGAAGCTCATTTTTTTAATGGAGAGAGATTTTTTTCTCACCAAACTCCCTCGAATCCAATATAGAGAGATGTGAGCTGTATTAGGCTCCCCACCTGTCAAATGACCTCATTTTTTTATATAATTCATTGTGGAGTTTACAGATAATATTTCTTTTGGTGTTTGCACCCCCATGCCATAATCATTTTCTTGGGTAAATGGATCATGAACAATTGTTGTAGGTTGTGTAGTTTTGTTCATCTTGATCACTTCTCAACATACAACAGGAGAGGTCTAGGTCTAGTGTTTGCAGGTTTCAAAGCCTTCCCAAAGAAGCACCTTCACTTTTGTTTCCCTGAACCCTGATCCCTTAAGTTGAACAAATTACCCACAGACTCCTAACAATTTAAAAATAATGCTTCTGTTTTCAAAAGTGACAAACAAAAACATCAGTTGCAAGCACCAAAAAGGAACGAAGGTGTGACACTTTATCGAGGCCTTCCTCAATAGTATTATCTTTAATGACAATGGAGCATCGGTAGTTGTTGTGCTTCAAGCTCATGCAATAGCTTTGCTTCCTATATATAGATATACCTAGCTTCCGTGCTACATCATGCATACATGCTTCTCAGTTTTCCCCCCACTGCATCCTCAAGAGCTGTTGAATCAAGGAATAGAGCAGAAAAGGACGTCATTGCTGTTGTTTAATCTGAAGTTTGCATCTGTGGACAATTTTCTTATGGCACCCTCTGTTGTATACTTTTATCTCTTTTTTTTCTTCCACAAATCCTTCACCACCTATAACCTAATATTCCTCTTCTCATAACCGTCAGGGAAAGCATTGCAAATTTGAAATACATGAAACGATTCTTCAAATAATGTGTTAGATCATGAAAACGAAGCATCAAAAATATTTGATATCCTTTGCAGTTATTTGTTGTTTTGAGCATCCAATGAGGTCATCAGAAATGGTGAGTCACTGAAAGTTTTGGATATAAGAAACCACATAAAGTCCATGATACTTGTGAGTGGTATCCCATCACATCTATCAATTGTACCTATTGCTGAATCCTTCTACTTGGGATGAGAAATGCCCTCATCTTGAAATGCAGTTTTACAAATAGTTCCCATGCTTCTTTGAAAAACATGACCTCTACGTGTTATGAAGAGATTATTTCACAATTTTGAGTGGTAAACATCATTCTACCTTTACATTTATTGTCCCGGAAACGCAAAGGGAATATCAGCCTATGCACACACATTCCACACATTGTCAAGGACAACAAGGCACCTTTTATTGTGCAAATAGTGTTGAAGCGTCTTAGAGAACCTCCTTGAGTTTTTTTTTTCCCTTCAACCAGCTGATCGAAACTTTTTTTACTATTCGTCCCATCTAAATCAGCATCTTCTCTGGGAAACAGAGAAAGCTCATGGGTCATTCTGCATTGTTGAAGCTTGTTCCTTCCCTGAATCCTCTGCATTGAACATGCTACGTAGGTGTTCTAAAATAGTCATGCAATGATAAGGGACAACAACTAATACCACACCTAGCTTTAATATTCTTTAGTAGGTGTAAGATCTCGACAAGAAAACCAGATATTCCCCTCCCACAACACAAGTGAACTGATTAATGATGTCTTCAATTTCACATACTGCTTCCCTCAATTGCTGCACACAAGTGGCATCAGGTCCTTCACCCACATCACTTGATCGGCTTTAAATAGCTCTTGATCTCTCCCTTGTCTGTCCTCCCCACTGTCAACAGGGATGCTTTCTCTGATGAAAGCGACCAAACGGACTTCCCACGGAGGCAGAGTTAATCTTGAGAATCAAGAAGCCCACAACCACCTTTAATATTTCTTTGCCTGTCAACATGAACCATGCTCTACAGATCGATGAGTCGAGTTGCAATAAAAAGATTTCCCATTCCAAATGGTGTCAAGTCATTGGTTTTTTTTATGTAGGCTTCTGCTTTTGAGTTTTTGAAAAAAAATTTAATATGTGAGTTCTGCTCTATGGATTCTATGAATCATGTTTTACAGTTTTGTTACCTTCGTGAAAAAGTCAATAGAACCTTTACACTTTGGGGCATTGATACAGTTAGACACCTCTGCAGTCATTCCTGCAGATGTAACAGCACTTGATGCAGAAAATGAAAAATCAGTGATATAGTATTTACTCTATTTTGTCAATATATACTTTATTTCGAAAAACATAAAATTGCATGCATTCAATTGATCAAGTATGAACTTCATTTTTTTTAAAGTATGTACTTGATCAGACAATTATATTCAAAACGGGTTTCAGTCTGCTAATGAATGTTATTAACATTTTTTAACACAGGCATATATGTGGGAGATGACAAGGTCATCCACTTCACCCGAGGCCAAGGCCAAGAAGTCGGAACCGGCACCTTCCTTGACGCCCTCCTCTTAAGCTCCGCCCATAAGCGCTCCCAGCTAGAATGCCCGATCTGTGCCCAGCAAACCAACGAACCCCATGGCGTGGTCTCCTCCTGCCTCGATTGCTTCCTCGCCGGAGGCGTCCTCTACTGCTTCGAATACAAGGTCAGCCCCACCCTCTTCATCGCCAAGGCCCGTGGAGGCACGTGCACCCTCGCGGGCTCTGACCCAAACGACGTGGCGGTCCACCGGGCCATGTATCTCCTCAACAAGGGTGGCTTCGGGTGCTACAATGTCTTCAGCAAGAATTGTGAGGACTTCGCGATATATTGCAAGACGGGTCGGCTGGTGGTGGACCATGGGCCGGTTGGGCAGAGCGGGCAGGCGGTGTCTATTATCGGGGGCCACTCGCAGCTGTCCTGTCGACGCCATTGCGACTTGTGACAACGAATGTGTATGGGATGACCGTGACGGCGGTCGGGGTGTACTGTGCGAGTCGATATATGGCGGATATTAGCAACCGGGGCGATGTGAGGAAGATCGAAGTGGAGGAGCTGACGGCGAGGCTTTCGGTGGTGGTGCCGCCGGTTGTTCCAAGTTAGTAAGGAGAGATTGCCATGGAAATTCATGTCGTGATGTGTGTTTTAATGTTTTTTTAAAAAAAACTAAATGGCAGACCTTATCACCTGTGTGTGTGTTTTAATGGGAAATTGTGATGTGTGTTTAATTGGAAATTATGTTGTGACGATTGTACTGTAAATAAGGTGATGGTCGCATCAATTGTATTATCTGCGGAAATGGAACTGTTTTGCTTGCCTTCTGATTTACTGAAAACTTGTGTATGGAAGGTTTGTTGGTAAGACAATTTAATTTCGTCATTCGGATTTTTGTAATTCAGAAATTCCTCTTCAATTTTCGTAAAGGATGTTTTCAATTTTTGTTATGTATAAAAGTGTTGATTTTTTAAAGACAGAGGAAAGTGAGTTTTTAAAAAGCTGAATTTGAGACAACAGCCGTTTTTAATCTCAAATCTCAAATCCAAGCAAATTTAAAGTGTCATTTTGAATAAATAAATATAATCAATTATTAAATTTATAAAAGAATAAAAATGAAAATAAAAAAAATAAATTACTTTCCATTTGAATCACTCTCTTGAATAAGTTATATATATATATATATATATATATATATATATATATATATATATATAGACATACTGCATGATCAAATTTCGAGTATTGTGTTAGATGACAGCATCCACACACCGTTTCCAGTTATCACCAACTAAAACAACAAAAAAATGATTTAAATTAAATTTGAACATCACTAGTCTCACCAACCTTCCTTTACAAACTTCGACAATAGCTCTGTCAACTTCATTTACAACATTCGACAGTTGGTCTGTCGACCTAAGAGGGTATGCTCGACCGTAGCAATGTCGAACTGAATATTTTTTCAAATGAAGACTTTATACACATTCGATCACATTTAACATTCAACGTACATCAAAATGTTAACACATTCGCATTACATTCAATACTCACATTACAATCACCACATTCCAATAAAAACACTTGAACTAGAAGCAATAGTTAATTATTTTAACCTCATTGCATTTGCATACAAAGCTATTCAAGAAAATCAAAACCAATTAATTCAATCTGCATGCTCTAATCTAAAATCAAAATCTCACATTAAATAAACATTTTTAAAAACTATATCTATCTCAAAATCCTCACATTTTTTAAACCATTCAACACTGCTAAGGTCGAAGGTCATAAAGGAATGTTGACAGAGATTCTGTCGAATATCGTAAAAGAAGGTTGACAGAGAGACTGTCGAAGGTTGTAAAGGAAGGTTGACAGATCGACCGTTGAATAGTTGGTGAGAATAGTGATGTTCAAATTAAATTTAAATATATATTTTTTTATGTCTTGGTTGGTGTGAATAGGTAAATAGTTGATGGGTGTAGACGTGCTCTTGTATTAGATGACAACATTACCGGCATGTTTGGATACTGTGCAAATGAGGGTGAGTTCTCATTTGCACAGGGTCAAACATAAATTCATGTTTGGTTATGTTGTTTAAGTGGGACAATTAAAATCACAGGATTTCTATTTGTCTAATTAAATGGGGCAAATAAAATCTCACCTAATTAGGTGTGTTAAGATTTGTAGCTGCATTTGTTTTCACAGTTATCGGGTTTGAATTTTCGTCCTCACGTCTCCACTACCCGAAAACACAAATAAGTTTGAAAAAAACTTTTCTTTTCTCAGTTTCACAAAATCTTGCCAGTAAACGTTCACGTCGTCCTCTCTTGTTCGCATCAAAGATCTCTTCAAGTAATCCCTCTCTCTCTGGATCTGTCAGTCTAATTAATTTGGAAACCCTTTGATTGCATTTGTCTTTTATTGCATTTGCCCATACGAGCCTTTGTTTGCATCTGTCCGTCTGATAAAAGGAAACGCTTTGATTGCATTTGTGCCATTTCAAATATGCCAAGGGCATGTTTCCATAAACCAGTGATGAGATTTTTCATTGATGTTAACATCTCATATGAGAGAAAAAAAGGAAAATATTTTGGGAGCAATGAAGAGGCAATAGGGATTATTGGATAAAAAATGGAGCCGATGAAGGGACATGAACAAATCAGTTTGTTAGATTTTTGTGTCAATGTGTCAATATTTATATTAGATATTTGTGGGATTTTTTTAATTTGTTGTTGTTGTGGTTGATTATGTCAATATTTCATGATATGTGAATGTGTATTATTTTGTTTAGTTGTATTATTCCATTCTCCATATTAATATGTTACAAATCAATGCTATGGATTTTTTAAATCATCTATCTTTGTAATACATTTACCTCTTCACATGTCCTCCACTCTATTTTATTTTATTTTATTTATACTCATTTATGTAAGATTTATTATAATTATGATGTGTTATAGATATGATGTTTAAATTGTTACATGTGTAACCAGTTTTACTTGTGTGAGACAAACAAATACAAATATGAACACATGTGTAAATGGCATCACATCATTAAAACAGACAAACATGTGTAAATAGTGTACAAAGATTTCCCTGCACGTGCAATGTATTATTTGCATGTGCAAGAAAACACGTACAAATAATCACTGCATCCAAACATGTCCTACATGATGTGGCATCAACATACAAAGTGTCTTCGAGTGTAACAACTAACACCCTTTTGCAATACATAAAATTGAAATGACACCCTTAGTGGTAGACTAACCACTTATTTATATTAGTAAAAATAGTACAAGCTCTTAGATCAAAGTGGAAAAAAAAAAAGGCGCAAGAGCATCTCAAGGGGCCGAATTAATTCGGCTCCTTCGCTCATTTGGACGAGCATGTACTGATTTTCATCTTCAACCGACTCCTCCCCGCTCAACAATTCAGGGAACGAGTCTGAACACTCAACAAACGGGGGAGGCAACGAGGAGCTCCCAGACGTGGCCCCCACATTAAAAAAACTTAAAAATAACATTTTTTTATTTGAATTTTTGTGGATCCCACAGAAAATTTAAAAAAATATTTTGTGTGTATATTTGTAACAGTCATATCTCAACGGCTATAATTTTATCTATTTAACTCCATCCTCATTCATACAATTTTTACACTATCAATCTACAATTTTGTTCAAAATTAAGTTTTTTCTCTTTAAATATGAATTTCTCATTTGTTATCATTTTATTTTTTTAAGTATTATGTATTTTTAATTATGTTGTATTATTCTTGAAAAAATGACAATCTATCTTATTATTACAAGGCACTTCAAATGCAAATACAACAGTTAAGAACATAAATTACAAATGCAATACATAAATACTTTCTAAATACAACATAATACAAAATAAGACTGTTACAATATAGCCGTTATAATATGATCATTACAATATAGTTGTTTAAATATAACCATTAAAAAAATTAAAATATAACTGTTAAAAAAGAGCCGTTAAAATATGACCGTTACGATATAAAAAATAAAATATTATCATTAAATTATTTCTTGTAATTTTAAAATTTAAATATAATTAATTTGAAAAAAAATATTAATAAAATATTATTGTATGAGTCATTCAATGAGTATAGTTAGTGGACACTGTAATCAATGCTCCTTGTCCAAATAAACATGTTATGCTCCACTAGATGAAAGCTATTATTGATGGTGGAACATGGTTGAAGATGTACTAACAAACCAATAATCAAAATTGCAACCCACTGCACCATAACCGAAGACGCCCCAATGCAAAAGCATCCCCAAGTTGGTTGCTATTAGCCCCTTGGCTCTTTCCCAAATACCATCGCCCAGTTGGTTGCTATTAGCCCCTTAGCTCTTTCCCAAACACCATCGGCATCCCCAAGTTGGTTGCTATTAGCCCCTTAGCTCTTTCCCAAACACCATCGGCAGAGACTACCGCACCCCCAAATATTGCATCATTGCGGTTCAACCAAATTGCCCACAGACAAACTGGAAACAGCAAACGCAGACTTTTGAACCCTTCCTTCATTATTGTAACTGCAACTGGCCATACAAATGGGAAGGACATGAACACCGATGTTTTCACGCATGTATGGATATAATCACATTATAACCATATCCATCCTAGTTAATAAAACATGAGTTCTGTGGTACAAAAGCCACAGATATTTGAACAAAAACGAAAAAAAGTTCATCAAATACATCCAATCTAACAAAACATCTCATCAAAACTGTCACATTCATGATTTTTCTGGACAATGTCTACACAAAATCTAAACCAGAAGGACCGCATTGATGCAACCGTCGCTCTCTGGATTGTTCGTAACTTGTGCATACTTGCCTGCAATAATCAACATATGAAGACCAATATAACATTAAGATCACGAATGGTGGATTAGCCTAATTAAAAGAAAATGAGAGCGAGAGTATGCCTACCCCACACCACCTTCCCAGCTGGCGTAACCAGACCAAGTTCACTCACATTCACCTAAGATTTTCCAAATTGAATCAGGAACATGAAGCTTGCGATGAACAAACATGAAATCAATAGTCAAACGAGGATATTGATTTGGACTTTACCTCGATAATCGTTCCTTTGGTTATAACGCCCAGAGAAGTGTATGTTGTACCGTTAGGGTTCCTCTTAACTCCGATAATTTCAAGGTTGAATGTGCATTTAAGCTCCGGGTGGGTTACATGAGCTTTGGTGAATCGCAAGCCTGTGGGACGAATGAATCGTTCATATTTTGGAGGTTTCCTGGTAAACCCTTGACCGACGAATGTGACCTTGGTGACCATCCTTTTCCATTGTTTGGCTGAGCAACAAAAGAGAAACAATCAGAAACTGAAGGTGTCCATATGATGGAATACAAATGTAGGCCTATGTACAATGTAACATAGAACTGGCATTAGAGTAATGGGAGTAGGACTCTTTTTTCTTCTTTTTTTTTTTTTGAGGATGATATAGGAGAATCTTATTACGATTAATATTTATTTTTTGAAAGAAAACATGGATAATATCAATCTCATATTTGATTTACAACAACAAACCAGACAAGACATAAGCAAGTATTCCAATTAGACAACTTAACAAAAGCTGGATGAAATCACTACTTTGATACTTCATGGAAAAATACTCATTCACCAGATAGGTAACTAGCTTGTATTTGCATTAACAGCTATGGTGAGAGATAAAACACAAAGTACAATATCGGCATTTCCAATCATCAGTTGAATCCCAGAAAAGCTCGATATCATCAAGAGAGCAGCTGCCGCTCTTCTCGTCCAACAATCTGTCTATGGGGATGGAAAAAAAGTTATGCCTGCTAATCTTTCCAATGGATCTTATTCCAGTTTCCTTTTACTGAATTGTTTTTCTATGATATGACTGCTACCGTTTTAAGGCTTTCTAATCAATGCTTCTGTTTGAAGACGACTACATTTTACATTCATCGGGCCTGGTATTTAGTAATCTCTCACAATGTTGCTATCCTACACGTGGAATTTAAGCTTTATTAGCTGGAATCATGTCAGAAATCATGCACAGGATTCCATCAAAATAGGTATTTCTTGGTAACACAAAACACCATCAAGTTCATCAACATCGTAATATAAGGTGCATAATGCTTATATTAGATATATCAAATCACTCAGTTGTTTATTTAAGAACCAAAAATCACATACATAAATTAAAATTAAACAAAAAAAAAAAAAACTTTAAAACATGCTGATAATGTTCGATTCAACAAGAACCATCAGTGTACACAAGTAAGTCCCCTTGAAACCTCATTAATGAAAATATGATACAGAAATGAAGCAAAAGGATAAGCGTAAAGGATTTCTCAAAGGAACAGCCACTAATAAAATCAAATTCCCATCATGTGGAGATTCATGATCAAGTTGAGAATTATGCTGAACCTCAGAACAAAAATAAAAGAATGCCATTCTAGATCCGTGAGACATATATAGAACCGTAGTACAGATGCTCATTAATCCTTCAGAGGGTTCACGATTTCAATACCATGAAGCTCAAACAAAAAGCACTAACAAATAATTTAGAGCAGAGTTACAGCATTCCTTTACACTTTAAAAGGATGATGGTAACACACAAAACTACAAAACACTTACTTTTCCTTTTACCAGACTTGATTACACGAAACATCTCCTCTTCAGCCACCGGTCTCACCTGTATAAATAAGATATTTTTGAATAAGAAATCTTAACAAAGTACCTAATTCAAAACTATTCTTCGAGGATCTAAAACTCAAACAAGTGTACAAGTCTACAAAAGTGACCAAAAAGGGATCAGGCCTTGATATTTACCTTGGGTAAGGGAACTTCCCATTTACCAGCCTTTTCCTTCCTCTTTTGTTTGATAGTGTTGCTAAGTACCTGCATGGAAAGCATGACAATTTAGTGGATCAATCCATTATACTGGAACTAGGCTTCATAACAGACATTGGAAGACCCATGGAGTAAAATGACCAAAATACAAGTGGCAGAAAATTAATTCATGTACATAGACGGTCTAGAAAAAATTGGAGAAAGACAGCTACTACTTCAACCCCTATTCAACTACCTTTGCACGAGTAGTGGTATCACGATCCAAAAGATATGCAGGAATGGCACCATCGTGAACCTTATCATCCACCTTGCGCCTAGTTGATGATTCCTCATGCATGGCAATCCTGCCAAGGGGGGAAAAAGAGATTAATAATGTGAATATATCTGGTTCAGTCAGGCAAGGTTGGCATACATTTGATACAAATCATATCTGGGAAGGGAAAAAAGGTAATAAAAAAAAGAAATGCATTCTAAATCAGATGATAGTTTCCAATTCCATAATGCATTGTTTTTTAGATCATCCAGTTGTATTGATAGATGAAGTTAAATCCACTGTCTTACGTGGAACTATAATGTTTCTTTGGTGACGAGGAGTCCCAACCCAATATTAGGTGGGAAAACCATAGATGCATAGAATCATGCACAAACCTTATGCTTGAGGGAATCAGGACCTATGGGGAGCAAATCCATGGCTCCACCAAAATGCCAACCCCACGAGAGTTTTAAAATACATTACTTCTGACATAATGAAAAGTATAAACATTTCACCAAAGCGTAATACAAACACAGATTTACATATAGGAGGATATTCTATTGTTTTCATTTTTTCAGTACCACCTCAGACTCAAATGAGCCAATGTTCGTCTGTCTCCACCAAGAAAACACAATCTACTTTTCTAGAGGTTGATTTTCTTAATGTCTAAAATGTATGTATCATCCCACTTTAAAATTTAAAATTGGATGTTTTTGAGAAAAAGTACTATATCCGTCACGATTTTAATAGTTTTATTATGTTAATATTAACCTATGGTGAGTTATTCTACTTCAGATATTATTTGTCATATACTACACAAAATGCTTTACCTAGGCATTATTGACTCCCACTCCATGACTCCATATATGCTCTTGTTGGGTCCAAATTTCACATTATCACATCTAACTCAACAGGTAATAGTAATAGAAGTCTGAAGTGCAGTGGAGGAGGCCCAAAGTCCAACTGAGAAATTCCATTAACCACACTTCCTTTATCATGCAGTTCATGCACACCCTATATATGCATGTAGATCTTGCATTGTTACTACCCCCACATAAAAATATCAAAAATAGCACATAAAAATATCAAAAATAACATAAATGGAACCATAAAATGCAAACAAATTGCAGAATGAAGAAAAATAATAAAATTATAGAAATACAATATTAGTAAAACGATATATAAAAGCAAAGCAGCTGCATTACTAGAAGTCTAGAACCCAAACCAATGAGCAACACTGCAATTTAGCTGAACTAAAATAAAATAAGATGGAAAAATTATAGAAGTACAATGTTAGTAAAGAAAAGCAGCTGCATTACTAGAACCCAAACCAATGAGTAACACTGCAATTCAGCTGAACTAAAATCAAATAAGATCCAAAAAAACTCGAAAACCCTTATCGAATTAGATTGTCATCAGCTTCAATCACTCATTCACGCAATCACAAATATAAAGACCCAAACTTTATAACAAAACTCGCAAAATCACAATTTCTGACACCAAAAACCAACATCCCAGAAGAATAGAATCTTACGTTTTCTTCATGAGGACCTTCTCCGAGTATCTCTTCTTCGCCAACATCTTCCCTTTGATACCCAACACCTGCTCAAAGTGTTTCCTTTTAATTTGTGCTCAAAGGGAATTCAAGATCCAGAAACCATATAACCCTAAAAATAGATCAATTCGAACACAATAAAACTAAAAATGAAAGAACGAACGGAGTTCTAACGGACCTTCTGAGCCATGGCAGACCGCTTGTGGACTTCTCGAGCCTCCTTCTTTCGCTTCCGCTCGAAGTGGTCGAGGCGGTAGCCATGGCGCTTCTGGTGAAGCTCGATGTAGTCTCCTTGCGGCTTCAATGATGCAAATCAAATAGAGATTGTCAGAGACCATGAGTGAACGCGAGAGAGAGAGAGAGAGAGAGTACTAACCATGGCGGACGAAGCAGATCTTCAGAAACCCTAATTTTAGTCACTGCTAGGGTTTTGGAGAACAAAAGAAGAGAGGGTTTTCTGGGCTCGGGCGATGACGATAGGGTCACCCACCGGTGAAAATAAACTTATTCAGGCATTTAACGTTAAATGTCAATAATTTATTTTTATTTTTTTTGGATTCAAAAGTTCAAAAATTAATAAATCAATTTAATTTATTTTAAATTTGATTCATTTCAAACAAAACTAATTAATAAATCTAAAATTAAACACATTATTATCTATAATTAATATTTATTTATATTATTTTTATATTAAATTTTTTATTGTTGTGTATCCATAAAAAAAAATCCACATTTCAAAATTGAGAAATAGATATCAATATATATTTTATTTTTTTATTAAAGATTAAACTTTATTTACTTACTCATTGTTCAAATTATGGTCTATGCAGTCATACATGCAGTTTGGTCTATGGACAAAATCCGCACAAGGCTAAACGGTTTAATATGTGGTCTACACCCTACACTCGCATATGCACATGTGACGTTTACATGGATGCACAAGATTTTGATATTTTTAAAGGCTCGTAAGAGTTGAATGGTCTTTATTTTATTGAAGGGTATATTTCATTTATTCTCATATTATTTTTAAACGTCTGGGATATATTTTTTTTCTCAGTCTACTATCTATTATACATTTGATAGAATCTTTTAACTAAATTGGATACTTTGTTATTTTTTAAGGTATAATCTATAGAAAAAAAAACATATTCAACTGTTCAACAAGCCTTCACATCAATTGAGCATTTTTTTTCTATTGGCCTATATCTTTGCTTAATATGTATTTATATCTAAAAATCAAATGTACATTTATTTTTATTGTCCAAATGTATTCTTTAATTTGTTAACAAAGGCCTTTTATATGAATTATTAATTAGAATTACATATTCATCTTGTTATCTATTGTTTAACA
Source organism: Acorus calamus (assembly GCA_030737845.1). Classification (NCBI taxonomy): domain Eukaryota; kingdom Viridiplantae; phylum Streptophyta; class Magnoliopsida; order Acorales; family Acoraceae; genus Acorus; species Acorus calamus. Next base: position 16,725,384 of record CM060859.1, on the reverse strand, counting down.
ATCATTTATTATTTATTAATAAAATTATAAAATCGCATATATCACATACCGCATATATTCTATGTGGTATTGTAGCCACACGCAAACAACATATTGCATATATTGCATTTCTAAACTCTGGACTACCTGTTAGTCTGTCACCCAAGTTATAGTATTCCAATATGTGGTGTATTTTTCATCTAGGCAATGATCTGAATCATATGATTTTTTGTTATATGTTGTATATTTTTTAAAAATCTTCTAGTCTAGTATAGATGTTTAACAATTCAGTTCAGTTCGAACTTTTAGGTGAGATATGACTTGGTCTAATTTTGATTTACAACAAACTAAATCAGACTGTATGAAATTGCACTTCTATAGTGTTGTCATATCGGGTCGATTTTAATTTGCCATGCCTAGGAAGTCTATTGGGTCGACTCGCCCCCACCTATTTTTTCAATTGACAAATGTTATATCAAGTTTGCAAACTGAGATTTGATTAGCCTCTTAGCATCTCTGTTCCCAAAATGAGTTAAGGAGATCAAAACCCACCATGAAAAATGTGCGCAAAGGGGCACCCATTTTTTAAAAATACACTCAATCCTTTTTCAAAGAAAAGTGCAGTTTTTAATTCCATTTTTAACCTTGAATAAATTTAACAATTACTCGTATCGATTTATTCATAGGTTAAGATTTCAAACAAATTTAAATAAATCATAAATATAATTTTAGATTTCAAAATCAGATTTAAGTAAATTATATCATTATATTCAAATTTTAATAAATTAAAGTAAAAGATATTTACAGAAATTATATAAAGATTTGTTACATTATTTTTATTATAATATAAAAATATACCTTACTTGATATACACATTTATTATCCTACATGTTAAATGGAATAATTTTTTTGGAAGGTTCAGTATTCTATAAACATTTCATTTATATTTTGCTATTCATATCAATATTATTGTTATCTTTTACATTTAGGTCCACATGTATTTGACACGTGTATAAAAACTAATATCTAACACTCTTCTTTATAACGGAAGGAACTATGTGGCGATAAAATCGCGAGCCAAACTTTTTAATTCCGATTCTACTTCCGACATCTACCAAAAAGACTTGCCACTCGTGTGGCGACAAAAAAGGGGCAAACATTTTAATTCCGTTGCTACCCCTGACAATATTAGTATAAATTAGATGCGCACAACCCATGTTGGATAGTAGAATAGATGAGGAAAAGAGAGCCCAAAAACATTTGTTTACAAAAAATAAATATGTGGGTATAACTATTACATAATAGGTAAAAATTACCTAAATTTAATATTTTAGGTTTACATTTCAAACCACCTCTAATCAACTCTTAAGATGTTCAAAATATCAAATTATTTATCCATCTTTTATAAAACATTATTAACATTTTATTCATAGCTTATCTTTGTTTAATCAAACAAAAAAAACATCATTAATATATTTTGGAATAAAAATAAGTAAAAATATAATAACATTTTTTTATTATTTATCTAACTAAAATATTATCGGTCCAAAATAATTTGTCATTTAAAATATGGACATATATATAAAAATTCCAAACCAAATAAAAGAAAGAGAGAAAAAAGGGGCACCAATTTTTTTTTTAAATATAGTCAATTTTTTTTAAAAGGAAAGTAGGCCAGTTTTCAATTTCATTTTTAACAACTCGTAAATGTAGCAAATTACTCATATCTATTTATTCATAAATTAAAATCTTAAACAAATTTCAATAAATCATAAATATATTTTAAGATTTTAAAATCAAATTTAAGTAAATCATATCAATAATTTAAAATTTAATAATATAAAATTAAAGATATTTACAAAATTTATCTCAGTTGAATTCTATAAGGATTTGTTACATTATTTTTATTATAATATAAAAATATATTACATGATATACCGATTTATTATCTTACATGTTAAATGAAATGGACATTTTGGATGGTTCAATATTTTATAAACATTTCGTTTATATTTTATTTATTTATATTAATATTATAGTCATATATTTTACATTTAGGTCCACATGCATTTAACACATGTATAAAACTAATATATATTAATATAAATTGGATGCACATAGCCCCTATTTGGATAGTAGATGAGGAATAAGTAGCTCAAAACATTTGTTTACAAGAAATAAAAAAATGAGTATAACTAATAATTTGTGAGAATAAACTAAATTTAGTATTTTAATTCATATTTTAGACCACCTATAATAAATTTTTAATATGTTTAAATGTCAAATCATTTATTAATATTTTATAAAATTTTATTCACATTTTATTAACATTTTTTATATTTAATTATATAATAAAAATTATTATTTTTTAAATAAAAATAACTAAAAATACAATTATTTTTTTTTCATTTCATCTGTTGTGAAAATTTCCGATCCAAGACAATTTATCATTTAAAACATGGACATACATTAAAATTCCAAACGGAATAATATAAAAGAAAAAGAGAAACAAAAAGGTGTGTAGTTCTGCCACTTGTACACGCAAGGCGACCTGATATCGAGACGCGCGTGTGGGTGCCTCGGAATTCGTGCACCCACCCAACCAAACGCGCGCCCCCCCCCCAGGGAGGCACCGCGTTCGTACCCTCTCTCGACTAGTTCCCCACACCACCACCCCAACCCGTACAAATGCCCCTCCTCCCTCTCTGTTGTGAAAAACAGGTAACTTTGAAAAAGATATATAAAACCCTTTTTTTTTTCTCTCTTTAGTGGGTTCTTGAAAACAATGTGGCTTTGGTAACCCCTTTGGTTTTTCTTCATCTGGGTATCTCAAGATCGTGTTTTTTTTTTCTATAATCTGATGGTGGGTTTTCTTCATCTTTCTTGGTTTTTTTTTTTATTTTTTATGTGTTCTTATGTTGATGCCCTTTTTTGAAATAAAATCTGAAAAATGTGTTTTTTTTCTTTCATTAGGGTTTATGTTCTCACTGTTCTATTGGTTTTTGGGTTTCTGTTCTTTCATCTTTGATGTGGGTCTTTTTTTATTTTAAGTGGATGCTCTTTTTTTACTGATTTTTGTAGGTTTTTAGATTTTTTTTTTGTTACAGGGAACCCTAAAAAATAAGGAATATCTAAACATAATATCATTACCTTTTTTTCTCATGCTTTTTTTTTGATAAATGAGTATTGGGTTCTTTAGTTTGTGAATTTTTTTTACTTATTATTGCAATTTTTAAATTGCTTATTCTATTGTTCATGCTCATTCTGTGTAGTTTGTGTGTTTGTAATGTTTTTGGGATTAAAACACCATTTTAGAAATGCAGGCATTCAAATTTTTTTTTATCATGTATTTTATCATTCAAATACAAAAACAATCATGTACATTTAATAGCAAGTCATTTCTTCCATTGTATGCATCATGATGTTCACACGATTATCTAATCTAATCTATGATTTTTGCAAGCCATTATAGAGTATAAAAGGGAATTCAAACTATGATCACCACTAGCTGACCATGCCAAAGCAAGCTCACCTCCCGCCTCGCTGCCCCTCCCAAATCAGGGTGCCATCAACCCAACCCATCAGTCCCCTGGCCTCTCCCGTCACCCGAAACGCCGGACCTGACCCTTCTCACTTGCCCCTCTTAGAAGAAGAGCCATCATGGTTTGATGACTTGTTGGGCGGTCCGGATTCGGACTCCCCCAAAGGGATCTTTCACCGGCGGTCTGCCAGTGATTCTTCAGCACTTTTGTCCATCTCATCCTCCCTAACCAAACCCACATCCCTGTTTGAAGTGGGAAATGTTTCAGATGAAACTTGTAAGATGGGTACAATAGAGGAGAGTTTACTGGGGACCGAAGCTTGTAGTGGGCTGGAGAAGGGTTGTGTGTATGGCCCCAACTCTCCAAGGAAAATGAGTGGTTTGACGGATTCGGAGAGTTCGATGGTCTCTGCATTGTTGGAGAACGCCACTCAAAATCCTCTCAGGTGTTTATCGGAGGATCTGTCCTATGTCTTTGAAAGTGGCGAGTTTGATGCAGCTGTAGATGCGTTTAATGCTGAGGTCAATCCTGATCCCAAGCCAAAGGCAGTGAAAAGGTATGTTTACAGTCCCTTTTCTTTTCATTTCTTCATTTCTTCTTATTTTATGTTGTATTGCTTGTATTCACATTCTTGCCTGTGTTAGTAGTCTCACTGACTGTTGTTAGTCTCATGTAATGTAAGTTTTAACTGTCTCCCCCCTAAAAAAAAATTGTATTTTAGACATGATATATATATATATATATGAACCGATTAGGTGCGGACGCGATCACGGGCCGTCCGATCACGGGTCTTCGCATCCGACGGTGATGAACGATTCACATCGGACCGTCGGATGCGATGGATCTGTGATCGAATGGCCCATGTTGCGGCCGCACCCTCTGTCCGCAGCATGTAATCGGCCCCCTATATATATATATATAGGGTTTTTGGTTAGTTTTAGTTTATTTTAATGGGCTGACATTTTTTTTGTACTATCTATTGATAATCCACAGCCAATTCTTTCATGGTCATCATTAAATGTATTCAGCTATGAACTAATTGAACCCAGAGCTTCCAGATGAAACTCATTGGTTTCCATTTATGTAAGATTGTGATCATTTTCATGCCATTAGATGATATGAAAGAAGAGTACAATAATTATGTATATTAGGAATGCCAAATGAAAGATAACAAAAAATGCAAAACTGACTCCTAGCACTATGGTTTCCCATAGCAGTGAGATAGGATAGGAGTGCTAAAGTTGATATCAAGACATCCATCCAATACTATGC